>SJXQ01001623.1:39174-151146 GCA_006408695.1 Aepyceros melampus | reverse complement strand
AGGGAGGCGGGGGGGGGGGGTATTTTTTTCTCTTCCTCTTGAAAATGAAACACTTCTTGGTAGGAAGTCTTTGGAGAAAGAGCTGACTCACAGCTCTGCTTGTGACAACCTTACCATGGTGCTGCTTCTTGGGTCACAGAGAGCTTGGACTTCCTGACAGTCAAGCAGGTCGAATTTGCCTAGAGAAGAATACAATTAGTATCTCTTCCTGAAAGACTCACTGGCTCATCCTGGAAGACACTTTGCTTTTGTGAACTTTATCAGCTTCTAGTTTTAGATTTCTTATAGAAGCTAAAGGAAAAGGCACTTTGGCTGCATTTTTGTTTAGGTAAACTTGTTTTAGCCGATTTTTCCTCTTCTCAGTATTTGTTTTTTTCCTTTTGATCCTAAGTGGAGATCATGTAAAGGGATAGTATCTCTAAAGACTGTTACTATGAGACACACCCACTCCCCCCATCCCCTGCAAAGAAAAAGTCATATATGTTTGTGAGGTATGTAGAGGCTGCAAAATACAGACAAAAAAACACAGGCAGAGAGAAGAAGGACTACAAGGAGAGTGTCTAGAAATCACAAAAGGCAAAAAGAGTCTGACAAAATCCACAGAAATTTTAAAATAACAGGTATTCCCATTTAAAAAATGAACTTGTCAGTCTAAATAAATTACACACATTCAATGACAAAACCTAAAATATAAAGAACCAGTGGGGGAAAAAACAATGAGAGATGAGATTTGCCTAGCTTTCCAAAAGTAACTTTGCCTTCCCAGGAGAGAGCTACTTTGCTGACTCAATAGTTAAGATGGTAGGAGAGATGAGTCAACAGCCCTAGAGAAGAATTACTAGCCTCAATTCTAATCATATCCAAAAAATTAAAAAGTCAGTGTGTTGAGCAGAAGGATTTGGAAGTAGAAATACCATCTCTAACCCAAGATTTTCTAGGCAAACCCTGGGATCTCCACTCTCATACAAGGACTTTTCCCCACTAAGCTTGGTTGCAGAACATTCTGGTGACCATCCATAATGGAATGCTTTTCTTCTGCATCACAGCTAGTGCCTTAAGTTTCAAAAAGCTCTATCCTTGATAATTGGGTCAGGAATTCTGCTGCACATTAGACAGATACAAATATTCATCAAACCCTATGAATATTTACCAATCATTTAGTGGGGTTATGACACTGCATCCAACAGCCAGCTAGCTACTGTTGATGACACCAAAGAACATAAATGTGATCCCTTACATTCTAAGACAGGAGAAAAGACATAGGCAAGAGAGATTTTAAAAGGGCGATGGCCTTTGCATGTGGCAACAGCCACCAGGTGAGCTCAGATGGACACTTGCAAACACCTCCAGGAACTAGGGAGGAAGAAGCAGTGGACATGATGCCCTCAGGGTACGTTGTTGGCAGTACCGCCAGCTCTCCATCCTGCACTGCACTGCTCCCCACCCCCACACCCCACCCAGCCAACAGGCACACACACTGAGATACAAGGCCAAGCAAGGTCATGTCATATATTGGATTTCTGTGCACCATGGTGGCTGCGAATGCCCAGTTTCTAAGAGTGCTACCTATGCAAGCCTGTCCACCATGGGGTCAACCAGCTCAAGTTTGCTCAAAGCCTTCAATCTGTTGCCAAGGAGCAAGCTGGATGCCACTGCGGGACCTATGGGGTCTTCCTGTGTTAGGGATGATTCTATGTACAAATCTTTGAAGTTATTCCCATTGATCCACTCCATAAAGTTGTCATAAGAAACCCTGACACCTCGTGGATCACCAAACCAGCCCACAAGCATAGGCTGACATCAGCAGGCAGAAAGAGCCCTGGTGTTGGAAAGGATCACTTGTCCCTGCACAAAATTGGTGGTTCTTCCCGGACAGCCTGGAGATGACACAAAACTCTCCAGCCTAGCTCCGCCGCTATGGCTAATATAAGTAATGTTTATAAAATTCTTACCTAATAAACAATTTAGAGCATTCAAAAAAAAGGCAACAAACACAAGCCAAGTGAAATAAGAGATGCTTACAGTAAGTAAAAGACAGAGGTGGTAGTGAGCTCAAGCACTCAGAAAACTTTGTCATGAGGAGGTCACCTCAGGGAGAAATGATGCATAGCTTTTGAAGTGTGAAGTGTCAACAGCAGATTGTTGTTTTAGAATATTACTCCAGCAACATTTATTACGGATGGATTTAAGGAGAAGAGGACATGGAGACTACTGATTTATCAACAATGATACAAAGTAATGTGGTGGAAGCGAGCATGGAGAGAAATAGATGTATTTAAATCATAGTAAGATCTCTTGTCAGAAATTAGTGACTGATCGGAGGAGAGAGTTGCCAAACAAGGAGGAGTTTAGAATAACACACAAGATTTTTTGACTTAAAAACATTGTTTAGATACACTCAGATAGGGAGTGCATTTGAAGAGACAGACTTCTGTGCTAGTGCTACCTAAAATGCATACATAATATAAAATGTTGTCCTTGCTTGGGTTCCACTTCTCCTTTCTCTTTCTTTCCTCCTTTATTTCAGGAGTCTTCAATAGTTTCACTGCCCAACTTCATTTAAATATTTTTGTGGCCAAATTTCTTGCCCTGTTGCCTTTCCTTTGGCACTTCTGAAAGCCTTATGGAAGCTAATTTGAAGTGTGAACAGTTCATAACAAAGAGATTCCAAAGTTCATTTTATGGGGATCTCTCCACTCTTCCATTCCTAACTCTCCCAACTTTTCTAATTAAAAAGACTAGAAGAGGGACTTCCCTGGTGATCCAGTGCCTAAGATTTAATGCTCCCAATGCAGGGGGCCTGGGTTCGACCCCTGGTCAGGGAACTGATCTCATATGTCACAGCTAAGAGTTTGCATGCCACAACTAAAACCCAATGCAGTCTAATTAATTAATTTTAAAAAAAAAAGGACAAAAAGAGATTGAGAAGGCAAGACAGACTTTCAAATGTCTTCACAAACTAGTCAGGTTTTGAAAAATGGTTTTGGACCTACCTGTCTTTACCTGTATCTAAGCAATATTGTCGGAGAAGGCAATGGCACCCCAACTCCAGTACTCTTGCCTGGAAAATCCCATGGACAGAGGAGCCTGGTAGACTGCAGTCTGTGGGATCGCTAAGAGTTGGACACGACTGAGCGACTTCATTTTCACTTTTCACTTTCATGCACTGGAGAAGGAAATGGCAACCCACTCCAATGTTCTTGCCTGGAGAATCCCAGGGACGGTGGAGCCTGGTGGGCTGCCATCTATGGGGTCGCACAGAGTCGGACATGACTGAAGCAACTTAGCAGCAGCAGCAGCAGCAAGCAATATTGTACAAGAAGTTCATGAAGACCAGTCTCCAGGCCAGGACTGAGGTTTTCAATTGCATTTTCTGCTTAATTTTTTTTTTTTTTTCTGTAAAGATTTCCAATTTTCTGAAAATTTGAGCTCTCAGCTGGAAATCTCTTAGGCCTCTGAGTCAGGCCTGAGCCTGAGAGATGTGAACGCATTTATATGGCTGGATTAAACAGATCATTTCTAGCCTCATTTGGCCTAGACAAGAAAGCAGCTTTCCCCAAGTTGCAGGTTCTCCCAGGAAAAAGGCTTCATCACCACTGTCTATTCTACTTTGTGTCTGGAATTGATGGACCAACCAATGTTTCATGCAAGAGAGAAAGGGGAATTTGCACATGTCACCATCGTGTTGGCAGCAAAATGCCACCCCTGGTACCTGTCTAGAGGCCCAGCAGCATAAGCGTGTATCTGCCAAGATAAGGATCGGTGGAAAGAACCTAGGGCCCAGGTAAACGTCCCAACCGAAGTACTGCTAGTCAGCACTGATAGACACAAGACCCAGATACGTCACTCAGAGCCTGTCTCTCTGTTCTCCCATGGCATTCAACTGAAGACAGTTGGTGAATGTTGGTTTTTCCCCACAACAGGGAAGTACTTTATGTCCCAGTCAGAATATTCTCAGAGTTCAAAAGTACTTTTTACTAAACGGTTGCTACAAAGGTCAAACCGGTCTGCATACAGTAATCTCTGCTGGTGAAGTCTTTCTTCTGGAATCTTTAGATCTAGGCTCCTAGCCATTAGGGTTTGAAAAGTTATTCCTGTGTTTCCCGACCTGGGACCCCGAGGAATGAAGCCAATGGCACGGTTCTGTAAAACGGGGCCACCCTGAAACAAGTTGGTAACAGCGGCGGCAACAGTGGCAGGAGCAAGCCGGAGTTGAATTCCATTTAAATAAAATGCCAAAAGGCAGTCAGTGAAAGTGACATTTATGGTGTTACTACAAATGCATTCAGTGGGAAAGCTCAGTAGCAGAAGCAAGGGGGAAAAAAACAAGCTGTAGTGAAAACTGCCATCTGTATATTGTGCCCCGTTTTTAATATTCTGTATTCTCATAAAAAGTGTTGTTTCTGTCACTATTCAATCTCACAAACTCACACAGAACACTGTTAAAAGTCAGCAGTGTGTGAAATGGTATTTTAAAATAAATGAAACCCGCTCGCAGAGCTGCGGAGGAATATTGCAATGCTGGGCGCTGACAGACAGGCACTGAAAAGTAACAACCGTTATCATCTTAAAGCAAAGCGGATTAAATAAAAACCCACAGCCAGTGGTGCATTACCAAGTCTGATATTGACACAGCTGCTGTGGTGGTGATTTTTCATTGTCTCATCAAGACAAAGCATCATGGGATATCAATCTTCCCTCTGTCAGGCCATGCCTAGTATAAAGTTTTCGTTTACATTTTCATTATATCCCTTTTATCTCCGGTGCCAGCAATTTTTTTTTTTTTTCTTAACTGTGGGATCAAATGACCTGTGGGGCGGTGTTGGGCTATTAGCTTCTGGCCGGAAGAGCTCCCTCCTGGGGCAAAGGGTAGTTGAGCCCTCTTCGCCTCCCCCATCACCTTTGAGCATCTCTCAGTGGTCTAAGATGGCCATTATCCTCATGTGCTGGTGGATGATTAGAAACCGGAATCTCATGTTTGTGTGGTGGAGACAAAAACACAGAGCAACCAGGATAATGAGAAAGAGATAATGACTGTGAGAATTAGAAGAGAATTTGAGAGTACTGTTTTACCTCTTTCCCTTTTCACTGGAGAGGGACGGTTGGAAAATACACAACTCTTGAAAATGCTTCAACTGAAAAGCCGGATTATAGCTTAACTTTTCCACACCACTGTTTTATTTTCTGGACTGGCTCACTCTTCCTAGAATTGTGTTTCAGTGGAGAAGTTGACTTATCTGTAGAAAAATATATTTTAATTTGACTCACAGAAAACAGTATCTTTGAAAAAAAACTCAGTCTTCCTTGGGAGGTGGGGGGAATTGATAGTTTCTGTACATTTCTTGCCCTACGCTTATGTCACCTGATTTGGAAGTTTATTAATGTGATTTCTTTAGGAGAGAAAATTCAGTTATGAAATACAGTATTTTGATCTCCTCTCTGTACACCATTTTGTTCCAATGACAAGGAAACATGACCACCAAGTTCTCTTAGCAAAGGTTAGAAACATTTGATTTTTTAAGACTGAGGTGAGTATAACAGGGAATAGAGCTCAGTCCCCAGGGCATTCTGCCTCTTTGAGCATCTTCTATGTCCCTGACAGAAAGGTTGGAAATGAGTGAGTGCAGTCAAATCATGATGCTCTGCTGCTGCTAAGTCGCTTCAGTCGTGTCCAACTCTGTGCGACACCATGGACGGCAGCCCACCAGGCTCCCCCGTCCCTGGGATTCTCCAGGCAAGAACACTGGAGTGGGTTGCCATTTCCTTCTCCAATGCATGAAAGTGAAAAGTGAAAGTGAAGTCGCTCAGTTGTGTCCAACTCTTAGGGACCCCACGGACTGCAGCCCACCAGGCCCCTCCATCCATGGGATTTTCCAGGCAAGAGGACTGGAGTGGGGTGCCATTGCCTTCTCCACATGATGCTCTACACCTTAACAATGCAAAGCTGTATGTTAATTATATCTCAGTAAAACTGGTGGAAGAAATGAATGAGAGACGTGCTGAGGTTTTGTGAGATATTCACAGAAAAGACTTCTCCCCAGGACTTCTCTGACAGTCCAGTCTGTGCTCCCAGTGCAGAGGACCCAGGTTCAATTCCTGGTCAGGGAATTAGATCTTGCCTGGCATAGCTAAGACCCAGCACAGCCAAATAAAGTAAATAAATATTTCTTAAAAAAAGAAAGAAAAAAAAGGACTTCTCCCCATAGGTGCCTTCCATGCCAACAAAAAGCAAGTCAGGTCAAAGGATTCTATGTAAGTTAAGGTAATGCTTACTGACTACTGAACAAATAACCTTGGTACTCAGCATCTCAGTGGTTTAGTAAAAGTTCATTTCTTCCTCATGTCACAACCAATGAAGGCTGAGTTGTCCTCCTACAACTTCTGAAACATGTGGCCTCCAAGATCACTGCTGAAAGAGAGTATCCAAGTGTCACACAGAAAGTTTTTAGGACCAGGCACTAAAAGTTTTTAGGACTAGGCAAGAGGGGGCATGTTTATATCACTCTGGCCTCAACCAACTTTAAGAAAGTCAGGGAATCTTGTAAGAGGCTACATATGTATTCTGCAAAGGGGTGCAGTGAACACAAGGAGGAAAGGGGAAGGTTGAAGGGACAGTGTGGAATTATAGTGAGTAGGAAGAGCAGAACTATTGTTGCAGTAAGGCATAAGGAGCAACTTCCACCTCATTCTGTTTAGCCATCCCACCAAACTCAGTGACTACACCTCTCACTACCACTTCTGCTCATATCCTCTGCCCTCCAACAGAAAACAGAGACTCCATAGAAATGTTCATAAAATTGTGTTCTGGTCATCCATTGCCAGGTGCTGACTCATCTAAAAGAAAGACATAAAACAGTATAACTTTCCATTTTTTTCGTGAATCTGGAAATTAACTGAGCTCAGTAAGTGTTACAGATCGGATGTTTGTGTCCGCTCTGAAAGTGAAGTCGCTCAGTTGTGTCCAACTCTTAGGGACCCCACGGACTGCAGCCCACCAGGCCCCTCCATCCATGGGATTTTCCAGGCAAGAGGACTGGAGTGGGGTGCCATTGCCTTCTCCACATGATGCTCTACACCTTAACAATGCAAAGCTGTATGTTAATTATATCTCAGTAAAACTGGTGGAAGAAATGAATGAGAGGACGTGCTGAGGTTTTGTGAGATATTCACAGAAAAGACTTCTCCCCAGGACTTCTCTGACAGTCCAGTCTGTGCTCCCAGTGCAGAGGACCCAGGTTCAATTCCTGGTCAGGGAATTAGATCTTGCCTGGCATAGCTAAGACCCAGCACAGCCAAATAAAGTAAATAAATATTTCTTAAAAAAAGAAAGAAAAAAAAGGACTTCTCCCCATAGGTGCCTTCCATGCCAACAAAAAGCAAGTCAGGTCAAAGGATTCTATGTAAGTTAAGGTAATGCTTACTGACTACTGAACAAATAACCTTGGTACTCAGCATCTCAGTGGTTTAGTAAAAGTTCATTTCTTCCTCATGTCACAACCAATGAAGGCTGAGTTGTCCTCCTACAACTTCTGAAACATGTGGCCTCCAAGATCACTGCTGAAAGAGAGTATCCAAGTGTCACACAGAAAGTTTTTAGGACCAGGCACTAAAAGTTTTTAGGACTAGGCAAGAGGGGGCATGTTTATATCACTCTGGCCTCAACCAACTTTAAGAAAGTCAGGGAATCTTGTAAGAGGCTACATATGTATTCTGCAAAGGGGTGCAGTGAACACAAGGAGGAAAGGGGAAGGTTGAAGGGACAGTGTGGAATTATAGTGAGTAGGAAGAGCAGAACTATTGTTGCAGTAAGGCATAAGGAGCAACTTCCACCTCATTCTGTTTAGCCATCCCACCAAACTCAGTGACTACACCTCTCACTACCACTTCTGCTCATATCCTCTGCCCTCCAACAGAAAACAGAGACTCCATAGAAATGTTCATAAAATTGTGTTCTGGTCATCCATTGCCAGGTGCTGACTCATCTAAAAGAAAGACATAAAACAGTATAACTTTCCATTTTTTTCGTGAATCTGGAAATTAACTGAGCTCAGTAAGTGTTACAGATCGGATGTTTGTGTCCGCTCCCCAAATTCATATGTTGAAACCTTAATCCCAATGTGATAATATTAAGAGGGGAGGCATTTGGCGGGGCGGGGGGGGGGGATTGGGTTATGAAGGTGGAGCCCCTGTAAATGTAATTAAGGCCCTCATAAAAAAGACTGAAGAAAGTTCCATTGCTCCTTCCATCATGTTATGTGAGGTTACAGTGAGAAGATGACTGTCTCTGAGGAAGCAGTGTTCTCAGCAAACACTGGATCTGTTGGAACAATAATCTTGGACTTTCCAGCCTCTAGAACTGTGAAAAATATATTTTTATTGTTTGTAGACTACCCAGTTGATGGTAGTTTTTTTAAGGCAGCCCAAATGGACTGACAGTGAGGCAGTTCTTCCTGAAGGTCTTTAGAGAGTCTGCAGTGGAATAGTGACTTTGGTGGACCCAAATATTTCTTTATTCACATGTCTGGTGCTTGGAATAGGAAGACTTGAAACAGGAGGCTGGACTTCTTATGTGGCAGCCAAAGGGTCTTAAAGAGAATTTCCCAAAAGAAACCACATGAGGCCTTTTCTATCCAAGTCTCAGAAATCAAAAGGTGTGATTTCTGCCACAATCAGATCAGATTTTTCTCTTTCAGTTCAACAGGAAGAGACAAAACCTTCCACAAACAGTTTTAAAACCATGACAAAATTGAAAGTTTTAAACTAGCCATCTTGATGAAGATGAATGTTCAGAATAAACCCCCATCTTAGCAGATTCTTACATTTTAAAAGTCAGTCTACCATGGGAATAGATCTAACTTGGTAATTCCAAAATAGAAGCAAAAATATGAGTGGCTATGAGGCACTGATTTTTTTCATCATAGGCATCCAGTTTGGTTAAATGTGTTCCATTTTTACATTTGCAACAACAAAAATCGTGCAGGAACTGTTCTGCTAGAGCGTTATCTCTAGCGATCCGTTCCTTCTGTAGCATCTCTGAAGGTTCAAGATGGATTTTCTTCAGCCAAAACGTTTCATTAGAAAAAGTTCTTTTAAAGAACCTCAAAATGTGACAATGTCTGTAATGACCTGGCTGCCCATCCACCTCAGTAAAGAGAACTGAAGTTCTCTCCGTGAGAACTTTATCAGAACAGAAAGTGATAGGTGGCAGAATAGCAACGGAAAAATGTCAATGTCTTCCTCACAACCAAAACTCTGGCTTCCCCGTAGATAGAAAGATCAGAAGCCTGTACGCATAACCCCCAAATATAGGAGGAAATCTGATACTTCCTCGTGAGTAAAATCAGTGTAGCTGCCTGAGAATTTGTATCTGTGAGCCAATGATGGCCCAGACACCCTCATGTCTTCTAAGCTCCAGCTTTATCCTTTAACTTCTCCCCTCTTAATCCCTGTTTAGAGTCAGACTTCTGCTCTGGGGTACTGACTGCAGTATAGTTCCCCTTTGAGACAGACAGCTGGCCTGAATTCCTGTGTCTCTTGTTGGTGGCTCTGAACTTCTGCTGCACTCTGAGTCCCAGCTGTCCACACCACAAATTTTGACTGGCATTCTTCTCCACATAATCACAATATTACAAAGCATCCCAAAGAGTCTTTTAAGTGATGTTTCTGCTGCCATTGCAGCAGAGATTGGACCTCTTTATGGAGCAGTGTTATGGCTACTTGGATATTGAGATGTGGACTAACGGCCACCTCAGGACTTCTTCGGTGGTACAGTGGATAAGAATCTGCTTGCCAATGCAGAGAATGCAGGCCAAAACCTCGGTCTGGGAAAATTCCACATGCCATGGAGCAGCTAAGCCCATGTGCTGTGACCGTTGAACCCTTGTGCTGCAACCACTGAAGCCTGTGCTCCTAGAGTCCACACACCACGAGGAAGAGCAGCCTCTGCTCGCTCCAACTAGAGAAGGCCCACGTGCAGCAATGAAGACCCAGCGCAACCTAATTAAATAAATAAACTTTTTAAAAAATGACCACTTCAACCAAATTTCTTCCTCTGGTCCTGGCCTCTTAAGTTACCAGTTTACATTCTGCTTTCTCCAGCATCACTGAGTTCTCAAGATGCTTAACAATGAGGTTGTGTGAATAATGATAAATAGGTGATAGGTAGATAAATATGAATTGTCCACTATTTATCCAACTACTTACAGAATCTCCCTTCTTTATATCCTGAGTTTCACCTCGTGGACAGCATTTAACTTAAAATTTGTTACCTCAGGAATGTGATCCAATGTGCATTTTCACTAACCTAGGACATCACCAAGGAAAAGGCAATGGCACCCCACTCCAGTACTCTTGCCTAGAAAATCCCATGGACGGAGGAGCCTGGTAGGCTGCAGTCCATGGGGTCGCTAAGTGTTGGGCAGGACTGAGCGACTTCACTTTCACTTTTCACTTTCATGCATTGGAGAAGGAAATGGCAACCCACTCCGGTGTTCTTGCCTGGAGAATCCCAGGGACGGGGGAGCCTGGTGGGCTGCCGTCTGTGGGGTCGCAGAGTCGGACACGACTGAGGCGACTTAGCAGCAGCAGCAGCATGACATCACCAAATCAGTACGATAGTAACTTCTATTCAGCAGAGCGAAAAAAGCGTTCTCATTGATCATATGTTCTGACAATCAAAAACTCACAACTGAGATAGTCTACCTATTGTGAGATATACAGAACATAACAAAATATTTGGGGCATAATATTTTTTCTGAACATAATTCACCACACCTTGATGATTCATAAATGGCTTTAAAATTGCATTATGAGGCCAGTGCATCATTTTTATGAGCCTCAGTTCACATGGAGCTATTTCTGTGATTGGAGAGTGTTGGTCAACAGAAGCTGTACAGTCAACGGGGTCCTGGATGGTAAAGGGTATGGGAGACACTGTAACATAAGGGCCTCGAGAAAGCAGTGACAGGACAGTAATCAGAGTGCTCCATCCCTCTGTGGTGGCCATAGGTCTCCTTGGGGTTTAAATGTCAAAACACAGCACTGATCTTCCTTCACCAGATACCACCTCCACCTCCTTCCTATAATAACTGATAGCTCACTTACCACATTTTCCTCCTTGCACAGAAAAAAAATAAATAAATAAACAACGCTCAAAATCAAGTAATGCTTTAAACCCTGATTTTCTTTTTCAGAAACCTCATAATAAATTTTCTACTTTACATCCAGCTTAAATGACTCAGATCAGTCAGTAACCTATAATATTATCATTCTATGGACATTTCAGGTTTACCTATATTACGCTGCTGATCCTTTTGTGGTTTACAGGGTATTGCTATGCTATCTATAAGCAAATAACCACCTTCAGTTTCCAACTGAAGTCCCACCTGAACTATCTTGGCTCCTCATGTGTATCCTTCTGACGGGGGGCTGCTGAATCAAATGTTGAATTTGTGTGCTTCTCATATCTGTCAATCATATTTGATGGTCTCTAAGGACTAATTCTAATTTCATAAAGTTGATGATTCATTTGTATAGAACTTTAAAACTCTGTGAGCATCTCAAATTGATGCTTAAAACAATGGTCTGAGATAGGCAAGATCTATACAATTAACCCTATATCACAAATAAGGAAACCAAGGCATGGAAAAGGTTTTCCCAGGATTCACACAGAAGAGGAAGTTGAAACCTCAGATACATTGAGTTATTTACTCAGAATTATGAAATCAAAGGGTCAACTGAGTCCTAATCTGATGTCCTTGTGTCTGTCCCAGCCTTTGCCTTTCAGATTAAAAGATTCATCATCTTCACTCCAACGTGCAGGTAGCACAAGCCCCACCCTCAGTGCTCTTGTTCATCATCCTCGTCTTTCCTGAATCTTTGCTCTTAGGTCATTTTTACATTTTAAACTTTAGTCTTGCATGCACTATTTGAGTTGCAGATGCAGTCACCTTTGTATCACTTGTCAAACTTCATATTATGTCATGAACATGGAGGAGCCTCAAAACATATGTGATGAATGAATACATTTCTAATAATACTGAGGTCCAGCACACCTTCTTCCTGAAGAGGCCCATTGGCAATTCAGCCAGCTCTGGTATATCCTTTGGAATCCACCATTCACACATTAGCAGAAGGAAACAGGTATAGCATTATTTGTTTACCGAATAAACATCAGTTTATTTTGCACACTGGAAAAATTGCAGGCCATGGGTCAGATAGACCTGGATTTAGATCTCAACTCTGACAATTTACCTGCTCTGTAACAGGCAAATTATATAACTTCTTCTTTCCTAATTTCCTAATGTATAAAATGAAATAAGAACCTCTTTGTAGGTTAATTTGAAAAATTAAGATAATGTAAATAAAACTACAGACACATCGTAGTCCCCCAATCAGCTGCAAAAATGGTTACCTCATCATAATCTCTTAAGGTCTTTTTGCCCAAGAGAAACTCTTCCAGTCTCCATGGTTTTCAAAGACTATTTGCTAAATCTATAGACCTTTTCTCTATGGCAACTCTTTAAATATGATAGTTTCAATCTGCTGTGCTAAGTCATCTCAGTCATGTCTGACTTTTTGCCACCCCATGGACTGTAACCAGCCAGGCTCCTGTCTGTGGGATTCTCCAGGCAAGAATAAGAGTACTCAAAAGTCTCTTGGCAATTTCATGCTTACATGCATTGGGCTTTCTCATATATTAAGAAATTTTCCACTATGGAATATATAACATATATTTTCCATTATCAAAGCATGATAATATGTGATTACTTATATTTACCATCTATGCACCCAACTAACAGAAAATGATGGTGAGATATGACTTCCTAAAAGTTTCAGTTACCCAGATGCTTTCCAAGACTTTACCCAGTTGGTAATGGGAGGCACAACTCTTCGCTCATGATCAGGGTGAGTAATAAAATTTCCATTAGCTAGTGCCTTCAAAGTCATGATGCAGGGCTTTGATTGCTAGAGAAAGTTGTGAGAAGATTCTGATTCTTCTCCGAAAATCAAAGGGGTCACTTTAAAGACAAGAGGGCAGGCAGCTCCCCATCTTCAAGAATGCTATGGTTAAGGAGGCCACACGACCTTCAGAAATACCTCAAAGAGAATGCAAATGTATGAACGCCAATCTTCCTTTACATTTTCCCAGCAAATGAATAGCATTTATACATGAATTACACATCCTGATTTATCCACATCAAATTCCTAATATGATTTTGATAACTGAAACTGTACCTTGAACTTACAACAGCTCCTGGAACCTCTGCAATTAGATGCTGGCCCCTGAAGTGAGTGGCTTCTCAGAGCAAATCTTTTCATCATGACACAATGTCTGATTTCTTATTCCTCTTCATTTACAAAATTATTTAAATAAATATTAAGCAGCTTATTTACAAACATTAAATTTCACAGTGATTATGTGGAACATTTCTTTAACATGATTAACCACAGAGCAGTCACTTCTCATTAGTAAAACTCTTTATTAATATCCTCAGTAAGGGTTCCAAAAAGCAGTCTGATTTCTTCAGATATTGCTTTCAGTAAGTAAATTTCCATGGCCTTCATCTAAAGTCTTTTTTAGCATCATCATCAGAGTTTAAACCCCAGCATTTCCAATATAGTATCTAAAATATTGTTTTCAGATATCAGTTTGTCTTTTTGTTTTGACTCAGGTAGACTGTGTTACATCTCTGGTTAATTCTCAGTGATTTAGGTAACTATTTCATGTTTCTGATGTCTAAATATTAACACTGGTCCAAATAAACCTCTCTATTCCTACGTCATTGTGCTATGATAAAGGTCTTGTTATCTGACTGCGATTACTTCAACTCGATCAGTAAACTAGACAATCAAATAAATGAAGGGAGGGGGCACTCAACAGACTGTTTCTATTCTATCCCTCATTTCTGAAACTCTGTCAAGGTCCAATTTAGTATTGCTTATAAATGGCAACCCACTCCAGTGTTCTTGCCTGGAGAATCCCAGGGATGGGTGAGCCTGGTGGGCTGCCATCTGTGGGGTCGCACAGAGTCGGACACGACTAAAGCCACTTTGCAGCAGCAGCAGCAGCATATTTGTACAAGACAGGATTTTCTAGATGTCTTTCTTAATAGTGGCTCATTTTTTAAATCCCTCTCTTAAAAGGGTCAAGACCGGCCTAACCACCCTTTGGACATTGGATTTTTGTGGGCTGGGACACAGCAGGGATATATACTAAATTAAAATGAAAACTGAAAGTCAAAGGATTAGACTCACCTAAAATCTAAAGGAAAAAAATGAAGTCCAAGCATCAGAAAAATTGCGTAGAACCATAAGCCCATAGAGGCAGAGTACAAATAGAGAATATGTTATCAGAAGAAAAGGGGGTATTCTTGAATGGCCATGCATCAGAAGACCAGAAATTTAGAGCTTTTAGATATGACCTCAGTGTAACACAAGTCAAAAAAAAAAAAAAGCACTGGATACAACAGTGGTCAGGTGGCCTGGCTGGCAAGTGCAGCCTACTGTTACAGCAAGTTTGTAGACGGGGTAGGCTTGTTTAAAAGCCAGAGTCAGAATGGCCATTTCCTAGCAGTAAGAAATTTTAAACAGTAGTTTTGATATTTTGACATCCATCTATGAAGTTATCACAATGTATTTACACAGGACTCATCTGAAAGGCCATTAGGCATCACTTACAGCCACTGATCTGACTGCGGAATAAGTCATAAGATTTTGGTTTTTAGGGAGGGACACATTCTCTCTCTATCTCTCCCTCACCCCTTTCTCTCTTATTCTTTATTTCATTAGAAAATTCTTTAGAAATCTGGGACGACGGAGGATGAGATAGTTAAATGGCATCCCTGACTCAATGGACATGAGTCTGAGCAAGCTCTGGGAGGTGGTGATGGACAGGGAACCCTGGCGTGCTGCAGTCCATGGGGTCACAAGGAGTTGGGCACAACTGAATGAACTGAGCTGAACTGAGAAGAGTAGACTGTGTTGAAATATATATCCTTGGTAAAGACTGAAGGTTGATAGGCTGATTTTATTCACAACAATTTGGCAAGAGATTCTATCAAATGATTATCTTCAGTTCTCATGGTACTTTTTAAATAATAATTGTTATAATTTATAAAATTTTAATTTTATATTTTTACATAATTTATCATTAACATTTTTATTTGGGGCTGATTCATGTCAATGTATAGCAAAATGAATACAGTATTGTAAAGCAAAACAAACTAAAAAAATAAAAATTAATTAAAAAAATAAATAAATAAATGATTTTGATATTTGCCACATAAGCTGATATTGGCAAGTTCTGGCTGAACCAGTGTCCTAAGAGTAGGCATAAAAGAGCTTGCCTCCCCACAAACTCTATCTGATTTGATAGCAGAGTTTTCCTGTGGTCATCTGGTCATTTGACCTCTGCCAGTACCCTTATCAACCCACTTAAATCAAATGAAATATCCCTCAAAGGCTGAATATTTGTGTCTAGTCATAGGACTCAGTTATTAAATCTTTCACCCATTTCTTTTTTCTCCCTTTTTTTTGACAGCCAAGTTTTATGTTTTATAGAACAATGTTTTCTCCATTATAGAGTTCCATTATTTTTAAAAGAGTTGGTGACGCAGAGATCCCAGGAGATATTTGTATTATAAAATGTGATGTTCACAGAAGTGATTCCAGATGCAGATCCATTTTTTAAAGCTCAGACTCTCTTTGAGGAGTTCTTTCTCACACTTGGAACATTTAAGATGGTGTCCTGGTTTTGAGAAATGTCAAAGGGAAACAGTTACTGTCAGCAGATTGACACTCCGACTGAATTTGCAATAGTGTCATTCACACTGTCTTACACCGTGAACAGTTAAAACTCCATCTGCCCAGGGACCTAGTATAAAATATGTAAGATTTTATATGTTAAAGTAATTAGATGAAATAAATATTACATCTCTTTAGTTTCCCCTAAAGAGCATGTTCCTTTAATGGTAAGGTGCCAACATCTGTAGATACTTACAGTACTATGCTGGACACTGTTCATGAGTCTTCAGTGTGCTGGCTCATTTATTCCACTTGGTACTCCTAAAATGTGATGGGTATTATCTTACTTTACTGTTACTTAGTTTCCTAGGCTACAAAAGAGGCTACGTTTAAGTCACTTGTTCAAAGTCACAGATCTGGAATTGAAACATGAACTGTCCAGCTCTTCAGTTCAGTTCAGTCACTCAGTCATATCTGACTCTTTGTGACCCTATGGATTGCAGCATGCCAGGCTTCCTATCCATTACCATCTCCTGGGGCTTGCTCAAACTCATGTCCATTGAGTCAGGGATGCCATCCAACCATCTTATCCTCTGTCGTCCCCTTCTTTTCCTGCCTTCAATCTTTCCCAGCATCAGCGTCTTTTCAAATGAGTCAGTCCTTCACATCAGGTGGCCAAATTATTGAAGCTTCAGCATCAGTCCTTCCAACGAATATTCAGGACTGATTTCCTTTAGGATTGACTGGTTGGATCTCCTTGTAGTTCAATAGACTCTCAAGAGTCTTCTCCAACACCACAGTTCAAAAGCATCAATTCTTCAGCACTCAGCTTTCTTCATAGTCCAACTCTCACATCCATACATGACTACTGGGAAAACCATACTTTGACTAGATGGACCTTTTGTTGGCAAAGTAATGTCTCTGCTTTTGAATGTGCTGTCTAGGTTAGTCATAGCTTTTCTTCCAAGGAGCAAGTGTCTTTTAATTTCATGGCTTCAATCACCATCTGCAGTGATTTTGGAGCCCAAGAAAATAAAGTCTCTCACTGTTTCCTTTGTTTCCCCATCTATTTGCCATGAAGTGATGGGACCAGATGCCATGATCTTAGTTTTCTGAATGTTGAGTTTTAAACCAACTTTTTCACTCTCTTATTATACTTTCATCAAGAGGCTCTTTAGTTCTTCTTCGCTTTCAGCCATAAGGGTGGTGTCACCCTCTGCATATCTGAGGTTATTGATATTTCTCCCAGAAATCTTGATTCCAGCTTGTGCTTCATCGACCCTGGTATTTTGCATGATGTACTCTGCATATAAGTTAAATAAGTAGGATGATAATATACATCCCTGACGTACTCCTTTCCCAAGCTGGAACTAGTCTGTTCCATGTACAGTTCTAGCTGTTGCTTCTTGACCTGCACATTTAACCAATTTGTTGTTGGTTAGTTGCTAAGTCATGTCCAACTCTTTTGTGACCCCATGAACTGTAGCCCACCAGGCTCCTCTGTCCATAGCATTTCCCAGGCAAGAACACTGGAGTGGGTTGTGCCATTTCCTTCTCCAGGGGATCTTCCTGACCCAAAGATCAAACCTGCATCTGCTGCATTGCAGGCAGATTCTTTACCCCTGAATCATGAGGAAAGTCCAATACACTACTTATTCCCCAAACTATCCCTTAAAATTGTATCCAGATTTTTATTCTCAATTTCACTAGTTAGATGTTCTCCACCAGATTATTATCTATGCTTCTAAAATAGCTAGGTGAACTTTCTTATTAGAACACAGCCCATTTGGGGTCAAATCGCTATATCTTTCATTGTATGCCAAGGATAATGTGTGGATGCTCTTCTAAAGTAAATTTTAATGTAGAGTTCAGTGAAGCTCTAGAACCACCCTTAATTTTCAGGTAATGCTCACTCAAATGACCCTTCCCATTCAGTGTGTCCAAGTTTGTAAAGTGGCCCAAAACTGCTTCTGTAAATATATTCATATTATTCTCTTTTTTCTATTACTTAAGATCCTATCATCTTTCTAGTAGCTCTCTAGGATATGTCAGTTCCTAACTGCCCACCCGTGTTAGACTTTCCTTCGCAGGTGGTCTGACTTTGGTTCCTCTTCAGTTCTTGACTCAGAATCACAGTCACGGCAAATCCACATAGACAAAAAATAGATTGGTGGTTTCTAAGGGGAGAGAGAAAAATCGGGAATGATGATTAATGGGCACAGGGTTTCTTTGGAGGTAACTCTCAGAAATTAGATAGTGGTGATGAATTTTAAATATTGTGAATATATTAAAAGCCACAGAGCTGTCCACTTCAAAATGGTTAAAATGCTGACTTTTTAAATGCAATTTGAATTTTACCTCAGTTAAAAAAAAAGAAATTCAGTTCTTGACTCAGAATCACAGTCACGGCAAATCCACATAGACAAAAAATAGATTGGTGGTTTCTAAGGGGAGAGAGAAAAATCGGGAATGATGATTAATGGGCACAGGGTTTCTTTGGAGGTAACTCTCAGAAATTAGATAGTGGTGATGAATTTAAAATATTGTGAATATATTAAAAGCCACAGAGCTGTCCACTTCAAAATGGTTAAAATGCTGACTTTTTAAATGCAATTTGAATTTTACCTCAGTTAAAAAAAAAAGAAGAAAAAGAAATAAACCAAAGAAAAAAAGAAGAAGAAGAAGAAGAAAAAACAAACAAACATACCAAGGCTAGCCTTGTTCACTGTCTCATTCAGTCCTGACTCCATAGGCCCCAGGAGGAATTCTAGAGACATCTAGATGAGGTTGGTTTTGCTATAATAAGGATGCTTCAGCCTTACCTTCCTACAAGGCTTCACAGAGATCAAATCCATGCCTTTGCTGTTGTTTTGCCTTATTCTGTCATGTTATTTCTCCAGACATGGTTCTCAGCACCCCTGAGACTGAGGCCTCCTTAACCACTTGCCTGTGAAAGCAAGCCATTCTATTAAAATCCCACCTAAGCTTGTACAATGGTTTTAAAACATGCAGGCAAACTTTTCGACACAGAATTTTTCCCCACAAAAGATGGACCTTAATTCTCCTCTTTTTCAGTATGGGCTGGACTTAGTGATTCCAGTATAGAAGTGATGATGTGTAACTAGGTTATAAAAGGCACACCATCCTCTTTCTGTTGTCTGTCTTGGATCGCTAACTCTGCGGGGAGAGCCAGCTACCACGTGCTGAGGACACTCCAGCACCAAATGGAGAGATCTGCTTCATGAGGAACTGAGACCTCCTGCCATCAGCCATGTGAGGTGAGTCACTTTGGAAGCAGATTCCCTGGCCCCAGGCAAAATTCAAATGACTGCATCCCTGAACAAATCCTGACTGCAACCTCATAAAAGACCCTGGTCCAGAATCACCCAGTTAAGCCGTTCCTGACATAGAAATAGTAAATGTGTCGTGCTTTAAACCAGCAAGTTTTACAGAAATTGTTTATGCAGCAATAAATATCTAATACAATTATACTGTACCTTGTTAGCTTCCTTCTGTCCACATCATTTGTTTTCCTTCTTTGCCCCATCACTTTCTTAACTCTAGTTAGTGCTACATCAATAGCTTTTAATTGATTTACTGATTGCTTCATGAAATAAGTATACCATTTCAAACACTGTAAAAAGTGGTTTCTATACTGCATACCCATATACCACCACCTAAATTTAATATTTTGCTGCTTTTACTTTTTCATCTCCCTCTCCATCAATCAATCCATCCTATTTTTCACATATTTCTAAGTAAATTGCCGACATCAGTACCTTTCACCCCAAATGTTTCAATATGCAAGTGTACATAGTGGTAAATAGGCTTCAATGTTTATGTACAGTGTTCTTCTTGTAAAGTAAAAGTTCAGTGCAATGAAATGTACAGTTTTAAGCATAATTTGTTGATTTTGACAAATGTATACCCTTGTGTGCATGCCAAGCTTTCATGAAGATATAGAATGTTCATGGGTATAAATTTATATTATTGAGCGTCCATAAGACAATTTCTTATAGTTCTTCAATCCATCCTATTTTTCACATATTTCTAAGTAAATTGCCGACATCAGTACCTTTCACCCCAAATGTTTCAATATGCAAGTGTACATAGTGGTAAATAGGCTTCAATGTTTATGTACAGTGTTCTTCTTGTAAAGTAAAAGTTCAGTGCAATGAAATGTACAGTTTTAAGCATAATTTGTTGATTTTGACAAATGTATACCCTTGTGTGCATGCCAAGCTTTCATGAAGATATAGAACGTTCATGGGTATAAATTTATATTATTGAGCGTCCATAAGACAATTTCTTATAGTTCTGTGTCTGTCTCATAACATCAGATCACATAGTAGGTGCTCAACCAATACCTTTTAATCTATTCCTAAATGTCGCCTGGATTTTTGAGAGAAGGCAACTAAATATTTCCAACCACTGTGGTCCTGATAGTCTGAAAAACAAAGCCATTTTGGAGTCTTGAGACACAGAGGAAGGACAGAGAATCTGCCCTCTGTTCTTCATCTGAACAAAACTCCTTAAGGAATAGTTTGTCTACCAAAATCAACATGGTGTAGTGATAATAAAAATGCTTATGAAAAGCAATTTGTTTTCCATGGTATTTACCAGATGGTCCATACTGTTAGGTATCACTTAAATCCCCACTTGAGAAAACCTGTTCTCTCTCTTCCTGATAATAACCCCTTGGCCTGAATATTATGACCTGTACACAGAATAACTGAAAAGTTTTGCTACAAGCATTTAAATGGCTTTGCACAGCATGTGAAACAAAGATATCTTGCAGGGGAAAAAATAAATAGCAACCTTCTGGTTTGAGCATGCTTTAGATAAGGAAAAGAGAGGTTCTGCCTCTTTCATTATAAGAGCTCAGCTTGAACCACCATAGCTACCCATGCACCTGAACTGCACTCTCACCTCTGCCTCCTCATTCTCCCTCCCTTCCTCCCTGCATGTTTGGCACTGGCTGACAGCAGATAGCTATGAACAAGCCCTTTGACATTACAAGCTGATACCGGCCTGAATTTACAGTGGTGTCTGCATTTTTTTTCTTTTTTGGCTTTCTTGTNAGGGGGTCAGGATTGGGAGTTCATGTACACTCGTGGCTGATTCATGTCGATGTATAGCAAAACAAATACAGTATTGTAAAGCAAAACACACTTAAAATAAAAATTAATTAAAAAATAAAAACCTTGCAGCAGAAAAAAAAAAAGTGATCTAATTAAACTTAAAAGCTTCTGCACAAGAAAGGAAACTATAAGCACGGTGAAAAGCCAGCCTTCAGAATGGGAGAAAATAATAGCAAATGAAGCAAATGACAAAGAGTTAATCTCAAAAATATACAAGCAACTCCTATAGCTCAATTCTTTTTTGGCTTTCAATTGTCTTCTTCCTCTGACCCTCTCTCCTTATCTCTCATCTTTGTCTATTGATCTCCAAACACCTCTTTTCTTGAAGTTTCCATTTATTTCTCTCACAGTCTATATTGCTCATGTTGGTTTTCATATCATTTTTATCTCTACCTCCTCTCACTTTCTCTCTCTCTCATCTTTTTCTCTTCAGCTTTTTATTTTTTTCACACACAATGCCCACTTTTCCAGTTTAGTCTCTTGTTCTGCCCTGATCCAAGTTGAGTGGACATATTGCCCATTTTCAAACCTTCATAAAATCATGCTACTCCTCTTTCCTACCTATGTTAGACTCAGTCTTTTGTACCAAAGTGAAGAGACCTGATTTCCAACAGTGAAGGTTGCCCAGAAATGTCTAATTTGTCACCCTGGTTCCACCCTATGTCGTGTGCATAGCCTGACACCCCATGACAGCCCTCATTTTCTAAGCTGACCTTCAGTCTTTGCCCTTAGACCCTTTTGTTCACATTCTGTTATTGCAAAGGGACAGAAACACAACCCACTGCTGCCTTATTATGTTTTAACTTCCGGAGTAGTTCTAGCATCTCATAGTCATCTTCACTATCTCTCTTTTCAGTTGCTCCCCTTTGCTCTGGTGAAAAATAACCCTGAGAATCACATTTGCATTTTCTCTATGATTGATATCCATGTTAAGGTGAGATTTTCTTTGTTTTTTGAGTCCTCTGCCCTTCGCCGTTTCTAGATTAATATACTGATTATCACTCAGTTCTTCCTCTTTACACATCCAATATTAAACATATAGATAAACAGAAATCTTTAAAGAATTTTTTTTAATTTTATGATATCTTGTTGACATTATTGTTGCTATTTCTGCTGCAGCTGCTTCTGTCCTGAAACTCACCAACAGAGTTTTGTGTTTTTCAACCTAGACTTTTGACCCAGGAAAGCAGGGATTGTTGGTCAAAAGCACCTAGTTTCTGTATGTCTACCCATGGTAAGTTTATGTTGTTTTGAAATCATGGTTAAAAAGAATATTCAGCCTAGTTAGAGATATTGTCATCATTATTTGTTGTTTTTGTTTAGTATCTAAGTTTTGTCTGACTCTTTTGTGACCTTATGGACTGTAGCCTGCCAGGCTCTTCCATCCATGGTATTTCCCAGGCAAGAATACTGAAATGGGTAGCCATTTCCTTCTCCTGGGGATTTTCCTGACCCAAGGATCAAACCCATGTTTCCTGGATTGAAGGTGGATTCTTTACCACTGAGCCACCTGGAAAACCCATAGTCATCATTATGGCCCTTCATTAATCTAGAAAAACTAATTTATCTTGAAACTTTTAGGCCAACAATTAGAAAGTTCAATAAATAATCTTAACTTAAAAGTACTAAACTGAAAAATACTTCAGCAGCTAGAATGCATAATTGCATTTAAAACATCTCCATGAGGCACTAGGTAGTAAACAGTCTCCCGCAGCACACAGCAAGGGGACATTACATATTGTATACTGGACTCAGAGCTATTATACAGAGGAAACTGTGTCCTTTCTCTTTGAATTTCCAGCAGTTAGCAATGTAGCTAACATTTAACATTGTCTCCATAATTTTTTGCAACTAATCACTCTCATTTCACTAATATATCTGTTCATTGATCAGTATTATCATTTGGCATTGTAGACTTTCTAGAAGGAAAAGATTTGATGGAATCTTTCAATGTCCACATAGCAGGCTCAGAAGAAAAAAAAAAGTTTCATTTCTTCACTCTATAACTCAGTTTCTTCACCTATAATATAAAAGTAGTCAAAGAGATCATCTCTAGGTCTCTGACATTCCAGTACTACAAAATGATCATCCTGATTTAATCCCATGTGAAAATAACCTATACACACAATGGGGTGAAGCTAAGATTTAACAGAATTAACAAGAAACTCAACTGTATTGAGCACAAATGTATATGTATGGTAGATATAAAGATGATTCAGTATACTCTGTATTCTTCATGTATCCACACTCTAATCAGGAAAACAAAATTTAAGCAAAATTAAAATAAAAAGTAACCTGATAGAAACTATCATTCTGTTTTTCCTTTTTTAATTGGAATGTAATTGCTTTACAATAGTTTGTTGGTGTCTGTCATACAGCATTGTAAAACAGCTATATGTATACATATATCCCCTCCCTCCTGAACCTTCCTCCCAATCTTCTAGGTCATCACAGAACACTGAGCTGAGTTCCCTGCACTATACAGCAGCTTCCTGATAGCCCGCTGTTTTACACATGGTAGTGTATATATGTCAATCCTAACCTCCCAATTTATACCCCCTTCCCCCTCCCCACTCCCATTCCATGTCTGTACCTCTATTCCTGTCCTGCAAAGAAATTCATTGGTAACATTTTTCTAGATTTCATACATATGTGTTAGTATACAATGCTTGTTTTTCTCTTTCTGACTTACTTTATCTTGTTTGACAGGCTCTAGATTTATCTACATCACTTCAGCTGACTCAATTTCATTCATTTTTATTACTGACTAATATTGCATTGTATATATGAACCACATCTTTATCCATTCATCTGTCGATGGACATCTAGGGTGCTCCCATGTCTTGGCTACTGTAGGTAGTGCTGCAATGAACATTCGGGTAAGTAAGTCCCTTTGAGCTATGATTTTCTGAGTATATGCCCAGTAGTGGGATTGCTGGGTTATATTTAGTTCTATGTTTAGTTTTTTAAGGAACTTGCATACTGCTCTCCATGGCTTTCTCTTTTGGCTCAGCAGTAAAGAATTGTCTACAATGCAGGAGATACAGAAGACATGAGTTAGATCCCTAGGTTGGAAACATCCCCTGGAGGGGGTATGGCAACCTGCTCCAGTATTCTTGCTGGGAGAATTGCATGGATAGAGGAGCCTGGAGGGCTGCATGCAGCCCATGGGATCCCAAAGAGTCAGACATGACTGAGCATGCAAGCATACTGTTCTCCATAATGGCTGTATCAATTTACATTCCCACCAACAGTGTAGGAGGGTTCCCTTTTCTCCACATTGACCAGCATTTATTGTCTGTGGATTTTTTTTTATAATAGTCATTCTGGCCAGTGTGAGGTGATATCTCATTGCAGTTTTGAGTATGTATGTAGTCATCTTTCCCTTTCTTCCCCTCTCCTAAAAGATTTATCAATCAGTTACATAGTCTATTCATTTTTAGAACACATTTTTTTTTCCACAACAGTTAAAAACAATTCAGCTCTGAATATCTAACATCCAACTCAGGATGTTAGCAGTGAGCACAAACAGGCAACCTCTACTTTAACCATGAAAGTCCTTGGGACTGCAAGCAAAGGATCAAGAAGGAGAGGGTAGATTAAGGCTCAACTAGATCCTTCACAGATCACTGCCTTGCCATGGCAAAGGGGCTTGCATAAGTCAATGAAGCAATGAGCCCTGCCATGCAGGGCCAACCAAGACGGACTGGTCACAGTGGAGAGTTCTGAAGAAATGTGATCCACTGGGGGAGAGAGTGGCAAACCACTCCCGAATACTTTCTGTGAGAAACCATGAGCTATATAAAAAGGCATGGCACCAAAACATGATTCCACCCCCCCCCCCCCGCCGCTAAGTCAGAAGGTGTTCGATATGCTACTGGGGAAGAGTGGAGGGCAACTACTAATAGCTCCAGAAAGAATAACGCAGCTGAGCCAAAGCTATGACACTATGTTGAGGATGTGTCTGGTGATGAAAGTAAAATTCGATGTTGTAAAGAAAGGTTTTGCATAGGAATCTGGAATGTTAGGTCCATGAATCAAGGTAAATTGGATATGGTCACGCAAAACATAGTAAAAGTAAACATCAACAATGTAGGAGTTAGTTAACTAAATGGACAGAATTGGGTGAATTTAACTCAGGTGACCATTATATATTCTACTGTGGGCAAGAATCCCATGGAAGAAATAGAGTAGCCCTCATAGTCAAAAAAAGAGTCCAAAATGCAGTACTTGGGTGCAATCTCAAAAATGACAGGATGATCTCTTTTCCAAGGCAAACCATTCAACATCACTGTAATGCACGTCTATGCTCTGACCCACTGATGCTGAAGAAGCTGAAGTTGATCAGATCCATGAAGACCAAGAAGACCTCCTAGAAATAATGCCAAAAAAGATGTCATATTCATAATAAGGGATTGGAATGCAAAAGTAGGAAGTCAAGAAATACTTAGAGTAACAGGCAAGTTTGTCCTCATAGTACAAAATGAAGCAGGGGGAAGGCTAACAAAATTCTGCAAAGAGAATGTACTGGTCATAGCAAACATCCTCTTTTAACAACACAAGAGACAACTTTACACACAGACATCAGCAAATGGTCAATACTGAAATCAGATTCATTATATTCTTTGTAGCCGAAGGTGGAGAAGCTGTCTACAGTCAGCAAAAGCAAGACCTGAAACTGACTGTGGCTCAGATCATCAGCTTCTTATAGTAAAATTCAAGCTCAAACTAAAAAGAGCAGGGAAAATCACTAGACCAGTCATATATGAGTTAAATTAAATCCTCTATGAAGATACAGTGGAGGTGACAAATATATTCAAGGGATTAGATCTAGTAAACAGAGTGCCTGAGAATTATGGACAGAGGTTTATGATATTTTATAGGAGATAAAGAACAAAATCATACAAAAGAAAAAGAAATGAAAGAAGACAAAGTGGTAGCCTGAGGAAGCTTTAAAAATAGCTGAGGAAACAAGAGAAGCAAAAAGCAAGAGAGAAAGGAAAAAGGTACACTCAGCTAAATGTAGAGTTCCAGAAGCAAGACAGACAAGTAGGCTTTCTTCAATGAACAATGCAAGGAGACAGAGGAGAATAACAGAAGAAGAAAGACTAGAGATCTCTTCAAGAAAACTGAAATATCAAAGGAATATTTCATCCAAAGATGGGCACAATAAAGGACAGAATCAAAGATCAAGAAAAGGTGACAAGAATACACAGAAGAACTGTACAAAAGAGATCTTAATGACCAAGATAATCACAATGATCTGGTCACTCACCCAGAGCCAAGCATTCCGGAGTGTGAAGTCAAGGTGGCCTTAGGAAGCACTCCTACTAGTAAAGCTAGTGGGAATGATGGAATTCCAGCAGAGCTATTTAAAAGCCTAAAAGATAATGCTATGAAAATGCTTCACTCAGTACGTCAGCAAATTTGTGGACATAGGACTGGAAAATGTCAGTGCTTAACCCAATTCCCAAGAAGGACAGTTCAAAAAAAAATGTTCAAATCACCAGGTAACTTCACTTATCTCCTATGAATGTAAGATTATGCTGAAAATCCTTCAAGCTAGGCTTTAGCAGTTCATGAACTAAGACCTTTCAGATATTCAGACTGGGTTTAGAAAACACAAAGGAATCAGAAATCAAATTGCCAGCATTCGCTAGATCATAGAGAAAGCAAGGGAATTAAAAAAAAATCTACCTCTAATTGACTGGAATAAAGCCTTTGACTGTGTGGATCATAATAAACTGTGGGAAACTCTTGAAGAGATGGGAATACTATACCATCTTACCGTCTCCTGAGAAACCTGTATGCTGGTCAAGAAGCAACATTTGGAATCTTGTGTGGAACAACAGACTGGTTCAGAATTGAGAAAGGAGTGTGTCAAACTGTTTATTTTCACCCTATTTATTTAACTTATACACAGAGCACATCATGCAAAATGCTGGGCTGGATGGGCTACAAGCTGTAACAAAGATTGCTGGCAGAAATATCAACAATCTCAGTTATTCAGATGATACCACTCTATTGACAGAAAGGGAAGAATAACTAAAGAGCCTCTTGATGAGGATGAAGGAGGAGAGTGAAAAAGCTGGCTTAAAACTCAGTATTAAAAAAATAAGATCATGGCATCTTGTCCCATCACTTCATAGCAAATAGAGGGGAAGAGGTGGAAGCAGTGGCATATCCTCTTCTTGGGCTCTAAAATCACTGTGGATGGTGACTGCAGCCATGAAATTAGAAGATGATTGTTTCTTGGCAGGAAAGCTATGACAAACCTAGACAGTGTGTCAAAAAGCAAAGACATCACTTTGCAGACAAAGGTCCATATAATCAAGGCTATGGTCTTCCCAGCAGTCATGTAGGTAAGAGTTGGACCATAAAGAAGGCAGAGCACTGAAGAATTGATGCTTTCAAATGTGATGCTGGAGAAAAACCTTGAGTCCCTTAGACAGCAAGGAAATCAAACTAGTCAATCCTAAAGGAAATCAACCGTGAATATTCATTGGAAGGATTGATGCTGAAGCTGAAGCTCCAATACTTTGTCCACCTTATCGAAGAGCTGACTCATAGGAAGAGATCCTGATACTGGGAAAGATTGAAGGCAGAAGGAGAAGAGGGTAAGAGAGGATGAGGTGGTTGATGCTTTTGAACTATGGTGTTGGAGAAGACTCTTGAGAGTCCCTTGAACTGCAAGGAAATCCAACCAGTCCATCCTAAAGGAGATCAGCATGGCATCATGTTGATCAGGAGATCAGGATGGCATCACTGATTGAATGCACATGAACTTGGGCAAATTCTGGGAGATGGTGAGAGACTGGGAAGCCTGGCTTGCTATGTCTATGTGGTCTCAAAGAGTCAGACATGACTTGGCAACTGAACAACAGCAAAGGCAATATCCAGAGAAGGAGGGCAACATAAGTTCCTTCAGTGAACTGAATATGTGTCATATATTAAGCACTGTGCTTGACAACTTAGAGGCAGAAAGGGAATCACCGAATAACGAACAAGATATTGTTTCTATCATCAAAGAGGTCGGTTCAGTTTAGTCACCCAGTCATCTCCGACTCTTTGTGACCCCATGAACCACAACACGCCAGGCCTCCCTGTCCATCACCAACTCCCGGAGTCCACCCTAACCCATGTCCATCGAGTCGGTGATGCCATCCAACCGCCTCATCTCTGTAATCCCCTTCTCCTCCTGCCCTCAATCTTTCCCAGCATAGGGTCTTCTGCAGTGAGTCAGCTCTTCACATCAGGTGGCCAAAGTACTGGAGTTTCAGCTTCAACATCAGTCCTTCCAATGAATAACCAGGGCTGATCTCCTTTAGGATGGACTGGTTGGATTTCCTTGCAGTTCAAGGGACTCTCAAGAGTCTTCTCCAACACCACAGTTCAAAAGCATCAATTCTTCTGTGCTCAGCTTTCCTCATAGTTCAACTCTCACATCCATACATGACTACTGCAGAAACCATAGCCTTGACTAGACTGACCTTTTGGCACAGTAATGTCTCTGCTTTTTAATATGGTGTCTAAGTTTATCATAATTTTCCTTTCAGGGAGTAAGCGTCTTTTAATTTCATGGCTGCAATAACAATCTACAGTGATTTTGGAGCCCAGAAAAATAAAGGCAGCCACTGTTTCCTTTGTTTCCTCATCTATTTTCCATGAAGTGATGGGACCAGATGCCATGATCTTAGTTTTCTGAATGTTGAGCTTTAAGCCAACTTTTTTACTCTCCTCTTTCACTTTCATCAAGAGGCTCTTTAGTTCTTCTTCACTTTCTGCCTGAGGGTGGTGTCATCTGCATATCTGAGGTTATTGATATTTCTCCTGGCAATCTTGATTCCAGCTTGTGCTTCACCCAGCCCAGCATTTCTCATGATGTACTCTGCATATAAGTTAAATAAGCAGGGTGACAATATACAGCCTTGACGTACTCCTTTTTGGAAAACAGACAAGGTACCAACTGGAAGAATTGAAAAATGCTTTCTTCCATGGTGATTCTGGCCTTTAAGCTAACTTTTGAAAAAATGAATGAAAACCTGACAGATGGTGTGTGTGTGGGGTGGGTGGGGAGCAGATGAGTAGTGTGTGGAGAATTAAAGGTGATAGTTTACGGTGAACGATGTCAGATTCATGATCTCTGAAGATTAAGCTTTTGGACTAGGGACCAGTCTTATCACTCAAGAGACTTTGTGTACAAAGTTTTATTAAAGTATGACAAAGGACAGAGAAAGCTTCTGACACAGACATCAGAAGGGGATGGAGAATGACTCTGTGCTAGATTTAGCATGATGTTTTATGTTCGTTAGAAAATTATTAATCAAATAATAGAGACACCTCGATGCTGATGGAGTTTCTTTCACCAGGCTCTTCTCCCACAATATGCATTTCTGAGATAGGATGGCATGAGGTGTGTCATCCCCAGCCATAAAACAATTCATATGAATACTCGTTTTTTGAGCTATTATCAGCCCAAGGTTTGACAAAAGCAAAAAGTTAGTCTTAGGTGAAACCATTTTGAAGAAAGGCAAATTCCAAAGCAAATACGCAGTTTCATTAACATAGCTTAAGAAAAATATTTCCATAGAGAGTTTGTTCCTCCTGCCACTTAAGGGAGAGAGTTTAAAGTGTCTGACACTTGCAGCCTATTTCCTCTGTTTGGAGATCCCCTGACCTTCCTGCCTGTTACCCTTTCAAAGACATCTCAAATTACTCTGGGAACATAGACTTGGAATAGATGGAAATAGTCTTACAGTGTAGGGCTAAGGATCTGGGACCTGATTCTGAAGGTAAGGAGAAGCTGTGGAAGTTTTTCAGGGAGAGGAGTTTTCCATTTTAGGAGGATTATGGTGGCACTAGTGGTAAAGAATGCACAAGATGCAAGAGACATGGACTCACTCCCTGGGTCCAGGCAATCCCCTGGAAGAGGAAATGGCATCTCCCTCCAGTATTCTTGCCTGGAAAGTTCCATGGACAGAGGAGCCTGGTAGGCCACAGCCCACAGGGTGGCAAAGAGTTGGACATAACTGAGCATGCACACCCACTTTATGGCAGAAATATATGGAGTAAGTTGATGAAGAGATAAACAGGAAACCAGTGGGCTCATAGAGATGCTGCCAAATATGTGTCTGATGGGAACTTCCCTGGCAGTCCAGTGGTTAGACTTCAGACTTCCACTGTGGGGGGGTGTGGCTTCCATCCTATATGCCATGTAACATGCTAAAAAAAAAAAAAAGTTAAAGAAGTGTATTTGGTTATCTTCATTTTATTTACTAAATGTTCCAATCCTGCTCCCTCCCAGTAGAACTGTGCTTCCCTACTATCATGAAGTTGAACATGCCCACATGACTTGCCTTGACCATAGAATTTAACAAAAGTGACACATATTGCTTTAGGACAAATCATTTTATTCCCAGTGCAAACCCTGCACTGCCTCTCTCCATTTCACTATGTATCCAGTAATTCTTTAGATGACAGAAAACTACATCTCTGAGTGGGAACAGAATCCCTACATTGCTAATGCAGCAAAAGAGAAATAAATATTTATTATTTGGGGCCACTGATATTTGACCTATTCTCACTGATGTGTGTGCTCAGTCGCTCAGTTATGTCCAACTCTTTGCGACCCCATGGACAGTAACCCCCGAGGCTCCTTTGTCCATGGCTTTCCTGATAAAAATACTGGAGTGGGTTGTCACTTCCTCCTACAGGGAATCCTCCTGATCCAGGGATCAAACCTGCATCTCCTGTGTGGTCAGGCGAATTCTTTACCACTGAACCACCTGGGAAGCTCATTCTCACTGATAATGCGCCTCTAATATAGTTTCACTTCTACCAGTTAACACTACCCACCCCCCATATCTCTTGCTACATTTTATCTTTTTTTCATTAAGAAAAACTACTCCGTAGCCATACCTGAGCCATCAGTGAAAGCTCTTTGGGTCTAAAGCACTTATACCATTTACAATCACTCTCTATCAAAATAGTGCATCTGTACTTCCTCCCCCAGGCGAGAGGCTCATTCCTATACTTCCACATCAATGTTTGTAATGCCCTCTCCTGCCCTTTAAAACACTACATTGTAATTATTTTCAGACTGTATCTTCTACTTGCACAATGCTATGAGTTCTTTAAGGACATGTCCTATACACTTTGGTAACCCCTAATCTTGACACTAGTTTCTCAATAAAACTTGGTGAATTAGTAAGTAATAACCAGTGGATAAATAAGCAGGATGACAAATACAGCCTTGACGTACTCCTTTTCCTATTTGGAACAAGTCTGTTGTTCCATGTCCAGTTATAAATGTTGCTTCCGGATCCGCATATAGGTTTCTCAAGAGGCAGGTCAGGTGGTCTGGTAATCCTATCTCTTTCAGAATTTTCCACAATTTATTGCGACCCACACAGTCAAAGCCTTTGGCATAGTCAATAAAGCAGAAATAGATATCTTTTTCTGGAACTCTCTTGCTTTTTCCATGATCCAGCGGATGCTGGCAATTTGATCTCTGGTTCCTTTGCCTTTTCTAAAACCAGCTTGAACATCTGGAAGTTCATGGTTCACGTATTGCTTAAGCCTGGCTTGGAGAATTTTGAGCATTACTTTACTAGCATGTGAGATGAGTGCAATTTTGGCTGGAAGAAGCCAAAGCTGGAATCAAAATTGCCAAGAGAAATATCAATAACCTCAGATATGCAGATGACACCACCCTTATGGCAGAAAGAGAAGAGAAACTAAAAAGCCTCTTGATGAAAGTGAAAGAGGAGAGTAAAAAAGTTGGCTTAAAGCTCAACATTCAGAAAATGAAGATCATGGCATCTGGTCCCATCACTCCATGGGAAATAGATGGTGAAACAGTGGAAACAGTGTCAGACTTTATTTGGGGGGGCTTCAAAATTACTGCAGATGGTGACTGCAGCCGTGAAATTAAAAGACGCTTACTCCTTGGAAGAAAAGTTATGACCAACCTACATAGCATATTGAAAAGCAGAGACATTACTTTGCCCACAAAGGTCTGTCTAGTCAAGGCTATCGTTTTTCCAGTGGTCATGTATGGATGTGAGAGTTGGACTGTGAAGAAGGCTGAGCACCGAAGAATTGATGCTTTTGAACTGTGGTGTTGGAGAAGACTCTTGAGAGTCCTTTGGACTGCAAGGAGATCCAACCAGTCCATTCTGAAGGAGATCAACCCTGGGATTTCTTTGGAAGGAATGATGCTGAAGCTGAAACTCCAGTACTTTGGCCACCTCATGCGAAGAGTTGACTCATTGGAAAAGACTGTGATGCTGGGAGGAATTGGGGGCAGGAGGAGAAGGGGACGACTGAGGATGAGATGGCTGGATGGCATCACTGACTCGATGGATGTGAGTCTGATTGAACTCTGGAAGCTGGTGATGGACAAGGAGGCCTGGCGTGCTGCGATTCATGGAATCGCAAAGAGTCGGACACGACTGAGCGACTGAACTGAACTGAACTGAACCAGTGGATGAGTAAACCGAGACTCTACTAACTAGTGATACGGTTTTGAGAAGTGCTGGCCTGCTCTGAGTCTCTATTTCACCTTTTGAAATAACACATTTGGATTAGGTGATGCCTAGTGACCTTCCATCTCTGAAACCCCTTTGAATAAGTCTAATATCACTCCTTCCCCTTTCAAATCTTTATTTTCTCATTCTCATGCTCTCCTTCACTTTTATGTCAGAGTTACAAGCTACTCTTTTCTAAACGTTTTCTCCCTTTTCTTGTGTGACTATCTTCTCTGTAGAGCCTTAGGTCACCTGGTTGATTCTTTTACTCTTCACTTCGTGATCACTGTCCCACTTCCTATTCAGCCCTCATATTGATTGAAGGCTTTGGTTCTTGGTTGAATCATCTGCTCTAATTGAGATTTCATAATCATCCTGGTGGCTTCAGTTTTCTCATAAAAGGAATGATCTTTTAACTTTGTTTCAGTTCCTTCCTTCTTCAATTCCAGTCATTTTTAACTCTTTTGGATCAGGCAGAAAAAATGTCCATACCCTAGACCTGATGTCACAGGAACTTGCTCTACTTTTAACCTTTAATTTAAAAAATGCCAGCATACCACCTGCTAGCATGTGAAATGAGTGCAATTATGTGGCAACAAGTAAACCAAACCAGTCAATCCTAAAGAAAATCAACCCTGAATATTCACTGGAAAGACTGATACTGAAGCTGAAGCTCCAACACTTTTGGCCACCTGATGAGAAGAGCCAACTCTTTGGAAAAGATTCTGACCCTGTGAAAGATTGAGGGCAGGAGGAAAAGGTGGCGACAGCACATGAGATGATTGGAAGGTATCACTGACTCAATGGACATGAGTCTGAGTTAACTCTGGGAGACAGTGAAGAATGGGGACGTCTGGTGTGCTGTAAGCTCTGGGGTCTCAAAGAGTAAGATATGACTTAGCTACTGAATAACAGCAAAAGCACACCACACTTGCATCAATGAAAACCTCTTAATCTCCAACTCTTCCATTCCTTGATGTGTATAATATTTGTTGTTCAAATTTCACCCAGAGAATCTTTTATCTCAATTTTCTTTCAAATGTGTTTGCCTCTTGTTGATTTTATTTCCTTACTGACCTGGCCCATAAAACATGGTTTACATTGTCAGTCTCTCTCTTGTTAACATCTTCAATCAGCTAATCTTTTGTCTTTCCTCTACACTCAATTGACAATGCTGAGATTAATTCAATTATTTTCCTTCTCTAATCTTAAATCTAGACCTTCGAGCTCTAGTAGAGAAAATTCCAAAATCACTCATATTGGTTTCAGAGGTTCTTTGTTTCTGAGTTCATCTTCCCAATCCCCCATGGTTTCTGGAAAATTTTTTATATGTCCCTGAGTAACAGTCTCTCCCTTCCCCTTCTAGAACTGTTTCATGGATGGACCTAGTGATTATCATATTAAGTGAAGTAAGTCAGATGGAAAGAGGAATATCATATGATATCACTTATAAGTAGAGTCTAAAAAATGGCATGTGAATTTTTTACAAACAGAAACAAACTTATGGTTATCAAAGGGGAAAGGGAAGGAGGGGGTAAGTTAGGAGTTTGGTATTAACTGATACAAACTACTAAATAGTTAAACAACAAAGCCCTGGAGAGAGAAAATACATATAATATATATGTGTGCATATATATGTATATATACATGTATTCTGAATCACTTTGCTGTACATCTGAAAGTAATCAAGCATACTTCAGTTTAAATAAATAAAAATAAAAAGAACTGTTTTAAACAGTCTTCAAGTTTCCAAGTCAGTATTTCTGTTTATTATTTCACCTCCTGATTCTATGTGGAAATAGAGGTAACTAGGGTAAGACTCTTGGCTTCTTGTTCAACGGTCATATCATCCCCACCTCTGATCTGAGAGGTTTAGCAATCCATCTCTTAGTTTCTGATTAATTTAGCCTGGGTGGACCCAGATATGTTTTTGGAGTTTTGTTTTGTTTTTTAAATTATCCATGTAACATAATGTGGGGTTAGCTTTTAATTTTCAAATCACTGCTGAAATGTTTTATTCTGTGGTATTGTCTGCTTGGTCTCAAATTTAACGCTTCTAATCAAAATTCAACATTGGCATCAAGGTATTGTGGGTTGCTTTTGTTTGTTTGTTTGTTTGTTTTACTATTGTTGTTTTCTTGTCTAGTGATTAAAAAATGCAGGGGCAAGAAGTATTGGCTTTAGTTTGGTTAGTCAAGAATGTCAGGGCTGAGAGCTGAGAGCTGAAATATTCTTTGGTTTTGCTTTATGTTCCCAGGATGCTACTACAGTTCTAACAACCATATCTGCTTTTTAGGCAGAATGAGAAAAGCCAGATGTTGAAAATGGTGGCGCCTCCCTCAGGAACAGGCTTCCACTTATGCTTCAGTGGTCAGTGCCCCATCGCATTGCCAGCCCATCATATGACCACTCTCTCACAAAACACAGGCTCTGAAAAGGTGATATTCTAGCTTTCTATCTCTGATGACAAAGGAAAGGAGGAAAAGGGATAAAAATAAATGCTCAGTGTGGTTCTACCATGAAGCTTGTCTCAAGAGGATTTTTTTTTTGGGGGGGGGGGGTGGGACATAGTTTGTTTTGTTTTTTGTTAATTGTTTTCCTAGTCAACTAGATTTAAAAACCTGGTATCACCCTCGGCTCTCCCTGTCCTCCCACATTCATTTCCAGTTGAGCTTTTAAAGCTAAAAGAAATGCCTTTCCAACTCCATTGCCATCATCCTAACGCAGACCCTTGGTATGTTTGGCCTAGACAGGATAATTACCACTTTGCCTCTAGTCTCTCGGTATTCTACTGCCAGGAGCCAGCACGAGGAGTCCTGCCCCTTGCAAAGGTCATGAGGTTAAAGGGTCCGACAGGCAAAGGCGAGTCAGGCCTTAAGGAAGCCTCAGTGAATTTTCTCGAACATCTACCCCCAAAACCAGAGTCTGCCTGCCTTATTGTACTGTGCTTTCCACTCTTCTCACATTAACAGAGGGCTATTCCCGACCACTTTCTCTGGAAAAAGTTAACTTAGAGCTCCAACTGGTCTCCTGCATAGGAAAGGAGTGACTCAGCTCAAATCCCTCTGATGGCTCTCTAACTTGCCTGACAGTTGGAGACTTTTACACCTTGTGGTAGTTTACAGCCCCCCAACAAAGAGAGGCACAAAGCTTAAAACATCTTAAAGATATAGACCCTTTTCTAAAAATCTAAAAATTATATTGGTGATGAGTTTCACTGTTGAGTCAATGACTGCTGCCAAGCCTCCATATTGTTTATCTTTTAGGCACCTGAAGGATATTAATCAATGTAATTGGGATATAGAAAAAGGAATATAGTAGTTTTTGATGTTAGCAACACTATACTTTTGAGTTAATAAATTTTCTCTTTGTTATAAATCACCGTACTCCTCTTTCTTTGTTATAAATTGTTATGTCCTTGCTATGTAAGAATGTAACTTTATTTAGTTCTTTCTGAGAGTGGCACCCGACTTTGGGAAGAACAACACTATTAAGGCAAATAAGTTTTCTGGTTGACAGACCCTTATCAGAAAAGGCTGTAAAATGTTAATTGGCCTTCTGGCCAGAAGATGATGTAAATCACCTAAGACTTGTGTATACAGCTAGGTATACAGAGGGAAAGCCTGGTCTCAATGAGAGTCAGGGCTGCTGGCACTACATAATTTTGTATTATCCATTGATCTCTATGTACAATCAAAAGTATAAAAAGCCTTTCTGGACAATAAAGGATGGGGCCAGTCACTGGAAAGACTCGTTTCTCCCATGTCAACTCTCTCTCTCTTTCTCCCTCTCCCTCCCTCTCCTTTTCAGGCTGAATTCCCAGCTGGGGCATGGAAGCTCGCCATGTCTACTTACTTGCCCTGGCTTCTAGACCCACGTGAGAGGGAGACCAAGGCGGGGCACCCCCAGCTATTCAAGCAGGAGCTGGTGGCCTAACGTAGATGGTACAAACCTCTTGTCTCGAGGTTTTATTAGCTCTCCACATAACCCTAGTTATTCAGCCTCTTTTCTCCACTAATTTTCCTACTATACTATTTCTTCCTAATCTCTCTTTATATTTCTAAATAAATAAGTTTTTCCTTGCCTACTCTGTCTCCCCTTTGAATTACCCTGGATCCACTGGGGCTGGACCCCAACACTCTACCCAAGCTAGCCTGCACACCATCACCAAGGCTTATGTTACCAAAAGAATCAGAAGTCTTTAATGGCACCTGTTGCCCTTGAGGTTCTTCACTGTCTACTCCTGCAGATCAGGCTGCTGACTGAGAATATTTCAGGCCTCTCCACCTCTGCCACTACTCATGCCCTACTCTCTGTTCAGTGTGCCCACTTTCTCTCTTTCCTTTCTTGACCTTTAGCAGCTTCTCCTAATGTGGTGGTTACATCAGGATCTAGGGCAATGATTTCTTACTGAGCCATAATACTGAAGTCAAGGGACTCACTGTGATAACTCAATGTGTTCCAACATTCAGCCCACACAGAGCTGTGTACATTCAGATTTTATTCTCTCCCATTGGGAAGCAGACGAGGCTGTTGCTTAGAAAAACATGAGACATCAGATAGGCAAGCACAGAATAGATAAATACTGTTCAATTTACTCTTCCTTAGAGAACAGTTTTGTCGATGTACTTTCTCTCATTGATGAGGTAAGCATTGCAAGTATAGGATAAAAGAAAAGTTGTTTCCGCTTGCCTTGAGCCAAGGTAAAAGGGGACATTTTGGTGGCCAGCCTAGCTCACAAGATGATTACACTGGAATTGGGACATTTCCAGTAACCTATCACTGTCAATATTTTACAATATCTAGCTCTTTATAGATATATCTTACTATATCTATGTATCTATGCATCTATCTATCTCAAGATGTACAGAAAGTAAAGACAGGCTTCGTGGCCATGGTGTTCTGGTCACTGTTTAACAACTGGTTTCCCTGGTGGTTCAGAATTCACCTGCAGTGCAGGAGACCTGGGCTTGATCCCTGGGTAGGGAAGATCCCTTGGAGAAGTGAAGTCTACAGTCCATGGGGTCACAAAGAGTTGGACATGACTGAGCGACTAAGCATGCATTAGGGAGGAAAACCTTGATGTGTTTGCCAATTTCCAAAGTATAAATACATGCACCATGAACTATTTCAAGCTAACAATATGATACCACTGAACAGAGTTGAGAAGACATGCGACACAATTAGTCCTTGTAAGTACACAGCTGTGTGCTATCCATAACTGAATAGTTATTTATTAAATGCTTACTACATCCTAGGTAGTGTGATATTAATAATGCAGGAAACAAGACAGACATAGTCCCTGCTTTCATGATATTTACAACCTAATGGGAGGGCAAAAGCTAATTCTCCAGGAATACAGGACTCTGACATCTTTTCCACTTTTAATTCAATTTACTTTTAAAGTATGCCATACAAACTATTTTTATAATTTATGCATATCAATTATTATGTAGATATCTTTTATCCTGCATTATAAACTCCCTCAGAATTTATATATCCTCAAATAATAATCCTTCATTTTGACCCCACCATCTTTAGTCAGCATTTCGTCCATAGTAGACCTCTGTATATATTTTTAAAGAAATGAGTGAGTGTTGAAATGGTTATTGGGTTACTTGGGAGGTTTTTTTTTTTTGTTTTGTTTTGTTTTTTTTTGTATAATTGGATGGCATTTGGGACATGGGTTGAAGTGGCAAGTATATGCATTAACAAAACCTCTTCTCTTTTAGTTCCTTCTGCTCCCAGGCGACTGAGTTCATTATGTAAGTTAAGCTTTGAGTGATTTCAACCATGCCCTCCTCCTCCACTCAGTTCCAAACAAAAATGAGTTACACAGAGCCCACCAGCAGTATTTCACAAGTGCTAGCAATTGCTACCGTGCATCCTTAATAGCAGCGTAATCAAAAGTTATGATGCATTTTTCTGTAATCACAAGAAATGATACCCACTTAAGTGCTAAGTAAAGCAAATTCCTACCAAAAAAAAAAAAAAAAGAAAAAGCATTTCAATTTTCATTTTGAAATGAGTAAGTCAAAATCAATTTTGTGAAGCAGTTAACAGCAACTGTGTGCCTCTTTCCTGTTCCTAACAGGTACAATTTTCTTTCAGCAAACAGCCATGCAGAGGTCTCTGATGCTGCATTAACATGTGTATTCAAACCATCTCACTATTGTGTATTAAAATTGGGTAATAGAGGCCATAAGAGAAACACGAACATGAATCTTAAGAAGCAGACCAATTTGCCAGCATCAAGAACATATACTTAGCAAAAAATAAATATAAATAAACTGGTAAGGAGTTTTTACATGGGGATTTCAGAACACTACAGCTGAAAAGTGCATCCCAAGTGCCTCTGTGTGAACTATCAGCTGTGCCAAAACCAAGCTGGAGGAGGAAGGAAATATCTTTGTTTTGTAAAGAGTATATTTGTGTTGTATATCCTCACTCCCCCAAAATGAGGATATCAGCTAAAAAGAGACAAATGTTAAATTTTAATTGAATTGAAAAGACCAACAGTCTCCCATTTCTTACACTTACGTGCGCGCGTGCACACACACACACACAATCTTGTCTAGGAATTGTAAAAATAGTTGACAAATATATTTTTCTAATGTAATTATGTGTCCTAAGAAACTGATTTGCAAAAAGAAAAAATTGCAACCTTGAATTATCACCTTGACACATTTTCTCCTGTAACTCCTTTATTTCTCTGTCCTTCTCTCTCTCTTTCTGTCTTTAATTTTTAGGAAACCATATTGTAAATATATGTGCATATGTGTATGAGTGTGTGTGTGCATGTGTACACAATGTTTGCATTTTATCTTGCAGCAGGTTTTAATAAGAATAATTGAAGACTATTAAAAATGCATGTTCTCTAAAGCAACAGGCATTTTTGTTTCTTTGCATTTTTCACTATATATTTAGTTTAAATTTTAAGTAAGAAAATCACACTTCATTTTTTAAGATAAAATACCTAAGATAAAGCATTCTGAGGTTACTATCCAAAGATACTATAGTAATCCAGCACATATTCCCAGTACTGTCTTAAGAGCTATAAAGATAGCTTACTGCACAATGAAATTATTAGAACATAAATTTCTAGAAATGAAGTCACTTCAATGATGCAATGTCCTATTTCTTATTTTGTAGACTTCAAATAAATGCTTCCCAAATTTTCACTGAAGCTGCTGTTGAAAACAATAAGGTACGAGTCTAATCATAAGACTCGATTAATATCATGCAGGCAAAAGCTAGATATTGATCCAGCTGATGTGAAATAAAAGTCGCTGAGTGCGCTGGTAGCCAAAACACACCTGGAGGAAAATTAACAGAGGCCCTACTTTTATTTGTACGAGTGGGTTATGTTTCCCTATTCACACCCTTGCCCCAGGCATCCAGTCCAGTTTAGAGACAAAAAATCTTGATTCATGAAGTTGGAGGGATTACTGTGCCATTTTTTTTAAAGCATGGACCATACTTTGGATTCAGTATGGTAAATATATATATTGAAATTACAGTAAAATTTGCTGAAACTTTGAAGAAGAACAGATAATTTGTTATTTTGTAATGTTCTATATTGAAAACTATTCTGGATTTCCTTTTTATATGAGAGAAACATTTGAGTATAAACTGAATTTTAAAAGACAGGTATTTCTGTTGGAAAATATTTTAGAGATGATTCCTATACACAGATTTAAATATAGGAAGATTGAGAAGAGTATATGCCAAAACATTGATGATGATAGGTTATCTCCTATAACTAGGATAAAGGAGATTTTTATCCTCTTTGTGTCCATGGTATGTATTTTCTGATTTTTCTATGATTGCTACCAATTACTTGTAAAATAAAACTGAAAATAAATGTACAAATATCCAGAGGTGTTTTCAATACCAGTGAAACAGACAAGAAGAAGAAAACCCAAAGGACAGGCTGAGTGGAAACCAACAAAATTGATGAAGGCCATGAGACAGCAAAACTGGAAAAATTACCTAAAATGTCCTGGTCACCAGAGGCAGAGGGAGAGAGCTGAAGCCTTGAACCAGTAGGAAAAGTGAAACCAACTCATGCACACCTGAGACGGATTCATGTCAATGTAAGGCAAAACCAGTACAGTATTGTAATAAAAAATAATAATAATAAGGTTGCAGTCTGCTGTCACTGCCTGCCTTCTTTGCAGATCAGTGATTAGACCAGCCTCACCCAAGAGCCAACATATGTGTTTGGGTTATATCCTGTACTACAGTCTGTCATGGAGTATGTGGGAGCTGAAATTCAGTCCACTCTCCACTTACCATGTCTGGTTTCCTGGCATACAGCATAACACCTCAGACAAATAATTTTTTTTTTTTTTTTTCTAATCATGGAATAGCACTGGGCAGGTAAATACAACGTGAACTAGTGAGCTACTTCCATTATAAGATTATCTTATGCATGTGTGCTGAGTCCTGTACGATTCTTTGTGACCGCATGGACTGTAGCCCATCAGGCTCCTCTGTCCATAGAATCCTCCAGGCAAGAATACTGGAGTGGGTTGCCGTTTCCTCCTCCAGGGGATCTTCCAGACCGAGGATGGAACCCACATCTCCTGCATTGGCAGGTGGATTTTTAATGCTAGTACCACCTGGAAAGCCCATTCGCAGACAAGTGATGCATAAGAGGCATCCAATGAATATAAACATTGACATTTTAGGAATCAGTGAGCTAAAATGGGTGGCAATGGGCAAATTTAATTCAGATGACCTTTATATCTACTTCTGTGGACAAGAATCCCTAAGAAAGAATGACTGCAAGGAGATCCAACCCGTCCATCCTAAAGGAAATCAGTCCTGAATATTCATTGGAAGGACTGATGCTGAAGCTGAAACTCCAGTACTTTAACCACCTGATGCAAAGAACTGACTCATTAGAAAAGACTGATGCTGGGAAAGATTGAAGGTGGGAGGAGAAGGGGATGACAGAGGATGAGATGGTTGGATGGCATCATTGACTCAATGGACATGAGTTTGAGCAAGTTCTGGGAGTTGGTAATGGACAGAGAAGACTGTCCATGGGATAGGAAGCCCCAGGGCATGCTACAGTCCATGGGGTTACAAAGGGTCAGACATGACTGAGTGATTTAACTGAACTGAACTGAACTGAATGGCCTGGGCAGTTTCAGGAGTGTTAAAGTGAACACAAAGATTTGAGCTTCTTCTGTGGTACATATACACAATGGAGTATTACTCAGCTATTAAAAAGAATACATTTGAATCAGTTCTAATGAGGTAGATGACGCTGGAGCCGATTATACAGAGTGAAGTAAGCCAGAAGGAAAAACACCAATGCGGTATACTTACACATATATATGGAATTTAGAATGATGGTAATGATAAACCTGTATGCAAGACAGCAAAAGAGACACAGATGTATAGAACGGCCTTTTGGACTCTGTGGGAGAGGGAGAGGGTGGCATGGGTTGGCAGAGTGGCAGTGTAACATGTGTGATATCATAAGTGAAACGAATCACCAAACCAGGTTTGATGCAGGATGCAGGATGCTTGGGACTGATGCATGGGGATAATCCAGAGAGAGGGTGTGGGGCGGGAGGGGAGAGGTGGGGGTCGGGATTGGGAGTTCATGTACACTCATGGCTGATTCATGTCGATGTGTAGCAAAACGAATACAGTATTGTAAAGCAAAACAAACTAAAAAATAAAAATTAATTAAAGAAAAAGAAAATTTTAAAAAAAGGATGAAAAAAAAAAGATTTGAGCTTCTTGATTTGCATGACTTTATGGGGTTTCCTGGGTCAAGTGAATAGCAGCTACTATTTTCCTATGGAAACCTGAAAACCCTCATATTTTTACTGATTTTTAAATGTCCTTTATACATAAAGACAATTGACCAGATTTAAAAAAAAGAAAGAAAGAAAGAATGGAGTAGCCCTCATAGTCAACAAAAGAGTCCAAAATTCAGTACTTGGGTGCAATTTTAGCAACAATAGAATGATCTTGGTTCATTTCCAAGGCAAACCATTCAGTGTCACAGTAATCCAAGTCTATGCCCCAACCACTAATGCTGAAGAAGATGAAGTTGAATGGTTCTATTAAGACCTACAAGACTTTCTAGAACTAACTCCCCAAAAGATGTCCTTTTCATCATAGGGGACCGGAATGCAAAAGTAGGAATTCAAGAGGTACCTGAAGTAACAGGAGAGTTGGACCTTGGAGTACAAAATGAACCAGAGTAAAGGCTAGCAAAGTTTTGCCAAGAGAACACATTGGTCATAGCAACCACCTTCCTCCACAAGAGATGACTCTACACATGGACATCATAAGATAATTAATACTGAAATAAGATTGATTATTGTCTTTGCAGCCAAAAATAGAGAAGCTCTATACAGTCAGCAAATACAAGACCAGGATGATCTGTGGCTCATATCATGAGATCATTATTGCAAAATTTAGACTTAAATTGAAGAAAGTAGGGAAAACCACTAGATCACTCAGATATGACCTAAATCAAATCTGTTAAGGCTATACAGTGTAAGTGACAAATAGATTAAAGGGCTGAGATCTGATAGACAGAGTGACTGAATAGCTATGGACAGAGATTTGTAATACTGTACAGGAGGCAGTGACCAAAACCATTCCCAAGAAAAAGAAATGAAATGAGGCAAAATGATTGACTGAGGAGGAATTACAAATAGCTGAGGAAAGAGAAGCAAAAGACAAAGGACAAGAGAAAAGATATAGCCATCTGAATGTAGAGTTTCAAAGAACAGCAAGGAGAGGAAATAAAGTCTTCTTACGTGAACAATGCAAAGAAATAGAGGAAAACAATAGAATAGGAAAGGCTAGAGATCTCTTCAAGAAAATTAGAGACACCAAGGGAACATTTCATGCAAAGATGGACACAATAAAGGATATAAATGGTATGGACCTAACAGAAGTAGAAGATAGTAAGAAGAGGTGGCAAGAAACAAAGAAGAACTATACGAAAAAGATCTTCATGACCCAGATAACCACGATGGTGTGATCACTCAACTTAGAGCCAGACATCCTGGAGTATGAAGTCAAGTGGGCCTTAGGAAGCATTACTATGAACAAAGCTAGGGGAGGTAATGGAATTCTAGCTGAGCTATTTCAAGTCCTAAAAGATGATGCTGTTAAAGTGATGCACTCAATGTGATAGTAAATTTGGAAAACTCAGTAGTTACCACAGGACTAGGAAAGGTCAGCTTTCATGACAATCCCGAAGAAGGGCAATGCCAAGGAATGTTCGAACTACTGCACAACTGCATTCATTTCACATCCTAGCAAGATAATGGTTAAAATCCTTCAAGCTAGACTTCAAGCTAGGTTCACAGTATGTGAACCGAGAACTTCCAGATGTATAAGTTGGATTTAGAAATGGCCGAGGAAACACAGATCAAATTGCCAACAACCATTGGATCATAGAAAAAGCAAAAGAATTCCAGAAAAGCATCTACTTCTGCTTCATTGACTACACTAAATCTTTGACTGTGTGGATCACAGCAAACTGTGGATAATTCTTAAAGAGATAGGAATACCAGATCACCTTACCTGCCTCCTGAGAAACCTGTTTGAATATCAAAGAGCAACAGTTAGAACTGGACATGGGACAATGGACTGATTCAAAATTGAGAAAGGAGTACATCAAGGCTGTATATTGTCACCTTGCTTATTTAACTTATATGCAGAGTTCAGTTCAGTTCAGTCGCTCAGTCGTGTCCGACTCTTTGCGACCCCATGAAACGCAGCATGCCAGGCCTCCCTGTCCATCATCAACTCCCGGAGTTCACTCAGACTCACTTCCATTGAGTCCGTGATGCCATCCAGCTATCTCATCCTTGGTCGTCCCCTTCTCCTCCTGTCCCCAATCCCTCTCAGCATCAGGGTCTTTTCCAATGAGTCAACTCTTCGCATGAGGTGGCCAAAGTACTGGAGCTTCAGCTTTAGCATCATTCCTTCCAAAGAAATCCAGGGTTGATCTCCTTCAGAATGGACTGGTTAGATCTCCTTGCAGTCCAAGGGACTCTCAAGAGTCTTCTCCAACACCACAGTTCAAAAGCATCAATTCTTCAGTGCTCAGCCTTCTTAGATCATGAGAAATTTGGGTTGGGTGAAGCACAAACTGGAATCAAGATTGCCTGGAGAAATATCCATAACCTCAGATAGGCAGATGACACCACCCTAGTGACAGAAAGTGAAGAGTAACTGGAGAATCTCTTGATGAGGGTGAAAGAATAGAGTGGAAAAGTTGACTTAAAACTCAACATTCAAAAAACTAAGATCCTAAGATCATGGCATTCGCTCCTATCATTTCATGTCAAATAGATGGGTAAAAATGAAAACAGTGACATACTTCATTTTCTTGGGCTCCAAAGTCACTGTGGATGGTGACTGCATCCAAGAAATTAAAAGACCCTTGCTCTTTGGAAGAAAAGCTATGACAAACTTAGACAATGTATTAAAAAGCAGAGACATTCTTTTGCTGACAAAGGTCTGTATAGTCAAAGCTCATTTTTCCAGTAGTTAGGTACAGATGTGAGAGTTAGATCATAAAGAAATCTGAGCACCAAAAAATTGATGTTTTTGAATTGTGGTCCTGGATAAGACTCTTGATGGTCCCTTGGACAGCAAGGAGATCAATCCAGTCAATCCTAAAAAAAGTCAGCCATGAATATTCATTGGAAGGATTGATGTTCAAGCTGAAGCTCCAATACATTGGCCACCTGATGCAAAAAGCCAACTCATTGGAAAAGATCCTGACACTGGGAACAATTGGAGAAGGAGAAGGGGGTGGCAGAGGATGAGATAGTTGGATGACATCATTGACTCAGTGGACATGAGTTTGAGCAAACTCTGGCAGGTAGTGAAGGAAAGGGAAGCCTTGTGTGCTATAGTTCGTGGGGTTGCAAAGAGTCTGACACAACTGAGAGATTGAACAACAAATATTAACTACTAATTTATTAACATACCATCTTAGTTTTATCCAAGTACTATGGCAAGTATCTATGGTTATTAGTTTTATCAGATATCTATGACTGCACAACATATTACCACAAACCTAGTGGCTTATTTCAGTAAGCATTTATTATTTCACAATTTCTCTGAGTCAGGAATTTTGAGTGTCTTAACTGGATGGTTCTGGTTCAGAATACCTCATGCAGCAGTTAGGATGTCAGCAAGGATAAAGTCATCAGAAGAGTTGACTGAGATTGTAGGATCCACTTCTTAGATGATTGACTCCCATGATTGTTGGCTGAAGATCTCAATCCCTCACTCTATGTACCTCTCTGAGGATTACTGAGTGTCTTTATGACACAGCAGCTGGCTTCCTCCAATTCAAGCTCTCTAAGAAAAGAGGAATAATCACAGCACCATTTAGGACCTAGACTCTGAAACTGTACACTGTCACTTCCACTTTTTTTTTCTCCATAAAGTCCAGTCCACACTCAGTCTTTTCCAATGAGTCAACTCTTTGCATGAGGTGGCCAAAGTACTGGAGCTTCAGCTTTAGCATCATTCCTTCCAAAGAAATCCCAGGGTTGATCTCCTTCAGAATGGACTGGTTAGATCTCCTTGCAGTCCAAGGGACTCTCAAGAGTCTTCTCCAACACCGCAGTTCAAAAGCATCAATTCTTCGGTGCTCAGCCTTCTTAGATCATGAGAAATTTGGGTTGGGTGAAGCACAAACTGGAATCAAGATTGCCTGGAGAAATATCAATAACCTCAGATAGGCAGATGACACCACCCTAGTGACAGAAAGTGAAGAGTAACTGGAGAATCTCTTGATGAGGGTGAAAGAATAGAGTGGAAAAGTTGACTTAAAACTCAACATTCAAAAAACTAAGATCCTAAGATCATGGCATTCGCTCCTATCATTTCATGTCAAATAGATGGGTAAAAATGAAAACAGTGACATACTTCATTTTCTTGGGCTCCAAAGTCACTGTGGATGGTGACTGCATCCGAGAAATTAAAAGACCCTTGCTGCTTGGAAGAAAAGCTATGACAAACTTAGACAATGTATTAAAAAGCAGAGACATTCTTTTGCTGACAAAGGTCTGTATAGTCAAAGCTCATTTTTCCAGTAGTTAGGTACAGATGTGAGAGTTAGACATAAAATCTGAGCACCAAAAAATTGATGTTTTTGAATTGTGGTCCTGGATAAGACTCTTGATGGTCCCTTGGACAGCAAGGAGATCAATCCAGTCAATCCTAAAAAAAGTCAGCCATGAATATTCATTGGAAGGATTGATGTTCAAGCTGAAGCTCCAATACATTGGCCACCTGATACAAAAAGCCAACTCACTGGAAAAGATCCTGACACTGGGAACAATTGGAGAAGGAGAAGGGGGTGGCAGAGGATGAGATGGTTGGATGACATCATTGACTCAGTGGACATGAGTTTGAGCAAACTCTGGCAGGTAGTGAAGGAAAGGGAAGCCTGGTGTGCTATAGTTCGTGGGGTTGCAAAGAGTCTGACACAACTGAGAGATTGAACAACAAATATTAACTACTAATTTATTAACATACCATCTTAGTTTTATCCAAGTATCTATGGCAAGTATCTTGGCTATTAGTTTTATCAGATATCTATGACTGCACAACATATTACCGCAAATCTAGTGGCTTATTTCAGTAAGCATTTATTATTTCACAATTTCTCTGAGTCAGGAATTTTGAGTGTCTTAACTGGATGGTTCTGGTTCAGAATACCTCATGCAGCAGTTAGGATGTCAGCAAGGATAAAGTCATCAAAAGAGTTGACTGAGGTTGTAGGATCCACTTCTTAGATGACCGACTCCCATGATTGTTGGCTGAAGATCTCAATCCCTCACTCTATGTACCTCTCTGAGGATTACTGAGTGTCTTTATGACACAGTAGCTGGCTTCCTCCAATTTAAGCTCTCTAAGAAAAGAGGAATCACAGTGCCATTTAGGACCTAGACTCTGAAACTGTACACTGTCACTTCCACTTTTTTTTTTTTTCTCCATAAAGTCCAGTCCACACTCCAATTAGGAATTTTAAAATCCAGACGTAGTTTACTATCAATATTCTTAATATTTAAATGAAGTTGAACATAGTCATGAAGATATTTTCTTATATGCATCCCAATGCCCCATCTCTTCCTCTACCAAATCCACATTTGGGCAATTGAGCACAGCAGTTAAGCAGTCCCAAGGCACGAATTTGCAGATTGTTAAAGGCAATTGAAATAAGAGTTTATAATGGGATACAATTTTGAAGCAATTCTTTTATTTGATGATAAGAATGTTTCCTCTTTTATATGACATAAAGAAGGAATTATCATCTTGAAAATGCATTTAAGGAAGGAGCAGATATGATACTAACTATGGAGAAAGTGACGATTAAGAAAGAAATTAAGTATATTTAACTGTTTGACAAGTATTGTTTGTATGGATGCCCATGATGGACACATTTCACCTTGTTTTTAAGGATTTACAAAGATATAATACATATCTAGCCAATGCCTGAACATAGTCTTAAAAGAGACTAGAGCTGCTCAGCAACCTGACTGCCATCCTGTAGGCCTTACCTATGGCTATAGTTCCCTCAGATCAGCCCAAAGTAAAGAGAAATTTGGAAGAGGAGGAAAGGGGTATTATGGAGACAAAGAAGCATACCAAATCCTTTTCTTATAATATCTCATTTACTCACTATCTCATAATTGATTATTCTTCAGCATATAATGCACCAACATTAGATAATGGCCAGGCTCAGCATTCAACAAAGTAAGAAAGACATTCTCATATTCCTCTGGCCTTGTAACCTTGGCCAATCGCCCATAGGAACCAGGATATGAGTTTCCCGAGACCTGTTCACTGAGAATTGGAAATCTCTAGTTGGGAAGCATAAACTGAGTAAGACAATAAAGAAAGAAGAGTTTTATCAATATGGACAAAGTTATGCATAGTCTAAGCTATGGTTTTTCCAGTAGTCATGTACGGATGTGAGAGTTGGAACATAAAGAGTGCTGAGGATCGAAGAATTGATGTTTTTGAGCTGCGGTGTTGGAGAAGACTCTTGAGAGTCCCTTGGACAGAAGGACATCAAGCCAGTCAATCCTACAGGAAATCAACCCTGAATATTCATTGAAAGAACTGATGCTGAAGCTAAAACTCCAAAACTTTGGCCACCTGATATGAACAGCTGGAAAAGACCCTGATACTGGAAAAGATTGAGGGCAGGAGGAGAAGACAACAGAGGACAAGATGGTTGGATGGCATCACTGACTCAATGGACATGAGTTTGAGCAAACTCTGGGAGATGGTAAAGGACAGGGAAGCTTGGTGTGCTTTCAGTCTATGGGGTAGCAAAGAATCAGACACAACTTAGCGATTGAACAACAACAAGCCAAACACATCACAATGCATAGTAGCCCCAAGGAAGTCTGGAGTCACAAATTCCAACTAGAAAAGAGATGAGAAGGGAGGCACAGGGATGTGTGAGACTCTCAACTTAGGTAGCAAAAGATTCCTCCTCTTTTCTTCTGCTTACTAAATCCATCTCCATGGATTTTTTTTTTAATCCTTGAATAAAATACAAAAGGGGCAATGGGCTGTGAAATGTAGGATAGGGACATATTAGAATCAGAATCATAGTATTTTATAGCTGGAAGGAAATATCAAGATCCCCTAGGCAAGTTTTCACAGAATGTTCCATACAGTTCTTATTCTACGGTACCTGAGGGCTTCAGTTGGGGGAACCTACTGAGAAGGCAATGGCAGCCCACTCCAGTGCTCTCGCCTGGAAAATCCCGTGGACAGAGAAGCCTGGTGGGCTGCAGTCCATGGGGTCGCTAAGAGTCAGACACAACTGAGCAACTTCACTTTCACTTTTCACTTTCATGCATTGGAGAAGGAAATGGCAACTCACTCCAGTGTTCTTGCCTGGAGAATCCCAGGGATGGGGGAGCCTGGTGGGCTGCCGTCCATGGGGTCGCACAGAGTCGGACACGACTGAAGCGACTCAGCAGCAGCAGCAGCAGCAGGGAGGAGCTTGACTGGTACAGCAGAGAAGGAGTAGGAGAGGATAATTTTACTTTATTTTATGTATTAGGAGTCTATGTGAGATTTCCTTTAGAGGAAAGAACAAAATAATTCTATTGCATTTAAAAAAGTAGGGGATAGGACTTCCCTGACAGCACAGTGGTTAAAACTCTGCCCTCCAGTGCAAGGGGTGTGGGCTGGATCCCTGGTCAGGGAACCAAGATCGCACATGACTTGGGGCCAAAAAACCAAAACATAAAATAGAAGCAATATTGTTACAAATACAATAAAGACATTAAAAATGGTCCACACCCAAATAAATAAATAAATAAATAAATAAATAAATAAACCAGCAGGGGATGGGGTAGAGTGAAGTCAGCCACCAAATTGGGTCCTTGGTGTTAGACTGGAGATGAGATGACCTGTTGAGCATCCCGAGTTTGTGGCAGTACCTTCAGCCCACTGACTCTCGTCACTACACCAGGCTGCCTCTCATTATGCAGCCTAATTCCCTACGAGATGATCTAATTAAAACTGTGGCCATTTTGATTTCCATCTTGAGATTCTAATTATTTTATGTTAAATATCTTGGTAGCTAATAAAAATGAATTAAATGTATAAATACAACATTAAGTTTAAATAATATTTTAAACAGTGTTTGGAGCCTCTATTCCTCTGTCCACCTGGACTTTAATATTTTATTACTACCTCTGCCAGTAAAACTGCCTGCCATTTCTGAAAGTGGAGACTGTATCACTTCTTTCTTCAAGGTCAAGGTATTATTTTTTAGGAGGAAAATTGTTCTCTTAAGCCAACCAATTATAATTACCAAGTGTTTTTTATCCTGCAGGAATTTACATAGAAGTAACAAACAGTAAAGCAACAATAGAGTTCTAATCCTTAGTTCTGCCATAAACCTACAGAAAAAAATGTCTAACACTGCAGAGCCCAACACTGCATTTACCACCCCAGGTTTTATGCTCTTGGTCAAAGACCCAAAGGACTAAGATCTGGAGCAAGGAGACACACAAGATCCTAGTTTCCTTCTTGGCCTAACAATCTCTCCCTCTACAGGCAGTTAATAATAATTACTATATATGTTCACTTATGTCCAGCATTAGTAAAATGCTTGACAGCTTTATATGTATTATCTCATTTAACCCTCACAAGGACGCTATGCAATGGACACTTCTTAAAGAAGAAATAAAAGCACAAAGAAAAAAATACTTTGCTCACAGTCACAAAGGATTCAACCAGGAACCACTACTCCAGAGCCCAGAATGTGGGACCTCTAAAGATACCATGCAGATGTAGTTTAGTTCAGGAACTCAGAAATCAGACCTAAGGAAACAAAAATATAGCCATTGTAATAAGAACTGCATTAAAGAGAGGCCAAAAAAGGAAGGATATAGGCTGCTTCTCTTTGGAGAAAGTTTGTCCTTCCCAAAAGGAATCAGGAAGGGGACATGAGGGTAGAAGAGGTGGGGGCAGGATTAGTGCTGTAGGCTAAAATGCTCACATCTGTCCATCCACATTCCAACCTAAGAACACATTCCAGAACCTAAGAAGCCAAAGGAGGACAGGCATAGGGAGGAAGGAACAACTGTGACTATGAGGGTGGGGGCTGGAATGAGGGGAGCTAGGAAAGAGACAAGAGCCAACTCATTGGAAAAGACACTGATGCTGGGAAAGACTGAAGGCAAAAGAAGAGGGTGGCAGAAGATGAGATGGTTTGATAGCATCACTGACTCAGTGGACATGAGTTTGAGCATATTCTGGGAGATAGTGGAGGATAGGGAAGCCTGGCGTGCTACAGGCCATGGGATCACAAAGAATCAGACTTGGCTTAACTACTGGACAACAATAGGAAGGAGGCAAGACCCAGGCACTGGGAAGCAGCTCTGTGAAAGGTCAGAGAGGTCAATGGAGGTGGACAGTGGAGTTGGCCAAGAATAAGTCCAACAGGATGGGGAGAGGAGGAGCATGAGACATGAACGAGAGAAGCCTCGTGAGCCTGAGGAGGGTGGCAGCACCCTTATTTATACTCCTCTCCCTGAAAGAGCACAGACCACCTTGTGCACAATCCCTCCATCTTACAGTCTTCTTAAAGTCAGTGGTTACATTGAGTTTATCTTGATTCAAGCAGGCCAAAAAGTAAATGACATGGAGTATTTGAAATGAGTAGAATCCTAGCTGGACTTGGAGTAGTCCATCTAACAGTATTTTATATATGCCTGAAACAGAGCCTCAGCATCATTTTGAACTGAATAAGACTGAACTGAATTGAGCAAAGTGACCCCCTTGCTGGAAGTTTCAGGCATAAGGTAGAGATATTAGTGAGTGACCAGATTTTTCTCCACTTCGATAATGACCCCCACCTTAGACAATGACAGTGACACTCTTTGGGGGACAGGATTTCAAGCTGAAGGGGATGACTTTTTGGGTTCTCTTGTTCATGAAACCATTCTCAGGAAGCAGGAAGAGCCTGGATGATGAGAAGAGATGAACAGATGCCGGAAAAGAGCAGCCCTGCTATTCATCATGTGGAGAGGTTTACTGAGGAAAGGGTTGTCTAGCAGAGAAATTTGTTGGGGATGAGGGAACCCCCAAAACGAAAACCACATCTCTATGTTCTATTGCCAGTTCTGCCCATTTGCATTTGTCTCCATTTGAAATAAATGAAAACCTCCCTTTTCTCTTGTTGACATCAAAGCCAGAGACCAGGCTTCAGCTCATTGTCATAGCTGCTATCATTAATAATCCTTATGACCATGATTACAATGCCATCTACTCAGTGTGCTGGGGAGAGAGAAGCATAGGCAGCAGACAACAGGAACCAGATCCTGTGAGATGCAAGGAATATTCACTGTATTGTACTATCACTCACACTGGATTTCAGACAGAGTCCCAGGGAGGTGATACTGGAATTCAGCCACTTCGGGAGGACTGACATAGGACCAGTGGTTACTACTCCAAGGCTTGCTTCACACTATTTTTAGTTTCTCCAGTGTAAATGCAATGAGAGACCCATCTAGCCCCTTCCCTCTTTGCTTTTTCTCATCACTCTGCCCGAATCTGAGTGACAAACAATGGTGTTATCCATTTCAATAAATGTATAGATTTGTCAGGATATAACCGACCCAAATGGATTTCCCTGATGGCTCAGTGGTAAAGAATACACATGCAATGCAGGAGCCATGGGTTCGATCCCTGGGTCAAGAAGATCCCTTGGAAAATGAAATGATAATCCACTCCAGTAGTATTTCCTGAAAAGTTCCATGCCTACAGTCCACAGGGTCACAAGAGTCAGACATGACTTAGAAATTAAACTACTACCACCACCATCACCTGACCCAAACACACCATAGAAATTAGCCCATGTCCTGAGGGAGCCTCCAAAAACAAAACAAGAACTCAGAAGGAGTACTTAAATGAGAAACAGTCAATACTGCCTCTCCTTTCTTTATAGGAACTAGGGGTAGGGTGTGGAGGATTTTTGAGAGTAGATAGCTGCCTCTTCCATGTTGGCTCTGCTTGAAACACCCAGAAGGATGGAATTGGGTTACACTCAGCTCAGAGTAGAACAAAATAACAACAACGCTGGAAATGTTGAAACTTATAAAAATAGACCTAGTTGTTCCCTCCCCACCCCCAAGCTTGGCACATACTTGGAACTCAAATATCTGTGGAATGAATAAAGATTATATGCAAAATTGTATTAGAAGACAACGTTTTCTGTGTCTTCCTGGCCCTTGGCTCTCTGAGCCTCCTTCTCTCTTCTACCCACCCTGGCTGTGGCAGGGAGCTGCCTGTTATTCCACAAAGCCACTAGGCATATGCTCACTCAGTGCCTTTCTCCACTGTCCATCAGAAACCTCCACGCATCTTTGCAAACTTAGCTCTGGTACCATGGAGGCTACAAAGGCTGAGTTTGATTTGGGGAGTTGATTTCTCTCCTTCTGCCTGGTCTGTGTCTTCTCCATGTTTTCATTACACTTACCGTAGTGCCTTCCAGGCAACTGTCCACATTTCGGCGGTCTGGCAAGGACTGAAATTTCAGTGATTAGCACAGTGATGGGCACATAATTGGGACTTCCCAGGTGGTGTTAGTGGTTAAAAAAAAAAAAAAAAAAAACTTGCCAATCCATGAGATGCAGATTTGATCTCTGGGTTGGGAAGACCCCCTGGAGAAGAGCATGGCAACCCACTCCAGTATTCTCGCCTGGAGAATAACATGGACAGAGGCTGGCAGGCTACAGGTCACAGGGTCGCACAGAGTCAGACATGCACACAGGCACACAGCACAGGAATTTAATGTCTTTTTCTTTGTGAAGGAAGTTTGATGAATGAATAAGTGATCTTCAACAGATTTAAATTGAATTGGGGGGTAAAGCAAGGTTTTCCATGGCTCAAACTGTGTCCAAACTCCAGCAATCAGTTTCACAAGTATGCAAAATTGATAATAAAGAAGTCAAAACACAAAGTGTTAGTTGCTCAGTTGTGTCCAACTCTTTGCAATCGCATGGATGTAGCCAACCAAGTTCCTCTGTTCAGGGAATTCTCCAGGCAAGAATACTGGAGTGAGTTGCCATTCCTTTCTCCAGGGGATCTTCTTGACCCAAGAATCGAACCCGGGTCTATAGCTTTGTGGGCAAATTCTTTACCTCTGAGCTACCAGGGAAGCCAATAATAAAGAAAGCATAGCAAAAACAATCACAAACCCATTCTTACCCTTAAAAAAGAAAAATGGAGATGCAAAAACTACTCATGATGAAATATTAGCAGTGATTTATTTTCATACAGGCAGGAAGAAGAGAGCGTGCTGATTTGAGATCTAGCAGCTTAAGGTACACCCATTTCCCAGGGCACTATGGCTGCCACTGTTTTTCACTGGATTGCAGGTCCTTATTGTATTCTGGGAGGTTATTTGGCATAAAAATTATTTCACTGAACTGTGACTCCATATAATAGCCTTGAAATCATCACTGCATTTTCAACAGAAACAACATTTATCTACTTTGCACTCAAGGTTCTGTTATTGGAGTCTACACAGCAGACTATCCAGAATTTGGTGCTGTTCCTAAAAATGAATATGCATTGTCTTTAAAGAGACTGAGATTAAATTCCACTTTACCCTTGTATTTCCAGTAGTTCAAAATTACACTGTTCAGTTATATTAATATATTACCCCTAATTATTAATTTTAATAATAATTTCCTTTTTCAATATATTTTCTGACCACTTTCTAATATTTATTTTATCTACCCTACACACACACACACATGTGTATGCATGTGTGTTTTTATTGTAGCTATCTCAAATCCATGTAGCATATAGGCAGATTATAAATTGTATACTAGATAAAAAGAAATATAAGGAAAAAGAAAAACAATTATCAACCTGGAACAACATGCCAATTTTGCAGGATCTCGTAAGACTGAAGACCTCTACAACCTTAACCTATCGGTTTGAACCATATGAAATTGCCAACATTCTATCATTTTTTCACTTGCAAAATTTGCAATGTTTTTTAGCCTAAATTCTACTTCTCAGGTTAATTTCAAAAGTTTTGGGATTTCCAGTACTTCCTGGTTTTGTGGACTGTGACCTATTTTTCACCCTGCCACAGTGGTTTTCAAGCTCAGCTAAATATTGGAACAATTTCTGGAGCATTTCAATATCCTGACCTTGCTTCAAACCAGTTAAACCAATATCTTTAAAATAAATCTACATTTAGGATTGGAACCCACCTGCCAGTGCAGAAGACCTAAGCAACACAGGTGTGATCCCTGGATTAGGAAGATCCTCTGGAGGAGGGCATGGCAACCCACTCTAGTTTTCTTTCCCAGAGAATCGCATGGACAGAGGAGCCTGGCAGGCTGCAGTCCAGTGGGTTGCAGATTCAGACACAACTGAAGCGGCTTAGCATGCACACACATCAATAATTTTTAAAGCTGTCCAGGTGATTCTACTATACTGTTGTAACTGAGAACCACTATTCTATAGAAACTACTCTTTATGTTTCAAACACACTGCCATCTGAGTATCTGGGAATCATTGCTGAGCTCTGCCAAGATTATATAATTATGAAGACAACTCCAGAGACATGCTTATAAGGCCCAGCTGTCCTTATAAACCAAAAGACTGACCTATGACATGATTCTCTTGTTTAGACTCCCAAGTCTTTGATGTTTCCAGCGTGTAACCCTGTTGTCACAAGGTTACCTAGCAATAAACTAAGAGTACCATGTCCACCTACCCCTCCACTCCCTTTGGCATTATCAAATCACATCTTTTCTTTTTACTAATTGGCCAAACACAAAAACAGTCTATTACTAGACACACAATCTGTAAGAACCTCTCATTAGGTAACACTCTATGCTGCTGAAGGCTCTTCTTCCACAAAACACTCATTTTCCAAAGCAGAAAGGAAACTGTTCTCCTCCCAGTTTCCCCACCTCTGCTTTCATGCTGATGGCTCAGCCTGCAGAAATGTCTGTAAACGAGTATCTGCTCTGATTGGAAATGTTCAGCAATGGTGCGGCTTGCCTTCAGAGACCTCCACATTTTCCACCTAAGCTCAGCACCCTTAAGAGCCAGTGATGTAAGCCAGATGCTGAGAGCTCCAGGCTGAGTCTGACATCATCCCCTTGTCAGGGACTCTGCCATCACCCACCAGTGACCACTGCTGTGTGTGCCGAAGTTAAAGGTGGGCACTTAGCACATTTATTACATACGGAGCTTATTAGATAACTGGGCTCTGTTGTGATAAATTGGCTATGTGCTTCATTTGGACTCTCAATGCTCTGCAGGTTTTTCTAATTTAGTTTTGCCATGGCTCAGCCAAGATGGGATTCAGAGGAAGAAGAAGAAGGGAAAGGGGGAAAAAAGAGAAAAAAGCCAGTGTTGTATATCAAATCCTTGCTTCGCCTCTTTCTGGCTCTGAAATGAAGGGCCTTTTAAGCTGCTGTCTTCAACAGCATCCACAGAGCTGTCATCCTCGGGGAGGTTTGTTTTACTTAAAGTACCCCAGCTCTTTCATGATGACTCCTCCATTCATTATGAATACTTGCTGCTTGGTCCAAAGCTGTCACTTTTCTTTTCTTTTTTTCTTTTTCCTCTTCCTTTTAAGTCTGGATTTAAATGTGCACACATCACACTCACACATACCTCCTCAGTACCACCAGTAAATGCAGGCTGGCGGGTCGGAGGGAGATGGAAAAAGGCGGTGGGAGAGGGCTGTTGGCTGTGTCCTGTATGAAGTACAGAGCACTGTACCTGCAGCCTTTGAGAGGCTTCAGATCTCTCGCCCTCCAAGCGAACACCAGGGCATTGAAGGCTGCTTTGAAATGTGGCAGGCTTTGAGTGCCTGTGTGCATGCTGGTGCAATGGAACACAAAAATCTATTTCCCTATCAGAGTGACTGACATTTCTTTCCTCCATAATGTAAGCCTTGATCTTTTCCTGACTGAGTTTTCTGATTCCCTCCAGCTTGCCTTATGAGTAGGTGAACCTTCATCAAAGAACACAGAAATCATGTGGTCCTTGATGCCATGTCTGGCTTAGCCTATTAGGACCACTGACCACATCTCAAGGGTAACACCTGGGGAGCAGATGCCAGCTCAGTGGCCTTGAATGAGGAAATCCTAAGATACCAACCATGTCAAAATTGTACACTTTGCTTCTTCTACATTTCTGTAATGTCAGAGGGGTCATTTACTGCAGATAAAGCCATTCTAGACCCCTGCCAGCTCTATTCCATATCATCCCCCTAATTTTACTTAAACTGCTCTTTAAATCAAGGTGGGGTTTTACAGAGTATCATCACAGTTTAATGGATAACCTCTGGACTTTTGAGTCAGATAAAACTGGGTATCCCAGTCCTACTTCTTATTTGTATTTGTTAGTTATATAACATTTCCATACCTCAACTTCCCCATCAGTAAAGTAGGTAGAATGACTGTGCCCACCTCACAGAATTGGGGACTCACATGTGGAGCTCATGGAATGGGATGTGGCTCATAAGAGCTCAATAATTGTGCACCACTATTAGTATGAGGATTTCTTAGTCATTTTGAAAATATCAAAGAAGGTGCCAGCTTTCTTGCATTCCTTATTTCCTTTTCTTTGAGAAAAAGGAATCCAGATTGGAAAAGAAGAAGTAAAATTCTCACTATTTGCAGATGACATGATCCTCTACATAGAAAACCATAAAGACTCCATCAGAAAATTGCTAGAACTAATCAATAAGTATAGTAAAGTTGCAGAATATAAAATTAACACAGAGAAATTCCTTTCATTCCTATACACTAACAATGAGAAAACAGAAAAAAAAAATTAAGGAAACAATTCCATTCACCATTGCAAAGAAAAGAATAAAATACTTAGGAATATATCCACTTAAAGAAACAAAAGACTTATCCATAGAAAACTATAAAACACTGGTGAAAGAAATCAAAGAGGACACAAGCAGATGGAGAAATATACCATGTTCATGGATTGGAAGAATCAATATAGTGAAAAAGAGTATACTTCCCAAAGCAACCTATAGATTCAATGCAATCCCTATCAAGCTACCAATGATATTTTTCAGAGAACTAAAACAAATAAGTTCACAATTTGTATGGAAATATAAAAAACCTCAAATAGCCAGAACAATCTTGAGAAAGAAGAATGGAACTGGAGGAATCAACCTGCCTGACTTCAGGCTATATTACAAAGCTACAGTTACCAAGACAGTGTGGTACTGGCACAAAGACAGAAACATAGATCGATGGAACAAAATAGAAAGCCCAGAGATAAATCCACACAGCTATGGACACCTCATCTTTGACAAAGGAGGCAAGAATATACAATGGAGAAAGGACAATCTCTTTAACAAGCGGTGCTGGGAAAACTGGTCAACCACTTGTAAAAGAAAGCAATTAAGAATACTTTCTAATATTATACACAAAAATAAATTCAAAATGGATTAAAGATCTAAATGTAAGACCAAAAACTATAAAACTCCTAGAGGAAAACATAGGCAAAACACTCTCTGACATAAATCACAACAGGATCCTCTATGACTCACCTCCCAGAGTAATGGGGGGGGTTAAAGAAACAAAAGACTTATCCATAGAAAACTATAAAACACTGGTGAAAGAAATCAAAGAGGACACAAGTAGATGGAGAAATATACCATGTTCATGGATTGGAAGAATCAATATAGTGAAAAAGAGTATACTTCCCAAAGCAACCTATAGATTCAATGCAATCCCTATCAAGCTACCAATGATATTTTTCAGAGAACTAAAACAAATAAGTTCACAATTTGTATGGAAATATAAAAAACCTCAAATAGCCAGAACAATCTTGAGAAAGAAGAATGGAACTGGAGGAATCAACCTGCCTGACTTCAGGCTATATTACAAAGCTACAGTTACCAAGACAGTGTGGTACTGGCACAAAGACAGAAACATAGATCGATGGAACAAAATAGAAAGCCCAGAGATAAATCCACACAGCTATGGACACCTCATCTTTGACAAAGGAGGCAAGAATATACAATGGAGAAAGGACAATCTCTTTAACAAGCGGTGCTGGGAAAACTGGTCAACCACTTGTAAAAGAAAGCAATTAAGAATACTTTCTAATATTATACACAAAAATAAATTCAAAATGGATTAAAGATCTAAATGTAAGACCAAAAACTATAAAACTCCTAGAGGAAAACATAGGCAAAACACTCTCTGACATAAATCACAACAGGATCCTCTATGACTCACCTCCCAGAGTAATGGGGGGGGAAGCAAAAATAAACAAATGGGACCTATTTAAACTTAAAAGCTTTTGCACAACGAAGGAAACTATAAGCAAGGTGAAAAGACAGCCTTCTGAATGGGAAAAAAAAATAGCAAATGAAGCAACTGACAAACAACTAATCTCAAAAATATATAAGCAACTCCTGCAGCTCAATTCCAGAAAAATAAAGGACCCAATCAAAAAATGGGCCAAAGAACTACACAGACATTTCTCTGAAGAAGACATACAGATGGCTAACAAACACATGAAAAGATGCTCAACATCACTCATTATCAGAGAAATGCAAATCAAAACCACAATGAGGTACCATCTCACGCCAATCAGAATGGCTGCGATCCAAAAGTCTACAAACAATAAATGCTGGAGAGGGTGTGGAGAAAAGGGAACCCTCTTACACTGTTGGTGGGAATGCAAACTAGTACAGCCACTATGGAAACAGTGTGGAGATTCCTTAAGAAACTGGAAATAGAACTGCCATATGACTCAGCAATCCCACTGTTGTGTATACACACTGAGGAAACTAGAATTGAAAGACACTTGTACAGTAATATTCATCGCAGCACTGTTTATAATAGCCAGGACATGGAAGTAGCCTAGATGTCCATCAGCAGATGAATGGATCAGAAGCTGTGGTATATATACACAATGGCGTATTACTCAGCCATTAAAAAGAATACATTAGAACCAGTTCTAATGAGGTGGATGAAACTGGAGCCTATTATACAGAGTGAAGTAAGCCAGAAAGAAAAGCATAAATACAGTAAACTAATGCATGTATATATGGAATTTAGAAAGATGGTACCAATAACTCTATATGCGAGACAGCAAGAGACACAGATGTATAGAACAATCTTTTGGACTCTGTGGAAGAAGGCGAGAGTGTGATGATTTGAGAGAAGAGCATTGAAACATGTATATGATGATATGTGAAACAGATCGGCCGTCCAGGTTTGATGCATGAGGCAGGGTGCTCAGGGCTGCTGCACTGGGATGACACTGAGGGATGGGATGGGGAGGAAGGTGGGAGCAGGGTTCAGGATGGGGAACACATGTACACCTGTGACTGATTCATGTCAATGTATGGCAAAACCACTACAATACTGTAAAGTAATTAGCCTCCAATTAAAATAAATAAATTTTTAAAAAGACTCGATTGCATGCAACTGAAAGAAAAAAAAAGAGAGAGAGAGAGAGAGAGATTTCAGGTCCTGCTTCGACAAAGGAAGGGTTACTGAGGCAGAGGAGGAAAATAGGAGGAGGAGGAGGACTGGACACCACTGCCACTGCCTTTAGCATAACAAGGACCCAAGAATTCAGGATCCATGACTCCTGTTACTCAAGGCTCTCCATTCTGAGCTATGCGTCTTTTCCTACATACTAGAATTTCTGAAATCAGGAGGTATTTTCAATTATGTATATTTAATAGCAAAGCTTTTTTTTTTTCTCACAAGGGAGAACTCTATGGATGCTACCTCCTAGAACTGGTGACATCTTTAGAATTCAGAATTCGGAAGAAAGTTTTAGTGTTAGTTGCTCAGTCATGTCTGATTCTTTGCAACCTCAATGACTGTAGCCCTCCAGGTTTGTCCACCTATGGAATTATCAGGCAAGCATAGTGGCATGGCTTACCATTTCCTTCTCCAGGGGATCTTCCCAAGCCAGGGACTGAACCTGGGTCTCCTGCATTGCAAGCAAATTCTTTACCATCTGAGCCACCAGGGAATATCCCAGGTTTCAGCTGGAAGGATGGCTCGTCAGCTCTACTCTGTGCACTGAATAGCAGTCTGGTGTAGTATAGACAAGAGGGTAGCTGACCATGGTCATCTAGGCCCTAATATTTAAGCATCATTCTGTTAGGAAATGAAGGGAAAGGGTCTAGGCCAGCTGGTGTTTCTGGAAAATTCCCTGCTGCTGCTAACCTGCTTCAGTCATGTTTGACTCTGTGACCCCAGAGACTGCAGCACATCAGGCTCCTCTGTCCATGGGATTCTTCAGGCAAGAATGCCAGAGTGGGTTGCCATTTCCTACTTCAGGAGATATTCCTGACCCAGCGGTAGAACCTGTGTCTCTTACATCAACAGGAAATTTTCTCATTTAGATCTGACCCTGGACATGATTCAAAATCACAATGTGATCATGACTACACCAATGTCTAACCTACTTTTGGAGAGTGAGCCCCACTTGTAAAGGCCCATGCTCTAAGTCTCAGAGTCCTGGAGAGTGAGGACACTTCTGGATTCTTCCCTACTGAGGCTAGTCGCCTCAACCATTTACTCAACATTTCCTGAGTGCCCACCATATATGCCAAGTACAGTTAAGAACTTGGGATACAAAGGTGAATATGCCCTAAAATAACTTACGAGCAGAGGGAGGAGATGGATAAGAAAGATATCTTTCTTAATTGTGTTATAAAGCCAGGTATTGTATTACCTGTAAACCTCATGACTCTGTAGGTTGGGTTTTCTTGTTCCCAATTCAAGGTGAGAAACTTTTAATTGAAGTGGTTAAGAGACTTTCTAAAGGTGAAATAAAACCTATAAGGGGTAAAATTAAAATTTAAATCTCATTTGATACAGCAAACTGGCCCCCCCACCACAGTCAGCATTCCTGATCCTCTTACCCTGCTCTGCTTTTTGTTTTCAGTTTGTCTGTCTCCTCCACATCTCTTATCACTCTCAAACATACTATACTGTGTATATATTATTTTAGTGGGTTTCATAAATATTCTGTCTCAGTCTACTGGAATGTAAATGCCACGATGATTCTCTTTTGTCTATTGGCTGCTCATGCATACTTGCCTGCTAAGCTGCTTCAGTCTTCAACTCTTTGCGACCCTATGGACTGTAGCCCACCAGGCTCCTCTGTCCATGGGAATTCTCCAGGGAAGAATACTAGAGTGGGTTGCCATGCCCTCTTCCAGGGTATCTTTCCAACCCAAGGGTCAAACCCAAGTCTCCTGTGGCTCCTGCATTGCGGGTGGATTCTTTACTGCTGAGCTACTGGGGAAGCCCTGGCTGCACATAATTAGTGTTCAATAACAGTTGTTGAATAAACAAGTTATTAGATGGTTGTGAAAGTGTTAGCTCTTTCTTTTGATCCTCTTGTAATGTCAGTCAGTTCACAATAAATAATATTTACATGCTTAAATAAAATGCTATGGGAGTTCAGAGAAAGAGTTAAAAATATTGACTAAACCTGGGTGCAGAAATCTGGAAAAGTGTGAAAGCAGAGTTTATCACAGTATGGCTCAGTGATAAGCTGTTTCAGAATTATACCAAAGTCTGCTGAAAACGCTGATTCCTCTCTCCTACCACAGATTACTGCATTATATTTTCTGAGCCTAAGAATGTGTATCTTAATGCACTTCCCAGGTGGTTGTTATGCACCTCCAAATTTTGAGAATCAGTGAAGGGTTTGAGAAAGAGACGAAACTTGGGAAAGAACTGGAGGAAGGAAACAGCTATGATGGATGTTTTTACAGGTGAAGAATTGAGGACTAGCAAGTTTAGTCACTTGTCCGAAATCAGAAAGCCAGTAAGTCAGAATTTGGGAGCAAGGCTCAGAAGGCCAGCGAGTCAGAATTTAGGATCAGGGCTCTTCCTGGTACATTTTATTGGCTTCAGAATCATCTTTAACTTCTTTACATCCTTGCAATCTAGTATGTTATCAATATTCACTCAGAAAATAGATATTGAACAAGGTGATACCCTATACTCCAGAAGTAGCTTGAGTAATTGCCCTAGCTCTCACAGCAGTAAGGAAGTCCTCATTTTTAAGAACCTCCCAGCCAACCCCTCACATCCCAGACTTTAAAACCTAGGGCCCTCAGTAGGCCAAAAGCAGACAGACTGCAAATACATTGCTCAGGTCCGCATCTCTCCCTGTCTGACATGAAGGGAGTTAGTGGTGGGGCAAAGACAACCTCCATGTGGGAAGCAAGTGGGAAAAAAAAAGTTGTAACGAGTCAAACATTCCAGCCTGGTTGGACCACTCTCTACTTTTAAAGTGTGTCACAGTTCTCAGCCATCCCAAGGCTGACAACACACACACATACTCTAGCCTCCGTAAGGTTAGTCTGGCTTTCTGCCATATCTCTGCACATCATCTCTGATTCTGGGGGACCCATCAGTCTTTTGCCAAACAAGGGCTTCATTCAAATAACAACAATAAAAACAGGAAGGCTGTCATTAAGTTTTATTTTTACCACAAGTTTCCAAGGAAAAAATGAGAAACACACACACACACACACGCACACTCTCTCTGAAAACATCCCGTGTCCCGTCACATCCCATTTTTACAGTATAGCTGTTGGGTGTGTGATCCGCAGCCAGAAATAAAACAGGACTGAAGAGTCAGCCATCTGTCTGGAAGGACCCGCAGTCCCAGATGGCGCTTCCTTTCTGGCTTTCTGGTAACAATCTCCTCTGTCTAACGAAATGAGGCAGAAATTGCCCAGTGAGTTAGTGGGGGTGACAAACCCCCGCCCTCCCAGCCCTGGCATTAGCATTTGAAATTCTCCAGCATGCTTAATTTATCTGCACATATTACCTCACCCTTGCTCTTGTCATTCCGCACACTGCTTCTTCCATATTTTCAAAATGTGTGTCGGGAGGTGTGTGTGTTAGTGAAATTTTCAAGGGCAGGAACAATTTCCTTCTCTTCTCATGCACCCAGTCTTAGACCGCCCAAAGGGCAATATGCCTTTTTTTTTAAAACCTGTACATAGTAGTGATAAGCACTTACTGACCAATTAACTGGTTAACTGTTAGAGTCAATTCTTTGAAGACAAGTCTACATCAACCCAAGCACAGACAATTTTTAAATTAGGAACTAGGAGTTGAAAAGAGAACAAAAGATTGCTAATCAATATGATGTTACCTAAAAGACCCCTGGCAGGGCCTTCAGGAGACTGTCTTAACTCTACTTCTCACTAGTAGTGAGACCCCCAGCAAGTACGATATTTAATCTTGAGAACCCTGAGATTTCTCATTTTGTATAATTTACATTTTACAAAATTATAAATAAATTTGAGCTCTTTAAACATGAGAACTGTAGAATGTATCCAATTCATCACTGTCTGTGCTCTATTGTCTAACACAGAAGTTCCAAATGGGAGCTACAGCAGAGCCACCTGGAGGAGTTGTTAAAACACAGATCTCTGGGCCCACCCCCAGAGTTTCTGATTCAGTGGGTCTGGTGTGAGGCCCAAGAATTTTTGTTCTAACAAATTCTCAAGTGATTCTAATGCTGCAGGTTCAGGAATCACTCTGAGAACCTTGGGTTAGCATATGCTGTAACATCACAAGAATTCAGGAAATGTTTGTTTATGAGAATGAATGCATAAATGAATCTGTAAAATGACTTGAGAAATAGGTAAGTTTTGACATAAATCTAGGACCTGCAAACAATGTGACTACCTCCGTTTATAGTCATTGATTAGTGACTCTATATAGGGCTCAACATGGTCCATCAATATACAAACAAGAAACCAGTACTCCTTCTGGCCAGGAGCCTCTCCAGTTTACAAAACTTCAGCAAGCTGAGAGACCACCAAGTAGTCTGCATGGGAGGATAACCTTAATAGTGTTTGGAGTAAAATAATGGTTTCCTTGATGGTTAAGGATGTTTTGACCTCAGGAAGGAAGAAAATTAAGTGAAGAAAAATTTTAAAAGTCAAATACATATTACTAATATATTTCTTTTATAAATTTGTGTGTGTGAAAGTGAAAGTGTTAATTGCTCAGTCGTGTCCGACTCTTTGCGACTCCATGGACTGTCACCCACCAGGCTCTGTTCATGGAATTCTCCAGGCAAGAACACTGGAATGGGTTGCCATTCTCTTCTCCACAGGATCTTTCTGACCCAGGGACTGAACCTGGGTCTTCTGTATTACAGACAGATTCTTTACCACTGAGCCATGAAGGTGTGTCTGTGTGCTTTTTCTTAAAGATTATTTTAAAGCATTTGTATACTAGGAAAATAGAAATCTTCAGTTTCATCTTTTCATTTACAACAATTTTTTGGCAGTCATAAGCACCAACCTCACCTATCTTGTTAAATATTGGGTTGACCAAAAGTTAATTTAGATTTTTCCATAAGACGGGTGACTTCACTTTCATGCATTGGAGAAGGAAATGTAAACCCACTCCAGTGTTCTTGCCTGGAGAATCCCAGGGACGGGGGAGCCTGGTGGGCTGCCGTCTATGGGGTCACACAGAGTCAGACACGACTGAAGCGATTTAGCATAAGACATAATGGAAGAACTTTTGCCCAACCAAATTAATTGGTTTTAATTACAACTATAGGCTAATGTTGTTAAGGCAATGAAGAACTTACTACAAGCATTGCCTTTGCTTGACTAAGGGGATATATAATTAAATTAAAATTTGGGATGAAGTATCATCTGAAATTAAAAGCTTCCTGTGCACTTTCCAGAATCAAATCTAAAATAAGAGCATAATACTAGAAGGAAAAGGCTAGTGTGCTCACATTTTTCAACCCTACCAACTAAACCTTTCCCATGAGCTACTTCACTGGAAGCCCATTCTACATCTCCTTTGCAAAACAACTGACTTAAAGGAGAGGGAGCCAAACTCACAATTGTGATAAAGTTTTTTAACACTCCTCTCTCAATAACAGATAAAATATGCCAACCAAAACTCCATTGCTTATGTTGAAATTGTGTAACATCAGATAACATTTAGTAAAGTGCCCAAATCTTTGTCCATTGACCCCCAGATATGTCCCTGACATGCACTGGGAATCTTATCTTTTTAATGGGACCCCAAGGCTTGCGGGAATTATAGCTATAACTTCCAGGAGATGGAATAGACCTAATAATGCCCCTCAGACTCGAATCACTTCTTCTACAGTGAGGATTTAGAGTTGAGTTTAATCTGGAGCCAGAGGAGACTAAATTTAATTTAAAGGTTTGCTTTTTTAATAGCAGCTGATATTAAATACCACAACAGGAGACCCTCAAGGCTCTCTCTCCAGTTCCACAGATGCCTTTTCCCTTTATGGAGAAGGTTATGGTTAGAGAAAACAATAACTGATCAGAATATCTTCATGAGTATAAAAATTATACTTGTTTATTCCCCTCCTCCTCCTTCAGCTGAGAGGAAGCCTACTTATCCTGTGGTTAACCAGGCTGTGTCAAGATTTCCATCCTTTCATCCCACTGAGTATAGAGGGCCGTTTTTCCTTTCCTCCATTCTTTTTTTCTACCCACCTCATCCATAGATTAGCACTTTTTTCATTCTTATAAAATCTTGTAATTTACTAAATAAAATTCAGTTATTCTTGTGATACATCCACAAACCTGTCCTACTAAGGTAACCTCATCTACCAATTCTCTTCTTCCTACCAAACAGCACACAGTGTGAACAAAAACTATGCTGAGCCCTTGGGGCAGTCGCATCTGCCAGTTCCATCCACCTAAAAAACCTCTCTCCATTCTCAGGACCTGTCATGTTACCTCCTCCTTGAAATGTCTGGGAGGGTCTCTTCCTGCCTCCCATGGCCTCCTGGCTATGCCTCTTCTGTGGCTATAACCAGCCTATATTGTAGTCATGTACTCATACATCAGACTCTGAGGGCAGAAACAGTACCTTATGGTGAAGACAAAGTGTATCTTCAAGACTGTTGAATAACCACACTAACAAGAGCAGAATAAAACCCTTAATGTACTTGTGTAGGGTCTTCACCTGTATGGACTGCCATAACCACTGAATTATACCCTAAGCTCCCTGTGGTCCACTGGTTACTAAGGTGGCTGACTTGTAAAAGCAGAATCCGTAACCAGGGATGACTATTTTTGTCACTTGATGGCTCTTCCTGTATCACTCAAACAGTAAAGTCTCCTAACTCATTTACATGATGTGTAAATGTGTTTCCACACTTGTGCCTGGTGAAGTACCTTCTGCAGTGCTGATGGTTAATTACCTGCCAGTGAATCCCCTCTCCTGAGAGGATGGGGAGCAACAGTGGTGGAAGGACAGAGAAGATTATTTGACTCACACTCCTTCACTGAGCAAACTGAACATACGTGTGCTGTTCCTGGGGAAATATTTTCTCCAGAGTTACCCAGGCCCATCCCCACTCCCTCCTGTACCTTCACTTCTTATTCATTTTCTCCCTCTGTTTCCTCTGTCAAATCATAAAGAACATCAAGTAACCTTCTGGGTTTTTAGGAGATTTCATTGTACTTGGTAATGTATGATTTATAAACATAAATAAAATAAATAGGATTCTGAGGGAATAAATTCTAAGTGGAATATCAATAAATCTCCTCCCTCTGATGATGTCTCTATGCTTTTCTCCTTCTCCCCTTCTGCCCACCTCCTTCCCCAGAATGGGAGAGTGGTCCCTTCTTTCCATCAGAAGAAATTAGGGGGAGGGAAAGGCAAGTAGAGAGAAGGGGGAGAGATTGTGTGAGAAATGTAGCACAAGGCTGCATTGAAATGTAAATTCCTTCAAATTATTAAGCACTAAAGAGCAGCTCTTGCCAGCCCTTTGTTCCTCAGAGTCAGAATGTGTAATCTAGAAGAATAAATATCCAGCCAGATAGCAGCCACACAAGGAAATCTGGGCCATACATATTCAGAGCCCAAGTCCCAAGGATACCCTTCCTCCTTATCAGAAAGGTTCTGGTCACAGCCACTAATCACTGATCTAAACACCTCTAAATGGGGGTCAAGATTATAGTAATTTTCTGCCTGCTTCATTTTCCACACCTCACCCCCATCAGCTGCCTGGAAACCTAGACTTCCTTATAAAGACTTTAAACACAGGCCCAAATGCTTTCCTCCATCTTTCAGCCTAATTCTGAAGATGCATTGGCTGGAGCTTTCTTTTTCAGTGGAGGAGACCTTCTCAACATCTTTGCCCAGAGTTTCCTTCCTCACAGCTTGAAAGAAATGACTTTGCAGTCTAATTTACATTTTTAAATTCCCTCTTAGCTTCATGAACCCACGGATCTTCCAAGTAGGAGAGCAGACTATTATCAGTCCTCTCCTTGCCCCTCTTTCCATTGTCAAATAGGACATTCAGCTCTAAACCCAGAAGGGTGGTCATGGCACATGGAGCAGGCATGCAAGGTCAACAGCAGCACAAATGGTGCCTCTGTAGCTTGGACCCCTCGACCTGATCTCTGTCTCTCTCTCAGACAGCTGCCTCTTCCGGATGGTGGTCAGACCTTGAGGCATTCATTCTTTGTCCTCCTTCCAATGCTCTTCTTCTCCATCATGTGCCTACATGTCCCAGGCATTTAGAAAATTGCCTGACAGATTTTTGTAAACCCATATGATAGATTAAGAGGGCCATCTGTGTGTGTGTGTGTGTGTGTGTGTGTGTGTGTGTGTGTGTGACAGAGGCAACAGGCAAGGGTAGCAGCTCTTAGGAAGGAGTTGCATCATTTTCCATGTTCAGTGAATATTGCCTTTTATTCTTAAGTCTTGACCTTTCTTTCAAAATGGTCTTTGCCAGAGCTATGGCTATGGTGAAAGCATAGTCATTTGAGCTTTTCCTGTTAACTAGGAGTCTGTGCTTTCCTAGGAAATAATATATTTTTTCTTTTTTTTTTTTTTTTTTAATTTGGCTGCTTGGGCTTCAGTCATTGTGGTGCATGAGCTAGTTGCCCACAGCATGTGGGATCTTAATTCCTCTACCAGAGATCAAACCTGCATTCCCTGCTTTGCAAGGTGGATTCTTAACCCCTGGACAATCGCAACCACAGGGAACTCGCAACCCATTTCTTTGTTATCATCCAGTACCTGGTCATCTGTGTCACCTTTGTTTCAACACTGATCAATGTCTGACTCAATCCTTGTGTGGTTTCTGGTTCTTCTCCTGCTTTATAACCTCATTAAGAATGCAGATTATACAGGAGTCATTTTGTTATACAAAAGTCCTAAGTGCAATCTTCAATCAAGGAAAAAAAAAAACCTCAATAACTACCTGTTGATTGGAATTCAAATGAATCACTCTCTCATCCATCCTATCACCAGGTGTCCTTTACCAAAAGTTCTGATTCTTTCCCAGGGACCCAGGCTCTAGGGTGGGTTTCTGCCTCAACAACAGGCCTTCCCTTCCTGGCACTCAAAATGTTCTGCTGCCCGAGTCTCCCTCTTCTGCACCTGACTATCCTTTTCTCTACCTTCCTTCTTTCTCTCTTGGGATTTACGTCTCTTAGAACTCTGCAAAATGCGTGCTTCACTGGGACACCAGATACATTGTATGGTCCAGCCTTATCCTTCCTGCTCGCTTTCCTACCAGCTACTTTGCCTGTGTGAATGATCCTGAGCTCAATCTGCCTTTGGTACCACTGCCAAAAGGCCTGGCTGGCCAAGATTCTTCAGTCTCAGCCTGTAATGTTGATTTATAATAAGAAATATGCATTTGGTATTCATCTCATTTCTGACAGGGGGCTCCTGGTAGTTTAGTCCCTAAGTCGGATTTAGTCCCTAATCCGACTCTTGAGACACCATGGACTGTACCCCACCAGGCTACTCTGTCCATGGAATTCTCCAGGCAAGAATACTGGAGTGAGTCGCCATTTCCTTCTCCAGGGGATCATTCTTTACCAGTTGAGCTATGAGGGAATCCCAGGGAGCTCCTAAAACTCATCACGTTTCCTAAATGTTGAGAGTTAAAATGTCTTTTGTTATGTTAATAGTTGACTTTTGGATTGCACCTAAGGAAGGGCCTGGTTACCAGTATAGCAAACCTTGTGATTAGAGGTTTGGAAATTTCAGGCCCATTCCACCCATCCCACTCAGCCCCCGACCGCTGGGAAGGGAAAGGGGCTAGCGATTGAGCTCAATCACCACTGGCCAATGATTTAATCCATTGTGCCTATGTAATGAAGCCACTATAAAAATACTTTGTAATAAACTGATAATTTAGTGATTCAACAGGTTTCCTGAGTTCTGTGAGCCACTCTAGCAAATTAATTGAACCCCACAAGGGGATCTTGAGAACCTCCGATTTATAGCTAGTCCATCAAAGTATAGGTAACAACCTGGGCTTGTAGTTGGCATCCTGAGTTGGAGGGAGTCATTGGAACCTCCAGTTGGGGTGCAGACACACTTCGTGTGGAGCCTTATGTGGATGGTGAGTGCTGGCAGTAGCCTGATGGGGGCAGCTAGGCAGGCAGGGATGTGGTTATCAAGGATGAATGGAATGATGATGATGAGGTGAAAGGAAAGAAAGAAGTAAAATAAGAAATAAAGATTGCAGGGGAAAAAAGAGAGAGAGAAATCAAAAAGAAAGAACAGCAACAGGAAGAAATAAAAAGAGTTTATTTTCTTGGGTGGTGTGGCATGACAGGTGAGATCTTAGTTCTCTGACTGGGTGCAGACACACTTCGTGTGGAGCCTTATGTGGATGGTGAGTGCTGGCAGTAGCCTGATGGGGGCAGCTAGGCAGGCAGGGATGTGGTTATCAAGGATGAATGGAATGATGATGATGAGGTGAAAGGAAAGAAAGAAGTAAAATAAGAAATAAAGATTGCAGGGGAAAAAAGAGAGAGAGAAATCAAAAAGAAAGAACAGCAACAGGAAGAAATAAAAAGAGTTTATTTTCTTGGGTGGTGTGGCATGACAGGTGAGATCTTAGTTCTCTGACTAGCAATAAAACCTGTACTTCCTGCAGTGGAAGCACAGAGTCTCAACACTGAACCACCAGGAAATTCCCAGGAAAAAAAATTTAAAAACCTTAGAAGAACCTAAAGTGCTAACACTAGAGAACAATTAGCAGATAAACCAGGGCTAGGCCAATGATACGACAGGAAGAGTCGAACCTCAAAAAAGCCAAAGAAATGTTTGGTATTAATATAGATCTTATAGAATCTATGCTCTGAGTCTATTTTCAAGAGATGATTTCATGGATTTTGAAGAATTACTAAAAGATAAAATTACACAATATGAAAAGTCACTATGTGATGTAAGTTTTTCAAATCCTTAGATAGAGAGTTGTGTTTTTCTTTGGAAATCAGTGACTTGGAAATGATGGTCAATTCATTGAGCATGCTTTGCAATGACATACTGAAGTAAGAGGAGGAGAAAGAAGCAAGGTGTGGTCATTGCAAGGCAGGAGCCACAGGAGATGCGAGTTTGATCTTTGGCTCAGGAAGATCCCCTGGAGGACGGCATGGCAACCCACTCCAGGATTCTTACCTGGAGAAGCCCATGGACAGAAGAGCCTGGTGGGCTACAGTCCACGGGGTAGCAAAGAGTTGGACACGACTGAGCAACTAACACTAATACAAAGAACAATTAGAAACAAAAAGTTTTAAATATATATGNGGGATTGGGAGCAGGAGGAGAAGGGGACGACCAAGGATGAGATGGCTGGATGGCATCACGGACTCAATGGGCGTGAGTCTGAGTGAACTCCGGGAGTTGGTGATGGACAGGGAGGCCTGGTGTGCTGCGATTCATGGGGTCGCAAAGAGTCGGACACAACTGCGCAACTGAACTGAACTGATTTTTTTTTTCCCTGAAAGCTAGGTATGTGGTAATAAAATCAAAATGATCTCTTGTTTTGAATATCACATGAGCTGTCTACCACTGCTGAAGTTATTTATTTAAGTGTAGATAGCCAAATTGGAGTAGAAAGTGGCAACCCACTCCAGTAGTTTTGCCTGGAGAATCCCGTAGACAGAGGAGACTGGCAGACTACAGTCCATGGGGTTGCAGAGTCGGACACGATGAGCAACTGAACACAAGCACACAGATATCCAAATAAAGTCAAGTCCCTCATGCCAGTCTTTACACAGTGTCATATAACAATAGCAACGTTGACCTGATAATAAAGGGACAGTTCCACTGTGTGCTTCTGGGCCCGCAGCCTGAAGATTCTCTTCACTCATTTTTCTCCTCTTTGCATCCAGCAGGGCTGCTATCTAGGACAAGTTATTCTGCTACTGTTTACCCACCCTCTAATATTTTCTCTTAAATTGCCCCCCAAACTTTCTCCCAGTATTCCAGCCCTCCCTGACTAATTCTATTTTCTCCCTTCTTTCTTTTCTCTGAGTTAGTGTTTTATGAGGTAAAGAAGTTTAACCTCCAGGCTTTTAGAAATTCTTCCTTTGACCCACTGTCATGATGAGGGCATGACATCACGTCCTCATACTTACATTAGACTGTAAATATAAGTTAATATAGTGTCTGTTATAAGAGGCTGTGAATACAAAAGCAGCCCACGTATCATCCACATCACCAGCTGAAAACACATTTTGCATTTGAGTTCTTCAGTATGTAGTTTATTTTTTACTGCAAGAACTCAGTTCCCCCCTCTTCCTCTGTCTCCTGACCATTTGCAAGCATCTCAGTAGGCTTTATATCTTTGTTTTGTATACTTTCTTTAGAAACCTGAAGCAGCCTAGTAGCTGATAAATTTTGCCCTTGCATCAGCTGTTAATTGTCAAATAGCTGAACTGGAAGTTGTGCACCCATTCTATATCTTGTCATGGTAGTTTCTTTCATTAAAAGACAATTTAAGAGGAAAGCAAGAGCACAGGTGACTTTAAAAAACATGACATGTTCCCAATGGAAAGAACACATGTGGTGCACAGTTGCCCAGAGGCTTGAGAATATTTTATCTAAGGGTACTAACGTTCTTTCAGAATTGCCCTCCAATTCTCTTTCTATAGGCTTCCCAGGTGGCGCTAGTGGGAAAGAACCTGCCTGCCAGTACAGGAGACATAAGAGATACAGCTTTGATCCCTCGGTTGGGAAGATCCCCTGGAGGAAGACATGGCAACCCACTCCAATATTCTTGCCTGGAGAACCCCATGGACAAAAGAGAAGGGTGAGGTGCACAAGGTTTCCTTCTGCTCACAGTTATGGAATGTTAGTGGTAGAGTAGAAGAAGAATGGAGTGAGACATCTTTACCCAAAATTTTGGGGTCCTTCATTAACTCCCAGTCCAGGGCAGGGGAATTTGGAGGTAGGTGAAGGTAACGGAGAAGGCAATGGCACCCCACTCCAGTCCTCTTGCCTGGAAAATCCCATGGACAGAGGAGCCTGGTGGGCTGCAGTCCATGGGGTCGCTAAGAGTCGGACACAACTGAGCGACTTCACTTTCACTGTTCACTTTCATGCATTGGAGAAGGAAATGGCAACCCACTCCAGTGTTCTTGCCTGGAGAATCCCAGGGACGGGGGAGCCTGGTGGGCTGCCATCTGTGGAGTTGCACAGAGTCGGACACAACTGAAGCGACTTAGCAGCAGCAGCAGCAGCAGAAGGTAAAGGGAAGGAAGGAAGATTTGAGAGTGAAAGAATGTGGGTGTCAGAAGATCATTACTGTAGGGACAGCCACCCAGTCTTCTAGGATCAAAGAAGAAAAGGACACAATCCAAGTCCCATACAAAAGCCCATTGCATGAAATAAGATCTGTTGTCTTCTCCAAGTGAGGGTCTAACCACACTGTCTTGCTGGCACGGTGCGGGAATGACAAGGTGGTACCTAAGGTCTCCGCTGGGAAAACCGAATCTATCTCCTGGTGCAACACATTCTAATTTATAGGTCTTGTTTCTCTTCCTGGCTCCCCCTTCCCCTAGGTTATAGATAGATTGTGGCTCCCATAAATGGTTCTCCTCACCCCATACAGAGCTGTCTTTCCTTACCCCTTACATCCAGTCAGCAACAACTTAAGCATCTAAGACCTGCAGAGACATTGCTAGTAAAAAGGTCAGATCAGTTCATTCATAGAGAAGTTTTAAAGACCTATGCTTAGGGCTAGTGCACTGGGACAACTCAGAGGGATGGTATGGGGAGGGAGGAGGGAGGTGGGTTCAGGACAGGGAACATGTGTATACCTGTGGCGGATTCATGTTGATGTATGGCAAAACCAATACAATATTGTAAAGTAATTAACCTCCAATTAAAATAAATAATTTATTTTTTAAAAAAAAGAAAGAAAAGATGGAAATAGAGGCCAAGAGAAAGTGAATGGCAAGTGATCCCTGAACTATTAAACCCAATAGCTCCAAATTCCAAACATTCCCCTCACTTATCAATTTTGGCTCCCCAATTTAACTATTCTGAAATTTAGCTTCTAGTGAATAAAAAAAAAGAAAATAATGTGCTTCAAGCAAGATCTATTAATCCCTCACTCCTTACCTCTGGTAGAAGTTTATACCATGGGATATATTAATATTATTAGCAAAAGAAAGTTTTTGTCTTTACATTTATTTATGCCTTTTGGCTTTACAACTGCTCCACACTGAGAACTTGCAAGTCCCAATCTCAGTCCTACAAAGGACAGAACAATTTAAAGTTTTAAATTCCATATTGTCACCCTTCTGGATGATATGAGAAATGATGACTCCATACTCCTGAGCACCAAGCACTCTGCCAGGATGAAGCCAGGATCTAGCAGAGATGGGAAAGCAGAGTGTTCAAAATACACGAAGAGGGCTTTGGGGTAGGGAAAAAGAAGGAAGGAAAACAGAGGTGGCAAGGATGCGTAAAGCAAATGGAGGGGCTCCTAATATCTGCCAGCTAGGCTCTTAGAAAAATCTCCCTATGTATATGTATGGGGATATTGAGATTTATATGCCTGATGCACATATAGGTCAATATACCCATATATATACTTATTGTATGTGTGTATATATACATATGTGTGTGTGTGTGTATACATATATATATATATAATAAGTCCCCTATGTACTAAGATTCAAGTTGTAAACTCTCAAACACTTGAGCGTGTGTTCCGTCAATGTCAGGCATGAGTGAAATTGCAGCATGCCCTCCATCCACTATTGCTGATGGTCCTTCAGCCCTTCCATTTCCCAGCTCCTATTGTACTGTTCTATTGTACTTTTCAAGATACTCTACTGTAAACTTTTTAAAGTTTTCTTTATTTTTTCATGCTGTTTGTTTTTATGTATTATTTGTGTGAAAAATATTATAAACGTATGACAATACAGTAATATACAGCTAATTGTGTGAGCTGGGTACCTAGGCTTACTTTGTTGGTGTGTATGGTCACTAATCAGTCATGTCTGACTCTTTGCTATCCCACTGAGTGCAGTCCGCCAGGCTCCTCTGTCCATGGAATTCTCCAGGCAAGAATACCAGAGTGGGTTGCAATTCTCTTATCCAGGGGATCTTTCTGGCCCAGGGATTGAACCTGGGTCTCCTGCATTGCAAGCTGATTCTTTACCATCTGTGCCACCAGGGAAGCCCAAGGGGATGCTATGGCTGCAATGGCCAGGAAATGAACCCAGACCTCCTGAGCAGCAGGTGAGAATTCTACCACTGAACCACCTGTGCACTTTTGCTGGGCTTATGAACAAATCGGACTTAAGAACTTGCTTTTGGAACATAAGTTGTTCATTTGTACGGGCCTTACTATGTGTGTGCATATTTGTTATATATATATATATATAATATGCATTTATATATATAGAGAGAGAGCTTGCCAAAATGTATTCACTAAATAGATGGCTCCTGTTATTTCATCATCTTTACTGCAACGACAGTAATATGTACAAGTGCCCAGTGTTCTTGGAGATAGCCCAGCCCATATTGCCACACTGGGCTATCTTTGTCTTTCTCCCCACCCTCTCTGTCTTCCCTCCTCCATAGAGAATGTATGATCTACAGCTCATATATTCTGAAACTGAAATAAGACAGGACCCTTACCCCTCTGCCTCTGGGACCTTTCTTACATAAAATGATTTTCCTTGGGATGTCCTACCTGAAGCACCAATATTACATTTTTCAGTCCAGACAGATAGTTAACTCTTATTAAAGCTCTGCCTACCTTTTGGTTTGGGGTTTTCATGACTGAAACACAATCAAACCCACAGTGAGTTCTTAGTCCATCAAACTGTCAACAACACCTCCACAAGGGCTGGGAACAGAGAAAATATTGTGCCAATGCTAGTATGTAAAGAGGGCTGCATTTATTGGTAACATCTGGCGTGGTTTGTCAGAACACTCTGGCCATGCGGCCATGCGCACACTCACTCTGATAAATGAGGGCTAGCACGGCTGTGGGCACGCACAGGGCTCACCACTCCCCACAAAAACCATTCCAGCCTTCCATCCAGTAGCTTTCCTCATAAGTTTGTCTTTTTTCTCTAATTTCAACCACATGTCTTTCTAGGTTTGAAGCAGCCTATTTCCCTACAAACCCTACATTTTTGGCAAAACCCCAAGACCCTGGAAGGTAAGGATTTTAGGATCCTGCTTTCCTTCTCTGAGCACTGTTCTCCACTCCACCCTCATCTTCTTGTCTCATCCACCCAAACAGCTACAGACCACAGACCTGGCTCCTTCCACTATTTCCTTACAGAGGAGAGAAGGAAAGAGAGAGTAGGGCCTACATTTTCTGTGTCACACTGTTAATCAGAGTGCCAAGCAAGATACCCCAGGAGCTCTCAAGCCTTAAAATAATGTACAAATGAGCTAACAGTCAGTCTAATGTCTAAATGCATGAGTCACTTTCTCTTAAGGAAACAAATTGCTCCCCAGCATCTCTGACTCAATGGACACAAGTTGGGTAAACTCTGGGAGTTGATGATGGACAGGGAGACCTGGCATGCTGCGGTCCATGGGGTCACAAAGAGTCAGACGTGACTGAGCGACTGAACTGGACTAAACTGAAGTCCCCAAATTCCATGCACTGGCTGAATTGTATCATTCTGAAATTGAAGATGTGTCCCCAGTATTGGGGCACAGCATTAAGATAAGAACAGACCCATGAAAAGTGAGAAACCAAATCTTTTAAAAAAATTCTTTATATTCCTTTTATTCTTTATACATATTTTACAATACTTTAATTTGGAAGCTGCTGATTCTTTTTTTTTTTTTTTTTTTTGCAGTTTTCCTTAATCCATCGCTTCCAGACTGTTGTCAATTTTTTAAGATCACTCTTCCTGCACTAGCAGGACCACTTACATCCTTAGAGAAAAACAAACCACGTGTGCCTTCAAGATTGCAGCAATTGATTAATATTACTGCTTTGCTTACAGAATGACAGCAAGTGTTTACTGAGCCCCATCTTTGTGGCAAACACTGACTCTAGGCACTGAGGATTCAGCAGTGACAAAAAGCTGATTCCAAAAATAATAATAATAATAACGGACACAAATTTCACTCAGGAGATTTAGTCTCTAGTAATGGGCAAACAGTAAACAGTGACTGTATGATATAATAGTATGTCAGATGATGATATACATTAGTGGAGAAAAAGGAAATGGGGAAGTGGAGTAAGAAATGTCTTTAAGTAGAGTGGTTAGAAACAGTATCCTTGATAAGATGACATTTAAAAAGAGACTTGACAGAAGTGAGAGAGTGAGCCACAGGGAAACTTGGTGGAGGAGCATTCCAGGCAGAGGGAGCAGCAAGCACGAAGGCCCTGAGACAGGACTGCACTGGCCGCCTAGGGAAACCACAGAAAGGCCAGTGTGGCTGACCAGCTGGGAGGCTTTTAAAAGAACTTTTACTTTTATTCCAAGATGGAAGGCCTTTGCCAGGAGAGTTGTATGATCTGATTTGTGCTTTTAAAAGAATTCTCCTAGTTCCTTAAAAAACTAAAACTAGAGCTAACATATAGCCCTGCAATCCCACTCCTGGGAGTATATTCAGAGAAAAACATGGTCCTAAAGGATTCATACACCCCAATGTTCACTGCAGTGCTATTTACAGTGGCTAAGACATGGAACATGGAAGCAACCTAAATGTCCATCGACAGAGAACTGGATAAAGAAGATATGGTACATAGATACAATGGAATATTACTCAGCCATTAAAAGGAATGAAATAATGCCATTTACAGCGACACTGATGGACCTAGAGATTGTCATATTGAGTGAAGTAAGTCAGACAAAGAAGAGAAATATCGTATGATACTGCTTATTCGCAGAATCTAAAAAGAAATGATGTAATGCAAATGAAGTGAAGTCGCTCAGTCATGTCCGACTCTTTGCGACCCCATGGACTGTAGCCTACAAGGCTCCCTCTGTCCATGGAAGTTTCCAGGCAAGAGTACTGGAGTGGGTTGCAATTTATTTGCAAAACAGAGACAGACGCACAGACTTAGAGAATAAACTTATGGTTACCAGGGGGGCAGAGTTGGGGGGATAGTTAGGAGTTTGGGATTAACATGTATACACTGCTATATTTTAAAAGGATAACCAACAAGGACCTACTGTATAATACAGGAAACTCTGCTCAATGTTATGTGGCAGTCCAGATGGGAGGGGAGTGTGGCTAGGTAGCTCTTCAGTGCTATGGAACTATCACAACATTGTTAATCAGCTATTCTCCAACATAAAACAAAAAGTTTTCTAAAAAATAAAAAGATTCTAAAAATAAAAGCATTTTAGAGGGAAATTTTTAAAAAGTAACCTGATAATAATCAATGTTAATGTTATAAAGTTATTGCAGTATTATTATCTAGGAACTAGAATCTTGACTCCCAGTTTTCACTATCAGTTAAGGGATAATATATTGCTTAATTTTGTACATGAATCTCATAGTTTACTTTTGTTGAAGAAAAAATAAAAATTAAATTACAAAAAAATAGAAGGATTGTTCTAGAACTAGTTTGACACTAGGATATGGGGTTGTGTGTACTCAGCCATGTTCAACTCTCTACAGTCCGTGGATTGTAGCTTTCCAGCTCCTCAGTCTATGGAATTGTCCAAGCAAGAATACTGGAGTGGGTTGCCATTTCTTCCACCAGAGGATCTTCCTGACCCAAGAATCAAACCAGTCTCTCTTGCATCTCCTGCATTGGCAGGCACATTCTTTACCACTAGTGCCACCTCAGAAGCCCAGGGTATGGGGTGTCGGGGACAAAAGTGAACAAGCAGCAAGATCACAGATGATGGCCACATTGGAGAAATTGGGGCAAATTTGAAGGTAGAACTGGTAGGGCTGGATGATGAATTGGTTATGGAATATGAAAGGAAGAGATTCGGTGAAGACAGTAAGGTTTTTATCTGAGAAAATGCACGAATAAAATTGCCATTTACTAAGAACAGGAGAATCACTGGTGGGGAGGAGAGGAAATGAGTGTGAAGGGATGCTCTGGTATGAGGACTGAGACATGTTAAGTTTAGGATGTCCTGTGAGCAGCCGAGATTCAGTGCTGAACAGGCAGCTGAAACCAGAGCAAAGGTCAGTATTAGAGTATGTATTTGGTAACTCACAGTAGACAGACTATATTTAAAGCCATGAGGCTGGAGGGCTTCATGTAGGAAGTGAGTAGAGATAGAAAAGAGAAGAGGTCTGAGCGTCACACCACAGGTTACTCTAGAGCTGCAAGACCATGATGATGGTCCAGCAAAAGGGCAGGGCAAGGAACTGCAGGTGAATCAGGAATAAACAAGGAGGGGCAGCGCTCTGGAAGCCAGGGGACAGGAGATGCCAAAGGCTGCTGATAGGAAAGATAGATGAGGACCGGGGTGGACCACTGGTCTTCACAACAGCAAAGTCATGGGCAACCTTAGCTAGAGCACTTCAGTAAAGAAGTGGAGACAGAAGGCTGACTGGAATAGATACAAAAGGAACAAAGGATACAGAAGATAGGGAGCAGGGACAAGAATTCTAAGACATTTATTGTAATGGGAAATGGAGATAGAGTGACTGGAGAAGGATGTAAAATCAAGAGGATTTTTTTTTTTCTGATTATGGGGAAAATTAGAGGATGTTTATCTGTGAATGGGAATCATTTGATAAAGAGAGATGAGTTTGATGATGCAAAAGAAAACAGTATTGCTGGGAAATTTTCTTAATTAACAAGAAGGGTGAGAATACAATTTCACAAGTGGAGCGTTTAGCCTTAGAAAAGAACAGGCCAAGCAGCTGATGGTAATACTCAGGTTTCATTCTGCCTGGTGCTCAGCTAAGTTTTCTATCTAAATTTACTGATCAGCTCAGAAAGAAGACTGTGGTCATTCACAACCTGATCTTGCATATCTACCTTTTCATTAATTTATTTATTCAACAGGGTTTAATTGAGCAGTTCCAGTGTATAAAGTACAAAAATGAGGATAGAAAGATGAAGGAAGTATTTCCTATTTGGGGAAGTATGTTTCTTGTCCCAAAGAAAATTACAATCTACCAGGGGACATCAGTACATCCCCCAAACACTGTAAACCTAGACAGTATATAATAAACTTCATAAAAGAGATACAACCAAAAGCAAGAGTTTCAGGAAAAGAAAAATGTAGTGTCAAGTATGAATTATTGGAAAAGGTGACATTTCAAAAGGATTTTTCTTTACAAAGAATGAGGTACTGGTGTCCCAGATGATGTGCTAGCATGCTGCTAAGTCACTTCAGTCGTGTCCGACTCTGTGCGACCCCATAGACGGCAGCCCACCAGACTCCTCCGTCCCTGGACTTATCCAGGCAAGAACACTGGAGTGGGTTGCCATTTCCTTGTCCAGCGCATGAAAGTGAAAAGTGAAACTGAAGCCACTCAGTCATGTCCGACTCTTAGCGACCCCACGGACTGCAGCCTACCGTTCATGGGATTTTCCAGGCAAGAGTATTGGAGTGGGTGGCCATTGAAGTATCAGCATTTAAATGTTAAAATTTGGAGAATGTAATCTGACTGTCCTCTGTGGAACCTATATACCCTCATTTGCCTGCATTACTTTTTATTTTGTTTCTTTTTTTTTTTCACTGTTATAAGGATCAAGAGATCTTTCTAGGGAAAGATCTGATACTAAATCTAGCTCTTTATGATATGAGGTATTAATTATTTAATGTCCCTCTTCAAATTCAAGTCTAGTTAAAAACAAAAAATACAAGAGACGTGATCTCTGTTCTTCTATGGATGAAAACAAACTTAAGTGTTGCCAAAGACACAACACAAATCCAAGACAGAGTTGGCTTAATGCCAGGGCCTTATCTACAAACACACACAAAGATACACACACACACACACACACACACCCCACAGAATGTGTAATGGCTGGATGAGACCACTCTGCTTATTATTTCCTGATGTCATAGTCAAAAGCAGAGGGGAAATGAGACCCTGTTTAATGTGATCTAAGAGTGTGATGAGAGCAAGCTTTCTGAGAGCACATGCACTCAGCAACTTTGACAGCCCTGGATGTGATGGTCATCATGCTTGGCTCTAGACAAATACAGTGGCCGTGGATCAGAAAACAGGGCACTAAAATGTTCCCTGATCCCTCTGCCACAGGCCACAATATGTCCTGATGGAACAGACTCAGATTTGGGTAAAGATGTGTGTGTAACAGCTTCTCGGGCTTAATGGCAGTTATCAGGGATTTATAATGTTCAGATCATGTCCATATGTATTATTTCATTTGACCCCATATGCCTTCAGTCTGGCTCAGTCCCGTTACCTGCCCCATTCAACAAAGGTATATCATGTATCATGATCAAGCACTTGCTGGGTGAGGGCGGGGATACATACTCAAGGATATGGTAGTGAGAGAACCCTCCACAAACAGACAAGGAACTTTACAAAAATTTGCAGGTGAACACTTGGTAAATAAGTTGTTCATGAAAAGTAATACAGCTGTACAGGAATGACTCAATGAATGTATCTCCATCAGCTGAAATTGCAAGGAAGCAATTGTTGTTGGTTGGATTTACATCAGGAAATGTCATTACCAACCCACCTAAAGCCGCCTATAGACACCCTCTGCCTCAAGGAATGCCCAGTCCTTCTACCCAGAAGTTTCTATCCATCCATCTCTCCAGTCCCAAATCCCACCCTTCCCAAGGTTCACCCACATTCATTTCCACTCCTGATACATGCTTTTATCTCTCATGCATGTAGCAGGAAACACTCAACGGCCAGGCCCCTAGGACAGAATGAGCAAAAAATAGGAATGCTCAAGCCAGCCTGGCACTCAGCCCTGTCCAGAATCCTTGCAGTGTCTCTGAATCCCACAGACATAATAGCGGAGACTGTGTGTGTGTGTGTCTGCATTTGAGGAAGGGGCAACCCAAAGCAACATTTACCCAGCCACCTTCTCAACATAAACAGGGCAGCCGAGTGCCCTTCATGTCCACGAAACAGAGGTCCACCCCAGAGTGAGGGCGGCCACAGCTGAAATGGGTTTGAGGACCAAATTATTGCCCCTCCCAGGCATTGGTTTGCAGCGCAGAACCAATTTGAAAATGTGGCATCATCAGCAGTCTTGCCCGAGGAGAGACCAGGACCAGTGTAAAGCAAAGTAATAAATCAAGGCTCAGTTGCCCTGAGTGGAGAGCCCTGGCTAAACCAGACGAGGCAGCTGTGAGGCAGGATTGAGATGCATTGGCAGAGCTGTGACGGTGACCCCAGACTGAAATAATTGGGGTTGGGGGAGGTGGACGGTGGGTCAGACAGAGGGGCACTGGAAGAATATATGGGGGGGGAAAGCTTTCAAAAGATCTGCCTAGACAATGACAAGCTTTGGTCAGAGTAATTATCTGCCATGTTCATACGTGCTAAATTCACTTCTAAAGGAGAAACAGGCGCTCACACAAATACACTGGCACAAAGGAAAGAAAACCCTTCCAGAGTAAGCAGAGCAAAAACAATAGACCCCAGAGGAAAAGGTGATGAAACTTACAGAACTTCATTTCAAGGCAAACAGTGCCCTCTAGCGGCACAAGGGCTAGATGCACATGAAGTGGAACAAAAGAGGTTCACTGAAGGCAGTGCTGGAGTGCTGGAGACAACTGCTCAGGCTGCTCTTGAGACTGGGGTCTAGACTCAGGGCAGAGGGAGGGAAGTCCCCAACAGTTCCAGGTTCTGAAGGAATGTCCATGTCACTCCATGCTTTCCTCATAAGACTGACATAACTCCAGCCACTGAAAGGAGACATTTTTGACAAACACAAAGGGCCCAAATGTGCAGTTTGGGTGTATGGCAGGAGAAATGGGGACTTCTCATAGAAATTCTCAAAAAAAGGAAAATTCAGTACAATGTGGGATGGGTGAGAAGGGGCAGAGGGACATTATATATATACATGTATATATAGATATTATATTTATACAGGGCATTATATATATATGGGATATTATATATATATATATAAAATATATAAGGCATATATATATATATATATAGGCTTCCCTGATGTCTCAGTAAAGAAACTGCCCACAATGTAGAAGACCCAGGTTTGATCCTGGGTCGCAAAGATCCCCTAGAGAAGGAAATGCAACCCACTCCAGCATTCTTGCCTGGAGTATCCCATGGACAGAGTAGCCTGGTGGGCTACAGTCCGTAGGGTCGCAAAGGATCGGACGCAACTGAGCACCTAACACTCCCACTTCACATTCATATATGAGACCATATCTTAGGGAAGTAGATCTTTCCTCTTTCAGTAAAGCTCCATCCAGAAGTTATCACTTTCCACAGTCAAAGCACTCCCCGTAGGTCCCCTCATGAGCCCGTGAAAGTAAAAGTGTTGGTAGCTCAGCTGCGTCTGACTGTCTGTGACCCCACGAGCCACCGAGCCACCCCAAATCCTGCATTTATGAGTCCTAGTCACATTCAGTTCCCCTCTGCCCTGGATCTGTCCTCTGCGGCCTCTTCCCCATGTCTTCCTTCTCCTCTCCCACCACTTCCCACAGACCCTCTTGCCAGCAGTGAAGCAGTGTAAAGGCCAAACATTTCCCAGCTAAACAAACGTGGGTTCAAAATTCAAAAGTATGAACGTCCACATTCAGGTGATCTGAGCCTCCTTTGTTTCCTCGTCTTAAGACACGGCCGATAACAGACTTCTCAAGGTGTCAGTGGGAGGAGAAAGTGACATAAGGAGGGTCAGGTGTCCAGCACAGTGTAGGGGACAGGGGTGGGACCCAGCAAAACTACCTCTTCCTTCCTTACCCTACCGCCGCTGAGTAACGCCAGACTCCCTATCTCAGTTCTCTCCTGAGATAGGGAGAGTATCTCGCAGGCTTCTTATCCCTTTCTATTTTCTTCCCTCCAGTCCACACTGCACCCCCAATACTACCAGACACTACATCACATCAGGCCATGCTTTTATTCCACCACTGCCACCTGAAGGGGGACTCCAAACTCCTAGCCCTCCTCAGCTTGTGCCCAAGTTATCATCACCTCATGTCTCCCCACTGTTCAGCACTAACACTGGACTGCCCATCTGCTTATCACCCCAAACACTCTTCTTATGCCTTTTCCGCAATGTCCCCATTCAGAGAGCCACTGTCACCTACCTCACTCCTCTCCACTGTCCACTCTTATCTATCCTTCTAAGCCAGTCAAGTCTACCTCCTCTACTGAGACTTCTCTGGTTATTCCTAGTCTATGGTGACCTCTGGACTCTTTGAGCTGCTATAGCACGTTGTATCTATTCTTTTAACCTTACCAATACTAAAATAAATACTGGAAACTGCATAAAATGACGCACACTTGCAAGTATTGGCATCTAAAGTCTTCTCTGATGTAGTGATGACAAAGTGTAAAAGCAGTATGCATTTTCCGTGCCACTTCCTGGAAGAGAAACCAGCAGGACACTGAGGTGGGGACATGCTGAACGCTGGGGAATCAAGATATGCGAGGTCCAGAGGATTCAGAAGAGCAGGGTGCTAGCTGTCAGGGAAAATCAGCAAGGCCTAGGGAGGGAAAACACCCTGGAGCCAAACGGGAAGGATGAGCCAGTGTCTACAAGACGGAGGAGAAAGATTCAGGCACTCTTAGTGGAGAAAGAAGCACATGCAAAATCAAAGAGCATTCAAGTGCTTGTCTTGTTTGGGCAGTGGCAGGTAACTTTGTGTGGACAAAGAATAGCATGCAAGTCACAGAGGCAGAAGATAAGGCTACTAAGAAGGCCTCAGGTCTTGCTGTGAAGATCCTTGTGTGATGTGTGATGAGATTGGAAATTCATTCTTTATACAATATGCAACCACAGAGAGCTTTAAGTATGGGCATCATATAAACACATACTGGCATTGTTCTTTAATTATTTCATCATATCTATAATAGTTTTGCCGTGCCTAAGCACATATCTTGGTTCCCCAGACCCTATAGAGTTTAAGTTTCAAGGAGAGTGAAAAAGCTGGCTTAAAACCCAACATTCAAAATGAAGATCATGGCATCCGGTCCCATCAATTCACCGCAAATAAATGGGGAAAAAGTGGAAACAGTGTCACATTTCATTTTCTTGAGCTCCAAAATCAATGTGGGCAGTAACTGCAACCAGAAAATTTAAAGACACTTGCTCCTTGGAAGAATAGCTATAACAAACCTAGACAGTGCGTTAAAAAGCAGAGACGTCACTTTGCCCACAAAGGTCGGTGTAGTCAAAGCTCTGGTTTTTCCAGTGGTCATGTACTTCGTCTTCCTCTTCCCTTTCTATCTCAGCCCTCACAGCTGGCTTCCCACCAGGAGACCTTCCACAGGCAAAGCCCACCACCCGGTGCAGCTGCTTTTGTGGATGTGCTGGAGAGATGTCTGTTTGCCCCCGAGAGTATCCACATGGCTCCTGGTGATAACACCTCAAGCAGGAGAAAAGAAAAATGATTTTTTGTTGATGGCAGTGTGTATAGCCGGCTGAGCTATTTGGCACAGTCTCTGCAGCTGTGTATTTGTGATGCTATATTTAAGCCAAAAAAAAAAAAAAATCCCTAACCTGTGAATGATAGAATCAATACAGGCTGGAATTTGGTTGACCATTTAAGTGTTTGTTTCCTTCTCCCTGATAAATACTCCTCTGCAATGGAGGGAAATGACCCCCACCCCCGGGTAAAAGTTAAACACCCACTGGGCAGAAAAACAGGGACAGATTCTACTACATGTGATGCCACTTGGCTGAGTTTCCCAACTGCATAAATGATTTCTGTGGCCACTCTTCTCAATGAATGGGAGGGAAACAGAAGTGCCAGCTCACAATCTAGGCAAGGAGCAGGTGATGGGGCAAGCGTGTATGGGGTGAGGGGTTTGGAAGAGTGGAACTGTTCAATAGAAGGTAGATTTCAATGAAAGATGGAGCTCACCATGCTGATGCGGTCAGAAAGACTCAGAATACCACCTGCTCCTCCAATGCCCATACTTCCAGCAGCTGCCCTCTAAGTCAACCAAGTCTGTATATTTTCCCTTCCTTCCTTCCTTGGAGTCCCAGTGTTTTACCCTGGATGGCATACGTAAGGGTGAAGGCTTTAGACCATCCAGGAAAGGTGGGAGGAGGTTGATTATGTTTTCTTCCTTATAATTTTTAAAGGCACGTTGAGGAGAACACCAGAGGTTGAACCTGATTTCGATAGATTAAGTCAGGCTACTACTTATGTCTGGTGTGTGTGTGTGTGTTTAGTCGTTCAGTTGTGTCTGAGTCTCATGACTCTATGGATTGTGTAGCCCACCAGGCTCCTCTGTCCATGGAATTCTCCAGGCAAGAATACTGGAGTGGGCTGCAATTTCCTCCTCCAGGGGATCTGCCTTACCCTGAGATAAAACTAATGTCCCCTGTGGCTCCTGCATTAGCAGGCAGATTCTTTACCACTGAGCCACCTGGGGAACCTGCTGCTAAGCTGCTAAGTCACTTCAGTCGTGTCCGACTCTGTGCGACCCTATAAATGGCAGCCCACCAGGCTCTCCCGTCCCTGGGATTCTCCAGGCAGGAACACTGGAGTGGGTTGCCATTTCCTTCTCCAATGCATGAAAGTGAAAAGTGAAAGTGAAGGCGCTCAGTCCTGTCCGACCCTCAGCGATCCCATGGACTGCAGCCTTCCAGGCTCCTCTGTCCATGGGATTTTCCAGGCAAGAGTACTGGAGTGGGTGCCACTGCCTTCTCCCCTGGGGAACCTATATCTCATAAAAATCAGGGTAAGACTGGGTAGACTTAAGATGATCCTGGGCCAGGGAACTCAGGAATGTCTCACTGCTCTTTAAAACAGAGACACCCTCACCTTGGCGTCCTGAGGGAAAGTGCACAATGAACCAATAAGTCTGGCTCACAAATTCAATGCTGTGGATGCTGGGAGGTCAAGAAGGACTTCTCCCTGACTCCGACTACTATGAATAGTTTCACATGGAAACAGGCTGTGAAGACTCTTTACTTCTCCCAGTTCTCAAGTCCTGGTGTCTGATTTCTCTGCCTTGCAGAGCCCTAGAAAGAAGAATGAAACAAGCAAGAGAACTGAATGAGCAGCCCTGCTCTGTGTGAGCACGGAACGACAAGAGAGAGAGAACAAGAAAGATAAAGGAGAAACGGGAGTATTTCATAGATGGTGACTGCACAAGGAGGGACTAATCAGGGCTCTGGAAGGGGGTTTTGTGGGGGGGATAATGATCTATTTTATTATGTTCTTCATATGCATATTCTTTCTCAGATTCTTTTCCATTATAGGTTAGTACAAGATATTGAATATAGTTCTCCGTACTCTACAATAGGCCTTTGCTGTTTATTTTGTACATAGGAGTGTGTATACTTTTTTAAAGCCCTTTCTAGTCTGCTATGCAAATATATTACTGCTTTGTGTTAAGATTTCCAGAAAACTTTAGAGTGTTAGAACTGATAAGGAACTCAAAGATAACTTAGTGGGCCAAACATTTTTAGAAAATGTGAGAACTGCCCAAGGTCATACAGCTACCAGTAAAATGGCAAGTACAATCTGGGCGTTCTCCCCACGGCTCGATCCCCTCCTGCCACAGATGACGTCATTTTGTGAACTTGATTGCTTTCAGTTTTCCCCCAATATTGAGGCATTCAGTTCATATTTCAGAAAGAAAATGTCTTAACTATCCAAAGGTGTTAAACAGCTTTTCACATCTCTAATACTGTGGGGTCACTCTGAATGGTTCTGGAATAAATGATCAAATTTTAGTTCAATGAGTTCTCTCTGGACTAAATATACCAATTCTCTGCTGGGACTCAAACTGTGACATGTATTAATTAGTGAAAAGATGCAGTTTTATTATGGATATGCTCCCAGGCTCCCCACTTTCTACAAACAAAAGATCATGTGGTTGTTATTATAATCAGTTTGAAGCTCAAAAAAAAATAATAATAATAATTAGGCCACTGATTCCAAATAGACCCTATGGGGGTCTGTCCTCTCAGCAAGCATGTGGGTGAGCAGTATTTAGCAGAAAGGTTGGAGGGGGCAGAGACCTGGTGGGAAAGTGTAGACCTGGTCCCTGAAGTCTACACTTCTAAAAGGCTTCACTTAGCACTTAATTGGAAAACAAACAAATCCTCATCTTGTTCCAATTGAGGAGCTAAGTGGGTAAGATTTGCACATAAGGAAAGAGAAAAGGGGCCACCCAGCAGGAACCCTTTTCCTTTGTGAAGAATCCAGGTTGCGCTTTGTGAGTTTCCACCATTTCTAGCACAAATCAGAGCCTCATGGACATCAAGCTGTACCAGATGTGTTCATTACAACACAGAATGATCTCTTTCAAACTCAAGGGCTTTGACACAATTGGGTGGGTTTATCAGACAAATAAAATGTTGAGTAGGTGCAGAGATTTACAATACTCTTCTAAAAAATTCTTCCTGGATTTGCACTCTTTATATGGGCAAAAGGCAGGGCCACAGCATGCTCTGCTGTGACTTTTTAGTTGACTTACTTAATACCTTTGGCAAGGATATCCCCAGGGGAGGATGGACCCTAGAACAATCACCGGCGGGGTCAGGGAGTGGAGAAATCATTCTAACACCTTCACTCGTTCTTCAACTTTACCTCAGAAACATAGGTGACTGCAGAAAAAGAAGACCTCAAGATAACTTTGAAGGGAAAAGAAAAAGAAAAGAAAAACTACTATTCTCTTGGAAAATTAAGATTATAAAATCATACCAACTTGGTCTTAGTGACTGATACAGGTTCATGTATTTATTCAGAAAATATTTATGAACACCTTATATGTATTAAGTAATCACTGGGAGTATACTAGTGACCAACCCTCTGGCCTTTATTACCTAGTGGGTGAAGCAAACAATATAGAATAAACTGGACTTGGCTATATAATCATAAACATCAAACTTTCAGCAGCTCTAAATGAATATTTTAGATTCAATATCCATAAACTATTCTCCATCTTATAGCTACACTGTCTGGAACATGTGACCTCCAAATCATTAGAGAAGGACAGGAAAGTTGGAGAATGTGTGAGAAGTTTTCAAAGGCCAGGCAGAGAAGTGCTTAAAATTTGCTTGCATTTCACTGGACAAAACCCAAGCACTGGCCACTTTATAGCTTCTAGTTGTCATTATTGCTTGGTTGCTATGTCCTGTCAGACTCTTTTGCAACCCCCATGGATTATAGGCTCCACTGTCCATGGGATTTTCCAGGCAAGAATACCGGAGTGAGTTGGCATTCCCTTCTCCAGGATATCTTCCCGATCTTGGGAGCTAACCTACGACTCCTGCACTGGCAGGTGGATTCTTTGCTACTGAGCCACCAGGGAAGCCCACAGCCTCCAGAGAACCTAGGAAATGTCAGAGCGCACATAGTTGTTTGTTGAGCACTATCAGTCTCTGGCACACATAACTACCGATACTAAGACTTCTCGGTAGCAGAATCCCTGCCTGTTCCAAAAATGAACTTAGGTAGTAACTGGCCTCAAAACCCTTACCATCCTAGCAGTAGTGGAAAGGAAATGTGAATTAGATTAATACACTTCCAAGTCCACCCACCGGAGAAGGCAATGGCACCCCACTCCAGTACTCTTGCCTGGAAAATCCCATGGACGGAGGAGCCTTGTGGGCTGCAGTCCATGGGCTCGCTAAGAATCGGACACGACTGGACGACTTCCCTTTCACTTTTCACTTTCATGCATTGGAGAAGGAAATGGTAACCCACTCCAGCGTTCTTGCCTGGAGAATCCCAGGGACGGGGGAGCCGGTGGGCTGCCGTCTATGGGGTCGCACAGAGTCGGACACGACTGACGCAACTTAGCAGCAGCAAGTCCACCCACTCTTCTGTGTTTAGACAGTTACTGGGCACTTCCCCTGATCCCTCTACACTTTCTGTCAGGCCATTCTCACTGATCCATTTATTCATGGCTCTTCTCTCATTATTTGGGTTCTCTTCTCTGACCCTTTGCAATCTGTCTCCAGTACCTACTGGACCTGCAAATTCCTTGCAAATGTGTGACCATAGCACACACTGAGCCTGAATTAGACACTCTCTTGAGAAATGAGAACAGATGATTCACTTTCCCTCCAGCACCTCAACAGCCTTATTGCTGCCTCTGTGCTCACACTGGAACCCCAACCTCGAATGACCCCTCTTCCTCAGCAGCTATCTAAAGCCCTTCTTCTCTGGCCCTACTAAAATCCTACCACTTGCATGAAGTTTCTGAATTTCATAAATTCTAACTTTCATCATCATTTTCTATTCAGTTTCAGGCTTCTCTTCCTCAAAAGGACTTGAATAAAGAAGGCAAGCCAGGCTTTATCTCCTAGTTCCCACTGTTGCCTTCATGTGAATACATGGAGGAAAAAGTGCTCTTGGGTCCACTGGGCTTTTTCTTTTAGGTGGCTCTTGAGGATGAGCTGTGCCCACAATTTTGCCTTGAAGACAGGACTCCAAAATAGCCCAGGTAAAGACTGGGACAAAGACAGAGGCAATAGGTGAAGGAAAAATATGAAAAGACTGGTGTCTCTGGGCCTGTTAGAACTGGGTGCGCATTCTGACTTTACTCTTCTATAGTTGAGTAACATAGATAAATGACCTCCTTTTAGTGAGCCCTAGATGGCTCAATTTTAAAAAAATACAATAACAACATTTGCCTTTCTAAGGAGTGGTGAGGATTGAAGGTCATATCTGTGAAGTTCTCAGCACTTTTCTAAGTAAACACAAAAATGGTGGTATTGCCCTGTCAGTTTCTCTCATATTCCCTATCTACTTACTCTTAACCAAAGTTTCTACCTGCCTCTTTTTATGTATCTCTCTAGTTCTCCCTATGGTGGACATCAATCCTATATATATATATATATATATATAGAGAGAGAGAGAGAGAGAGAGAGAGAGAGAGAGAGACTTCCCTAAGGAAATGCCTCTGAGGGGCTTAGTTATGCAATATAAAGCAGTCCTACTGCAGAGTTATTTTGCTAGGATACAACAAAGGTCCATGGTCTGTCAGCAACAATTTTTGGCTTAGACTCAGATTCCTGTCCAATCATCTGTGGGCCCTCAGGTCAGAGTGGCATGGCCCAGAACTCAGTGGCCCATGTGTAAGGAATTACCTACCCCTCTTTTTCAGAAAATGATTATGTGACTAGAAGTTACAGAGTTATTGACAATCAATAAAGAATTGAATGTGATGATCTTTCACTGAGTATGCCATCCTTGTTGAAATATCTGAGGAACCAACAACTAGCAGAGCAGGCTTTCTCAAACCTTAACAGGCATATGAATCACCTGGGGATCTTATTTAAACTGCAGATTCTAATGCATCAGGTCTAGGGCAGAACCTGAATTTATGATAAGTTCCCAGGAGGTGCCATTGCTTCTGGTCCATGGCTCACTGTTTGGGTAACAAGATAAGAGAGAATCAAATGATTGACTCTGTCTACATCCTTCCCCAATGCTCTCCTTCTGTGATAGCAGCAATGTGTGGGTGATATAGTAATGCTATTGACAAGTTCTCTTGGAGAAGAGAGTATGGAACACCAAACAAAATTTTGTTTATGGCTTAAGCAGCAGACTGGACATGGCACAACGGACTGGTTCAAAATTGGGAAAAGAGTGCATCAACGCTGTACATTGTTACCCTGCTTATTTAACTTATATGCAAAGTATGTCATAGGAAATGCTGGACTGGATGAGTCACAGGCTAGAATCTAGATTGCTGGGAGAAATATCAATAACTTCAGATATGCAGATGACATCACCCTAATGAAAGAAAATGAAAAGGAACTAAAGAGCCTCATGATGAAAGTGAGGAGGAGAGTGAAAAAGTTGGCTTAAAGCTCAACATTCAGAAAACTGGCTTAAAACTCAACATTCAAAAAATGAAGATCGTGGCATCCAGTCCCATTACTTCATGACAAATAGATGGGGTAAAAAAGGAAACAGTGACAAACTTTAATTTCTCGGGCTCCAAAATCTCTGCAGATGGTGACTGCAGCTGTGGAATTAAAAGATGCTTGCTCCTTGGAAGGAAAGCTATGACAAACCTAGACAGTAGATTAAAAAGCAGAGACATCACTTTGCTGACAAAGATCCATATAGTGAAAACTATGGTTTTCCAGTAGTCATGTACTGATGGGAGAGTTGGACCATAAAAAAGCTTGAGCCCCAAAGAATTGATGCTTTCAAACTGTGGTGCTAGAGAAGATGCTTGAGAGTCCCTTGGACTGCATGGAGATAAAACCAGTCCATCCTAAAGGAAATCAACCCTGAATATTCACTGGAAGGACTGATGCTGAATCTGAAGCTCCAATACTTTGGCCGCCTGATACAAAGAGCCAACTCATTGGAAAAGACTCTGATACTGGGAAAGATTGAAAGAGGACAAAAGGAGAAGGGAACAATACAGGATGAGATGGTTGGATGGCATCATGGACTCGATAGACATGAGTCTGAGCAAACTCTAAGCAATAGTGAAGGACAGGGAACCCTGGCATCCTGCAGTCCATGGGGTTGCACAGAGTAGGGCATGACTTACTGAGCAATAACAAGCAACAAAAATGCAAAGAGCTGTGTGAGGATATGGGGTGACCTGGCTCCCCTCAGTACTCACATGCAACTCTATCAACTTCTCAATGACTATGAGTTCTTTAAAGGCAGGCACATCATCTTAGGAATGATTTGTCTAATGTTTTGTGTGTACATTGTACATTCTCATAGCAAGAAGAGATAAGAAAGCCTTCCTCAGCAATCAATGCAAAGAAACAGAGGAAAACAACAGAATGGGAAAGACTAGAGATCGCTTCAAGAAAATTAGAGATACCAAGGGAACATTCATGCCAAGATGGGCTCAATAAAGGACAGAAATGGTATGGACCTAACAGAAGTAGAAGATATTAAGAAGAGGTGACAAGAATACACAGAAGAACTGTACAAAAAATATCTTTAGGACCAAGATAATCATGATGATGTGATCACTCACCTAGAGCCAGACATCCTGGAATGTGAAGTCAAGTAGGCCTTAGAAGGCATCACTACAAACAAAGCTAGTGGAGGTGATGGAATTCCAGTTGAGCTATTTCAAATCCTGAAAGATGATGCTGTGAAAGGGCTGCACTCAATATGCCAGCAAATTTGGAAAACTCATCAGTGGCCACAGGACTGGAAGGTCAGTTTTCATTCCAATCCCAACGAAAGGCAATGCCAAAGAATGCTCAAACTACCACACAATTGCACTCATCTCACATGCTGGTAAAGTAATGCTCAAAATTTTCCAAGTCAGGCTTCAACAATACATGAACCGTAAACTTCCAGATATTCAAGCTGGTTTTAGAAAAGGCAGAGGAACCAGAGATCAAATTGCCAACATCCACTGGATCATGGAAAAAGCAAGAGCGTTCCAAAAAACCATCTATTTCTGCTTTATTGCCTATGCCAAAGCCTTTGACTGTGTGGATCACAATAAACTGTGGAAAATTCTGAAAGAGATGAGAATAGCAGACCACCTGACCTGCCTCTTGAGGAATATGTATGCAGGTCAAGAAGCAACAGTTAGAACTAGACAGGGAACAACAGACTGGTTCCAAATAGGAAAAAGAGTATGTCAAGGCTGTATATTGTCACCCTGCTTATTTAACTTATATGCAGAGTACATCATGAGAAATGCTGGGGTGGAAGAAGCAGAAGCTGGAATCAAGATTGCTGGGAGAAATATCAACAACCTCAGATATGCAGATGACACCACCCTTATTACAGAAAGTGAAGAGGAACTCAAAAGCCTCTTGATGAAAGTGAAAGAAGAGAGTGACAAAGTTGGCTTAAAGCTCAAGATCCAGAAAACAAAGATCATGGCATCGATCCCATCATTTCATGGCAAATAGATGGGGAAACAGTGGAAACAGTGTCAGACTTTATTTTGGGGGCTTCCAAATCACTGCAGATGGTGATTGCAGCCATGAAATTAAAAGACACTTACTCCTTGGAAGGAAAGTTATGACCAACCTAGATAGCATATTCAAAAGCGGAGACATTACTTTGCCAAAAAAGGTCCAACTAGTCAAGGCTATGATTTTTTCCAGTAGTCATGTATGGATGTGAGAGTTGGACTGTGAAGAAAGCTGAGCACCAAAGAATTGATGCTTTTGAACTGTGGTGTTGGAGAAGACTCTTGAGAGTCCCTTGGACTGCAAGGAGATCCAACCAGTCCATTCTGAAGGAGGTCAGTCCTGGCTGTTCTTTGGAAGGAATGATGCTAAAGCTGAAACTCCAGTACTTTGGCCATCTCATGTGAAGAGTTGACTCACTGGAAAAGACTCTGATGCTGGGAGGGATTGGGGACAGTAGGAAAAGGGGACGACAGAGGATGAGATGGCTGGATAGCATCACTGACTCGATAGATGTGAGTTTGAGTGAACTCCAGGAGTTGGTGATGGACAGGGAGGCCTGGCGTGCTGCACTTCATGGGGTCACAAAGAGTTGGCCACAACTGAGCGACTGAACTAAACTGACTGTACATTCTCAAGTAATAATTTTTTAACGGAAGTCGATTTCTCTTTGTTATTCCCTAAAACATCTAGTGCACACAGCAGGAACTCAATAAGAGCTTGTTGAATGAATTAATAAAGATTCCAAGAAATAATGATTGTGGTGCTGTGTAGAGGAAAATATTATTCCTCATCAAAATCATCTCAGGAAGATCATCTCTTAGGGCTAGATGAGTACTAAGGGAAATAACACTGATGTTAGCCCAAATACTTGGAAATGAGTAGGCCTCAGCTGATGATCACAATTGGTTTGAGTACCATCTGGTGCTAGCACTGAAGCATTTTTCATGCTCACTAATAAAGAACTCAGGCTGGCTTTAGGGAGGATTGGGTCAACCGGTGACTTCTATGGGTGGAGCACTAAAGTAACCTGCAGTGGTTGCAAAGGAAGCTGCCTGCTTGGATCACTCTTTCCTTCTCCCATTGCCAGGAGCATGTATGCCCTATAAGAAAACAAATGCCAACTCCAGGAGAAGAGCCTGCATCCCATGCTTTGTAAGGAACCCACCAGGGAGTACCTGACTGTGAGGTATTGAAAAGCTCCTTTCTCTGCACTTGGCTCATAAAAGAAGCCCCATGGCTTAAATCCACCAGCTCTGTGCAATCTCTGACAGCAGAGAGCAGCTCTGAGACCTGCAGACAGGCAGGGGCACAAACGAAAAAGAAACGCTGCCAATCCCAGGAACAAAAGCTTGCTTGCATTGCTGCAGTTACAGAGGATGTATCCTAGGAGTTTTGCTTTTGTGAGAAAAATTTTAAAAAGAGTATTTGGAGTCAAGGATGGAGAGGACAAAACAGAATTCATATCCTTCATAAAGAAAATCGGGGGAAACTGGAGGGTGAACCAGAAGTGTGTTGATGGAGTCGACAAATGTTACATAACAAGATGGTCAGTGTGTACATTCTCCCTTCTTTAAACTGCCTCCACGTGTTCTTCTTTAAAATTAAATGCCCAAAGAGAATCTCAGAGAAAGACTATGTGAGCTTATTTTAGTCCCTCTAGTTTCATTTTGCTTTCTTTCCTCTTTTCTTCTCTTTGGCTGGCTAGGATATGGAGTGCCTAATGACAAAGATGTTGATAAGGAATGAGCTTGAAAATCATTCTCAAAGTTTACCTTCAAACTATATTTAGAGACATGGCCTTAACTAGCAAAAACTAGTATAAAAAAAGGAAGGAAAAAAACACAGTTTTGATCACTTATCAAATGCCAGAAACCACTTATAGCATTTTACCTGTGTAAACTCAAGTATTTATGCAATTGACTTCTCCTTGGGTGAGCACCATTCTCATCATTGACATTTTAAAGGTGAGGAAGTTGTAAAACAAGAAGGTCAAGTAACTGTCTCAAGGTCATTAGAGAATAAACTATGAAGCCAGAGTTCAAAGCCAGTCAGTCTGGCTCCAGAGCCTGCCGTAAACACTGTACCAGGGGCCTCTGAGAAGCAACATCACCACTAGTCCATCACCATGGTGACTCCCTCCCAGACAGCCCTCTCTAACAACTGGGTATCCAGACTGCCTTCTTCTGGCTTCAGTTTTGTCCCTGGAGACCATCTCCTAATCATTCACTTGTATCATGCATTGAAGTCAGTTCTCAGACAAATTGCACTGAAGCTCCGGGGACACCCCTGCTCTGGTATCTAAGTTCCTGTGCTCTTTCAACTGCCCCGCTCTAGCTCTCATTCAGCTCACTCTGCTCTCTTTCCCTCCCGACAATTCCTATCACCTACTTTCTGTACTGTATTTATATACTTTGTCATCTTCATTTCACTGCCTTAAATCTGTCATCTTGTTCTCTAATTTTAGGTCAGTATCTTTTATGAACTCGAGAGCAGGGACTGCGCATATACTTCATCTATATTTCTCCCATAGAAGTCGTATCTGATTCTATGCAACCCAATGGACTGTAGCCCTCCAGTCTCTTCTGTCCCTGGGATTCTCCAGGCAAAAGAACACTGGAGAGGTTTGCAGAGCTTTGAGTGAATGTACGAGTGAAGTAAAAAAAAAAATAATAATAAGACCTTTTACTTTTCTTTCCCCTTACTCTCCTCATCCCGCCAAGTCAAAAACACAAGTTAAGTTTTAGGTGGCTAAGAAATCTTGGGATGGGTTGTGGCATATGCATTACGAAAGCATCAGAAACCTGAGATTATCACCCAAATAACTGGGGCCTGAGACTAATCCCACTCCTTGTTTTCTGCTGAGACACTTCCCCGTTCCTTCTCAGTTTGAGAATACTGACCTCAAGGGGCCAGTCAGGTGGATGGGACACCCTAGGTTTTCAGAAGAGAAAATGTCATATTTGCTGGAGAGGGAAGGAAGGAGGGAAAAGAACTCGAAACAAAGCTTCTGGACCAATATACCTAGTTGGATATTTTGAAAATCAAAGAAAGTGGAAACACAGAAGCATATTTTAAATTAAGTTTATTAAATCCCCTCTGGTTGTATTTCTCTAGGTTTCTGCCACAGTCCCTGGAAATCAGAGGATGCCCCAGTGTGCCTTCTAGCTTGGATATTCTGTTTTAACTTTAAGAACAGGAAAATATACCCATCATTTTCCCTCTGTCCCCACTCAGTCCCTTACTTGATGCATACATAGCCTTCCTTTTTCCTAGCCAGTATCCCTCCAGCCAAGGGGGGTACAAAGAACATGAGTTTTGAAGTCAGTCTTTGATCCAGAACTCATTTTCATAATTTGTTAACTATGGGATCTTGGGCACATGATTTAATTTTTCTGAGTTGTCATGACAATGAAATGAATCATCACAGATAAATACTTAGTACAGCTCATAACTTTTATGTTTTGAGTGACATTCACACTGTTCTCCACCATTCTTCTCATTACTCTGATTTTGTTGCTTCCTTAGGTTTTGTTTGTTTGTTTGTTTGTTTCCTTTTTTTAGACCTTTTGTTTGTAAGTCTTTGCAGTTTCCCCCTAACTACTCACAATTATTTTTTTTTCTAGATTCCAGCTCCAAGTTGAAAAAGAAGGGAAATAGAAAAGTTATATCTTCAACTTGGATACTATAAATGGAAAAGCACTGCAAACCCAGCCATGGACTGAGAGGGAATAAAAAGTTATTGAGATTCTGTAAGTCTGAAGGCACCATCTGGGAATAAAACTTGTAAAGAAATAAATAAGCGTTCCTTTTATTCAGAAGATACTTTTGCCTCAGGGATCGTAGCAGCCCTGAGCAGTTTTCAGGGATGGGCTCTGAAGCACTGTTCTATATAGGAAAGGAGGGGAGAAAAACCCCCTACTGCACTGTAAGTTAGGAGAGAGGAGCCTGAGGCTCTAACTGGATGTGAGAGTGCATGTGTGCCAAGGCGCTTAAGTCGTATCTGATTCTATGCAACCCAATGGACTGTAGCCCTCCAGTCTCTTCTGTCCCTGGGATTTCCAGGCAAAAGAACACTGGAGAGGTTTGCAATGCCCTCCTCCAGGGGATCTTCCCCACCCAGAGATTGAACTCGCGTCTCTTACAGTCTCCTGCATTGGAGGGCAGAATCTTACCACTGGTGACACTTGGGAAGCCCAAACTGGGCTCTCCTCAATTCAATTAGGCTCTCTCAGCCTTTTTACTTTGGCCAACATTCAGGCTCAGGTAAAACCCCTATGGAGATTGTCACTGTTAAGTTATGTGTGACTCCTTTATGATCCCATGGACAATAATTTCTTCTGTCCATGGAATTTTCCGGACAGCAATACTGGAGTGGGTTGCCATTTCCTCCTCCAGGGCATCTTCCCGGTCCAAGGATCAAACCTGCATTTCCTGCAGGTACATATGGCTAATTTTATAGCATCTGGTTTCTGAAATCGTATAACCATGAAGGGCTCCTGAGAACTTAATTATGTTATCAGAGAACTACGTTTTTACTTTTGCTGCATTCTAGTAACAGAAAAAAGAATTATAAGAAGACAAGATGGTTTAGGCAAACCAGTTAACATAAGCTATCCTTCCAGGTTATGGCCTGGATTCAGCAACCACTCTGTTCAACTTCCTCCATCTCTATGTTTGTAGTTTGAGGAGTGAGAAATGCACACTTAGCATATGAGGTACAGGGAGATTTGTGCTCAGGGGATGGTCATCCCCAAGGAAGTTTTCAAAGCTCAGTCATAACTGGACAGAGAGAAGAACCAGCAGGGAAATCTTTACAGAAACATAATTTTTGAGTTAGACCTTTAGGGATGAGCAGGATTGGTCAGGAGAAAATAAAAAGTAAAGTAATCCAGTTATGAGTACCACAGAAGCGAAGCACAGATGGGAAAGTATAGAATGTGTCTGTGGGTGTGTGTACAGCTCAATTTGAAGAAAGCAGAAAGAATAAAGAAAATAGTGAATTCAAGAATATGAAAGACCAGAGACAGTGAGCAGAGGAGCTCAGCATTTCAGATTAAGGAATTTGAACAGTGAGAAGACGAGAACTGCTGATACGTTGCTCCACAAGGGAACTGGTCTTCAGAGTATATAATTATTCATCACTATCCTCATACAGATGTTGAGTGTACTACATTTTCCACAGATCTCTTCTTTTTCCCTCCATTTTATCATTGAAAAGGTGAATCATTGACACCAAAGTTGAAAGAGAACTCAAAGATTATCTAGTTCATGTTCCCATTTTATTGATAAGAAAACTGAGGCTTAGAGAACTTCACAGGGCTAATCAGTCAATGGTGGTTCTGTATCTCAACTAGCACTCCAAGACTGCCTATGATGATATGAATCCTTCATTTTCTCTTTTTTTCACTCCAGTTTTCTTATTAGCATTGTTAATGCCCTTTGGAAACAGGCCTGTTTTGCAGTAGAGTGATGACTTTGCTAAGTAGCAGCCTCCTTTAAACCGCTTTCCTCTTAAAGAGAAAAAGACCACTTGGCTTTCCTCCAACAACTCTTGGATTATTTAACCCAGTGGATTCCAGGAGATAATGTTAAGTCAGCACAATACACATGCTAAAGCCAGTAAGAGTGAAGGAGTGACCTACTCATAAAATACTGATAACTGGGTAGTATGGTCTTCTGAACAAGTCTTTGAAAATAGACCAGGCGAAGTCAGTCTACATTTCCTTGAGGTTGGATATTAACTGACTCAAGGTCAGAAAAATGATAACCTGTGTTTCACATGGATCAGTGTTTCACAAGGCCAGAATCAAGGTGTCAGCAGGGCTGCATTCTCATCCTATTTCAAGCTCATTTGGGTTGTTAGCAGAATTCACTTACTTACGGTCGTAGAACTACATTCCCCCCTCTCTTTTTGTTTCTTCATGGGAGACCTCACTCAGCCCTTAGAAACTGTGCCCTGGTCCCCTCCGTGTGGCCACATTCAGGCTACAGTGTGGCTTTTGCTTCTTTCCAGGCCCTCAGGAGTACTGCCTCCTGCCTCTTTTTTAAGAGCTTATCTGACCAGGTCAGATTCACCAAAGATAATCTTTCATTTCATTGACCAAAGTCAATTGATTAAGGACTTTTAATTATATATATCAGTTCAGTCGCTCAGTCGTGTCCAACTTTTTGTGACTCCATGAATCGCAGCACGCCAGGCCTCCCTGTCCATCACCAACTCCCGGAGCTCACTCAGACTCATGTCCATCGAGTCAGTGATGCCATCCAGCCATCTCATCCTCTGTCGTCCCCTTCTCCTCCTGCCCCCAATCCCTCCTAGCATCAGAGTCTTTTCCGATGAGTCAACTTTTCACATGAAGGAGCCAAAGTACTGGAGCTTCAGTTTTAGCATCATTCCTTCCAAAGAAACCCCAAGGCTGATCTCCTTCAGAATGGATTGGTTGGATCTCCTTGCAGTCCAAGGGACTCTCAAGAGTCTTCTCCAACACCACAGTTCAAAAGCATCAATTCTTCGGTGCTCAGCCTCTTCGCAGTCCAACTCTCACATCCATACATGACCACAGGAAAAAACATAGCCTTGACTAGACGGACCTTAGTCGGCAAAGTAATATCTCTGCTTTTGAATATGCTATCTAGGTTGGTCATAACTTTTCTTCCAAGGAGTAAGCACCTTTTAATTTCATGGCTGCAGTCACCATCTGCAGTGATTTTGGAGCCCAGAAAAATAAAGTCTGACACTGTTTCCACTGTTTCCCCATCTATTTCCCAAGAAGTGATGGGACCAGATGCCATGATCTTCGTTTTCTGAATGTTGAGCTTTAAGTCAACTTTTTCACTCTCCACTTTCACTTTCATCAAGAGGCTTTTGAGTTCCTCTTCACTTTCTGTGATAAGGGTGGTGTCATCTGCATATTTGAGGTTATTAATATTTCTCCCGGCAATCTTGATTTCAGCTTGTGTTTCTTCCAGTCCAGTGTTTCTCATGATGTACTCTGCATAGAAGTTAAATAAGCAGGGTGACAATATACAGCCTTGACGTACTCCTTTTCCTATTTGGAACCAGTCTGTTGTTCCAGGTCCACTTCTAACTGTTGCTTCCTGACCTGCATACAGATTTCTCAAGGGCAGGTCAGGTGGTCTGGTATTCCCATCTCTCTCAGAATTTTCCACAGCTTATTGTGATCTACACAGTCGAAGGCTTTGGCACAGTCAATAAAGCAGAAATAGATGTTTTTCTGGAACTCTTGCTTTTTCCATGATCCAGAGGATGTTGGCAATTTGATCTCTGGTTTCTCTGCCTTTTCTAAAACCAGCTTGAACATCAGGAAGTTCACAGTTCATGTATTGCTGAAGCCTGGCTTGGAGAATTTTGAGCATTACTTTACTAGCATGTAAGATGAATGCAACTGTGTGGTCGTTTGAGCATTGTTTGGCATTGCCTTTCTTTGGGATTGGAATGAAAACTGACCTTTTCCAGTCCTGTGGCCACTGCTGAGATTTCCAAATTTGCTGGCATATTGAGTGCAGCACTTTCACAGCATCATCTTTCAGGATTTGAAACAGCTCAACTGGAATTCCATCACCTCCACTAGCTTTGTTTGTAGTGACGCTTTCTAAGGCCCACTTGACTTCACATTCCAGGATGTCTGGCTCTAGATACACAATTCTTTTGTTGATATAATGTAACATAATTATGGAAGTGATATCACATCATATTTATAGATCATGCTCCCACTCACAAGAAGCTATACAGAGTAGGCACAGCAGGGGTCAGGGATCTGGAAGGCTATCTCAGAATTCTGTCTATACAAAGTGTATAAATCCTTACTTCCCTTCTAGTCCATGAGTCACTTCAAGATAGGGACCAGAATTTAAACTGATTAAACTGGTTAAAATATGAAAGAAAGAATTAATTGAAATTAGTCTCCCCAACCTTATAAATAAATGTCTTTAATTTATATCTAATTATGGTGAGGGACTTGGTCACTAATTAAAATTAAGCATTGATTTCCATGAACAAATGGCAGTTTGTAACAAAGATCTGAGCACAGGTCAGGAGTAAAATTTCATAAAATTAGTATAATAACAAATTCCTTCTCAAAGCTAGCCTCATCATTAAGTATTCATTGGACGCCAACCTTGTATCACTGAGCAACTTGCTAAGTCTCTTAAGCGAAAGTGAAAGTGAAGTCACTCAGTCATGTCCAACTCTTTGTGACCCCATGAACTGTAGCTTATCAGGCTCCTCCATCCATGGGATTCTCCAGGCAAGAGTACTGGAATGGGCTGCCATTTCCTTCTCCAGGAGATCTTCCCAACCCAGGGATCAAACCCGAGTCTCCCATATTGCAGGCAGACACTTTACCATATGAGCCACCAGGGAAGCTCTTTAGTAAGCTAGTCTCTTTAGGAAGGTCCAAAACAAAAGAAAACTAGATGTCCTCTTTTTTCTTAAGAAGCTTTAAACATAGTAGGGAAGACAGCTCTAAAACACATGCTGCTGCTGCTGCTAAGTGTAAAATTTCATAAAATTAGTATAATAACAAATTCCTTCTCAAAGCTAGCCTCATCATTAAGTATTCATTGGACGCCAACCTTGTATGCACTGAGCAACTTGCTAAGTCTCTTAAGCGAAAGTGAAAGTGAAGTCACTCAGTCATGTCCAACTCTTTGTGACCCCATGAACTGTAGCTTATCAGGCTCCTCCATCCATGGGATTCTCCAGGCAAGAGTACTGGAATGGGCTGCCATTTCCTTCTCCAGGAGATCTTCCCAACCCAGGGATCAAACCCGAGTCTCCCATATTGCAGGCAGACACTTTACCATATGAGCCACCAGGGAAGCTCTTTAGTAAGCTAGTCTCTTTAGGAAGGTCCAAAACAAAAGAAAACTAGATGTCCTCTTTTTTCTTAAGAAGCTTTAAACATAGTAGGGAAGACAGCTCTAAAACACATGCTGCTGCTGCTGCTAAGTCACTTCAGTCGTGTCCGACTCTGTGCAACCCCATAGACGGCAGCCCACCAGGCTCCCCCGTCCCTGGGATTCTCCAGGCAAGAACACTGGAGTGGGTTGCCATTTCCTTCTTCAATGCATGAAAGTAAAAAGTGAAAGTGAAGTCGCTCAGTCGTGTTGGACTCTTAGCGACCCCAAAGGACTGCAGCCTAACAGGCTCCTCTGTTCATGGATTTTCCAGGCAAGAGTACTCACAAGTAATATTAAATAACACATGTTGATATTATATCTAAACTGAAAGGTATAGACAAATACTGCAAAAGCTTTAAAAAATAGGTGACCAAGATTGGCTATGGTAGGAAGAGAAGTTTCTAATTTACATCAGTTCTTAAAAGGAAAGCAGGAAGATATGATTTGATCTGTTAGAGAGCTGTAGAACGTTTTAAACTGTGACATGAAGCAATGAAAGTTGTACATAAGGAAAATGAATGTGAAAAGGGTTTGTTTGATGGACTGAAGGAGAAGAGGCTGTAGTTGTGCAGATTACCTAGAAAACTAACATAATAATTGAGATGTGAGGTGACAGGAGGCAGGCTCCTATCCATGGTCTGTATCATGAGATAGGATTAGATGGGTAGTGTAACAAAAGAACATTTAAATGAGAGTATAACAGGATTTAGTCTTTGACCTGATGTGGGGAATAAAACAGAGTTGAAATTTACAATTTTTAATTCAGGTGGGTGTGGCAGAGACTAAGGACTTCACATCAAAATCCACTTGCTTTTTTTTTTCTTCTTCCTAGGAAAATTCTTCTTCCTAGACTACATTTTCCAGTTTCCCTGGCAGATAAGTGTGGCCATCACACTTAGCTCTAGCAATTAAGAGGTCAGAGATTATGTAGTGCTTTAAAGTCAGGGTAGTCCCATCTGTAACACCCCTGCAGACAAAATTCAGCTCTGAGCAATGGAAACAAGCCTCAAGGGCCCAAAATCACATCTTAGAGAAGGGTTACCTGAAGACTTGTTCTCCACTCTGTGCTGTGGTGTAAAGAGAAAACTTCAATTAAATTTAAATCATTGTACATTTTTGCCTATTTATCTTAAAAATCATATCTAACCATTGTCTTAAGGATGGAGGCGCCAATAACAGAAGTAGTGAGTTGGAAAAGGGATGTTCATTTGGGGGTTTTAGAAAATAGTAACCAGAGCAGAAAGTCTGTTATGCAGCTGGTGGTATAGCAGGACCAAAGCTTAAGAATAGGAAATAGAGATTTGTTATCTGCAAAATAAAGCTTGTTGAAACCACAGAATAAAAGAATTCTTAGATGAACACAGTATAAGAAAGTAAGAATAAGAATCGAAGAATGTCTTAAATATATGTTCACAGTTAAGGAATAGAAGAAGGAAGAAGAGCCAGTGAAGAACTGAGAAAGGTTCCAAGATAATTTTTCTCACCTGTGCAAGTGAAACCTGCAGATACAGAGAGCCAGCTGTATTTATTATACTACCCTTTTCATAAAAGGAACTTGAGTATCCATGGATTTTGATGGGCTCCTGGAAACTATCCCCTGCATATACTGAGAAATGACTGTATAGGAAAACAATTAGGAGGGCTCAAGTTTAAAAATCTAATTTTGGCCTTAGGTTTGATCTTGATGCATTGTCCACTAATCAACAGCAGAAGAAAACAGCACCACCCTAAACTTAGCAACATGTTGCAGTGTAAATCAGCCACCACGGGATCATTGCCTCTTTCATATCAGTTGAATACCCATTAACATTCAAATGAAGTTGTTGAAAATCATGAACTGGCCAGAAAACAGGTAGCATTAGGCAAGAAGAAAAAGCACTAGGCTTTATTTGTGAAAATATTATTAATTCTGCCTTTACTTTACTAAAAATTGGTTTATGCACATTCAGTTTTTTTATTTGTTTTACTTTGTCAACAATATATCATAACTTTTAACAGAAAAATATAATTAGCCGTTGTCTATGTTAACCACAAAAATGTTTCCACTGATTTTTTCATTAAAATTGTTCATATTATCTAGCTTTTCTTGACATTATGTGGGCACAACCCCACAAATCAAAAGAAATATTTAAAGCTTAATTTTATTATTGAGGCTTGTTTTATAGCACTCATTCTATGAAAGGAAAGTAAACGTTGATTTGTTCACTGTTTAAAATAAAGCCCTAAAAATAGATATAGTTTGGTTCTGAATTCGAAAATAAATACAAGTTATTTATATTGTTGTTGTTAACATAATAATTACATTTGAGGATAGTATTTATTTAAAGGAAAAAGAAGCTTTTATTTTTAAATCAAATTTCCATTAAACAGAAATTTCTAAACAGGGTTAATTTTGAATCAAGGGTAAAGAATATGATCATTTCTATGTTTAGCTAGTGGTAAGATATTTTGTTAATAACACAAACAAGTGGCTAAAGGACAGGTCTGCAGACAGTGAGGGAAATATGTCCATCAGTCAGCAGTCTACAGGAGCTTGAACACAGCCTTGCAGACATGCAACAGATACACATCACTTACCTGAGCCCCTTGCGCACTTTCCATCGAGACAATATGTTCCAGGTAAGGCAGTCAGCACCATGGTTTAACTTAGCTAGTTGGATAATCAAACTGCAAAAATCTGTGATTTATTTAAAGCCACATCTATGTGATACCAAAGCAACAAATCATTGCAATCAATCCAGTCAAAATAATCAGTCAAGTTAGAGAAAACAGACAAGTCAGATTTATTATTTAACAATGCTGACAAATCTAGTGAATTATATGCATTCTCCTAGGTGTTTTTTTTTTTTTTAACATTGTGTAAGGACAGAGATCCTTGATATATAAGATGACTTCACTTATTCTCTTTATCATGCAAACTGCTAGTGACCCTCCTCCTTTTTTTAAATTCAGTACAACTTGCCCAACGTTCAGGTAGACAAAATAACAGTAGTGGAAATAACTAGATGGCGTTTTTAATTTCTTAGGCTCTTTCAACCTCTGTAGACCCCACTTTAATGCAAATCAAACTTGGGTGAATTGTACATTACCTACTGAAAAATAATTTCAATTAGAAATTTAATTACACTGTCTTGAGGAAATGGAAATGACAGTTTCTTTGAATTTTATACATTATGGAAACCTCCAAAGTACTATAAATCTGCTAATTGATTTCTGTACCTGTAATGTTTGATTAGGTGTATTTTATTGTCTTCTTGGTTTTAATTAACCCTGGGTTGTCCAAATGCTTCCAACGACAAACGATATATGATGAAGTGTGATAAACTCTATTAACAGAAGCTGACTTTTGTCAGTAATTGCTCTCATGCACAAGAGTTATTAGAAATTAGCACACAGAAAAAAAGAAATTTTACTTTTGGTAACAACTTTTATTGGCAGCCATAAATCTGGGGATTGCCCTCTATGTGCCTATGATAAGCAAGTGTGAATGACCATAGCATCCTACAGAAGATCAATCAGTCACTGGATGCCATATAAATATTGAGAGTGGCAAAATACAAAGACTTATGAAGTCTGAGTGATCAGAACCAAAATTATACCAACATCCCTAACTGTCAAATTAAGGAACTCTGTCCAGAGGGTGGACATATGTGTTAAATCCAAGCTATTACTGCAGCTGACTCAAAACAGATACTAAATAGGTGTTTGTGCAGTTGAAGCCACAAGACGTTAATCAATGACTTTGCCCAGGCAATTAGGATTGTTTTTCATTCCAAAACTGTTTTAACCATAACTTCCTATCAAGATGATCAATACAGACTTTTCTGTTGAGAACAGAGAAACAATTACCTTCCACTAGCTACTACTTTAGAAATAGCAAAGAAGAGTAAGAGTTGATTTGTTTAGCCAAATGTTACAGTTAACCTCTATTTTTTTTCCCCACAATTTGACATGGTAGTACAATAATTATCTTGGTTTCAATCTCTAAGAAACAAACATAGGCACTCTTTCAGAAAAATATCTTATCAAAACTCTATTCTAGGATGATACCATGTTAGAACCCTGAGTGTCTGGATATGGGACATGATTTAATGTAATCTGATAACTGCCCAATTTGATTAGACAATAGCTCATGATGTCTGGATCTTACAATCTCTAGATTGAAAATAGTAGGGATCTTGGTGTTGATAATCACATGGAAGTAATTGATCATAGTCAGTAGAATTGTCAGATTACTGTCTTTGTAGAGCTTAATCTTTCTGTAGAATGAACCCGCAACTGAAAGAACAGGCAAACAGAGCAAGTGGTGCTGGGACCATCTGGTCTCCCCAGCTCCTGAGAGGCTGTGGCAGTATCTGGCATTTAAGTTCAAAGAGCACTAGCCTTTGGAGCTGAGAAATGGAGAGGTGACTTGCTGGCCACTGTAATACTGTTCCTAGTCTGTAGGGATGACATCACTATTTTAGCCTCATTGGCCAGCACTGACTCCGTGGAGAGTGCATAGTGTCTGAACCTGAGCCCCAAGATCTAACAGAGCGATGACATAAAAGGAAAAGAATAAAACAAATATCTAAAAAGAAGAATAACAAGCCAAGCACCCAAAACAAACTCATTTCTAGCAAAGAAAAACTCTTGGAGGTGAGAAATGGCAATTGGAATATAATTTGAAGATATATGGTAATGGAAAGTAAATTAAAGCACAGACATTTCCTAGAATTTAAAATGCAAGTGTTGAATTTTAATTGTTTATTTTTTGGTCTTGTGGTGTGGCTGGTGGGATTTTAGTTTCCTGACCAAGGATTGAACCTGGGTCATTGGCAGTAAGAGCACAAGAGTCCCAACACTGAACCACTGGGGAATTCCTTTGTAAGTGTTGAATTTTAAAAATTGGTAGATGCAACCCAAGAATTCTGTATCCAGTCAAGATAGCAGTCATCTATCAGAATAAAATATACAAGAATTTAGAAAATATGTCACTCGTGACATATCTATCTTTCAGATAGATATCTGAAAGAAATATTAATTGAAAAAGGACTTTAAACGATGAATAAAATCCAAGAAAGAAGTTAAGCTGGAAGAGGTGAAAAGGAGAGGAAAAGAAGTAAGGGATGAAACTTACAATATATGTAATTGAATCTAAAAGTATAATGACAGAGTGATGAATAATGAGCAGCATCCCTGTGACACGAGAATTCTTAGAATAGAAGGCACATGCTGCAAGGGGAAACCTAAAATGGCTTGAAATGAAAGATATACCACTACGTCCGCAATACCTGAAAGTTACAGATCACAGGGACAGGTGAATGAATTATAGGGTACGGATGCCTGGGGCTGGTGCACTGGGATGACCCGGAGGGATGGTGTTGGGGGGAAGGTGGGAGGGGGCTTCAGGATTGGGAACACATGTACACCCGTGGCAGATTCATGTTGATGTGTGGCAAAACCAATACAATATTGTAAAGTAAAAATAAATAAATAAATAAAATAATAATAATAATAAAAGATTTCCCCTTGTTGGGGAAGAGAGGAAAAAATGATCTAAAGATCACACTTTATTGAGGTGAAATAATCAATGGATGGATCCTGTATGAAAGGAAGAAATAGTTGGCATTTTCTTTTCAATGAATAGTAAAGAAATGTACTCACCAACTAATTGTGGGCATTCATTAGTATTTGACAAAGTAATAAATTGCAGGTCTTAAGAATGAAAAAAGAATACCATGAGTTGAACAAAAAATGACTTTAGAACTTCCAAGCAAGGGAATAAGTAAATAAATAGTAACTTAATTCAACTATTAATAACACAAAAACTAAAATGCTAAATTATGCTAAATAAAGTAGAATGCAAATATTTAAGCCAAATTATTCATTGTTTTTGCTAAATGTGAATATGTTGAAGTTCCTTGTTCAAATACAGAGGTTGAAACTTTCCTTCAAGCTTAAAGGAAAAATACAACAACAAAAAGCCAAAGCCCATTTGTAACAGCTTTGTCACCCCAAGTGTGTAGAACATCACCTGAATGAGACATGCAAACTCTCAAGTCCAACCCCAGACCCACTAAACAAAAATTGTAGCTTAAAAAGAATCTCCATTATGCAATTCATATGCACATAAAAGTCTGAGAAACATTATGTTACAAGACACACATTTAAAAAATTTTGTAAAAGAACACCAAAAATAGAGAGGTAGGTAAAGAGGTACCAGACAAATGCAAACAAACAAAAGAAGTTAGTGTTGATACTTAGATAGGGTGCTATTTTAAGTTAATAAATCAAAGAGGGAAACCATATGTTGATTTTTTATATGCTGAATTCATTATTTTTATTTGAGCTTGTGCTCAAAAAGTGGATTATTCATAATTCCTAGTTCATGATACATTCTCATTGGCCCATCCATAGCTTACTTTTATTAAGCTAGTTGAATATTTCATCCATTATTTTTACTTATGCTACAAACACTTAAGAAATCCCACCCAAAAGAGTTGGTAAGAAAGCAATTGAAGCGTATATTTAACCATCTCATCCCTTCCCTGTCCTACCTTCCCATTTCACCTGACCTGATATAAATGTCACTGTGAGTCCTGAATTCATCACATGCTTGCTTTCCTTTCCATCTAAGTTCCTTCCATCCATATGTTAGTCCCACACACTCATTCTTAATTTTCTACAAAATAATTTTATTTATTAAATATTTGGGGATTTACTTATTTACTGAAATTGTATTGTTAAGATAGATTCACTTTGTTGGACCTTGCAGGATTTATTGCTGTAGAATATTGCACTGAATCATAATTCATGTTTCTATTCTCCCAATGATGACCTTGGGGTTTTATAGTTTTTTTATTTTGTTGTAACTAGAAAATCCCATGGACAGAGGAGCCTGGTAGGCCACAGTCCATGGGGTCGTGAAGAGTCAGACATGACTGAGCAACTTCACTTTCACTTTTCACTTTCATGCGTTGGAGAAGGAAATGGCAGCCCACTCCAGTGTTCTTGCCTGGAGAATCCCAGGGATGGGGCAGCCTGATGGGCTGCCATCTATGGGGTCGCACAGAGTCGGACACGACTGAAGCGACTTAGCAGTAGCAGCAGCAGCAGCAGTGCCACTATAAACATTATTGTACATGTCACTTGCTGTGGATATGATAATAGTGTCTCTTGAGTATACATATCTAGACATATAGGGTATGGGACTATTTAACTTTAGCAGATGATGACAAGCTATTTTTCAAAGCATAAAACACTGTATAAGAGATTATTCTGTCTACATCCTCTCTAACACTTGATAATGTGGAATTAAAACACAATTCTGCCTATCAAATGGGTATAAAATAAGTCATTTTTATTTGTATTTATCCAATCCAAAGATGGGCTTCCCAGGTGGCTCAGTGGTAAAGAATCTGCCTACCAAAGCAGGAGACCTGGGTTCAACCCCCGGGTTCAGAAGATCCCCAGGAGAAGGATCTTTTTCCAGTAATCTTGCCTAGGAAATCCCATGGATAGAGGAGCCTGGTGGGGGTACAGTGCATGGGGTCGCAGAGAGTCAGAGATGATTTAGCGTTAAAACAACAAACAGCAATCCTGAAGACGGTGACCATTTCTCTATACTGTTATCAGTTTCAGAGCTATTTTCCTGTGAAATGCCTGTCCATAACTTTTACCTATTTTTCTATTAGTTGTCTGCACAAAGAGCACATAGTCAAACAGATCTGGTGGGCAAAAGTATGTAAGGGCATGTTCGGGGGTCCAGCCCCGGTGGATCCAAGGAATTCGAAGTGGGGACAGCATTGGCAAGGAAAACTTATTTATTTAGAACTATAAGATTAGATAAAACAACAAACAGCAATCCTGAAGACGGTGACCATTTCTCTATACTGTTATCAGTTTCAGAGCTATTTTCCTGTGAAATGCCTGTCCATAACTTTTACCTATTTTTCTATTAGTTGTCTGCACAAAGAGCACATAGTCAAACAGATCTGGTGGGCAAAAGTATGTAAGGGCATGTTCGGGGGTCCAGCCCCGGTGGATCCAAGGAATTCGAAGTGGGGACAGCATTGGCAAGGAAAACTTATTTATTTAGAAATATAAGATTAGATTAGGAAGAAATAGTATAGTAGGAAAATTAAGTTGGAGAAAAGAAGGCTGAATAACTTAGTTTACGGGGAAAGCCAATAAAGTTCCAGACAAGCAGCTTGCACCATCTACATTAGGCCACTGCGTCCATTTGAATATCAGAGAGTGCCCCGCCCTGGATTCTCTCTCTTATGGATCTTAGCAGCCAGGGCAAGTAAGTAGACATGGCGAGCCTCCACGCCCCAGATGGGAATTCAGCCTGAACTTAGAGAAAATAAGAGACACGGGGGAAATCAGTCCTTCCAATGACTGGCCCCTTCCAAGGACTGACCACTTCCAAGGACTGGCCCCACCTCTACTATCTTAGAAGGGCCTTTTATACCTTTTTGACTGTACATAGAGATCAGCATTAGCAGCCCAAAAACCAGGCTATTTGCATATCCTCCATATACAGAAGGTCTCAGGTGGTTTACATTATCTTCTGGCCAAGAGGCCTGTTAACATTTTTATGGCTCTCTTCTTGGGTAATTGTCTATCAACCAGAAAACTCCTTTTCCCTATAAGTGTTTTTTCTTTATTCTGCAATACCCTCAAAATACTAAATAAAGTTACATTCCTGTAGGACAAAAAGGTGCAGTGAGTTATAATAAAGAAAGTACTTAACTCAAAGATCTAATATTGCTAATACCAGATCTACTATCTGTTTTTCTATATACCAACTATATAAGATATGAAAATTTGGCAGCAAGTATTGGCTCAACAAGTGAAACCTTTAATCGGTCCTATTCTAATGATTTTGACTCCTCGGAAGCCCC
>SJXQ01001623.1:21889-38595 GCA_006408695.1 Aepyceros melampus | reverse complement strand
TGTACATGAGTTCCCAATCTTGAACGTCCCTCCTACCTCCCACCCCATATCATATCTGTGGATCATCCCGTGCACCAGCCTCAAGCATCCCGTATCTTGTATCGAACATAGACTGGCGATTCTTTTCTTACCTGATAGTATACATGTTTCAATGCCACTCTCCCAAATCATCCCACCCTCTCCCTCTTCCACAGAGTCCAAAAGTCTGTTCTATACATCTGTGTCTCTTTTGCTGTCTCACATACCGGGTTATCATTACCATCTTTCTAAATTCCAAATATATGTGTTAGTATACTGTATTGGTGTTTTTCTTTCTGACTTACTTCACTTTGTATAATAGGTTCCAGTTTCATCCCCCTCATTAGAACTGATTCAAATGTATTCTTTTTAATGGCTGAGTAATACTCCATTGTGTATATGTACCACCGCTTTCTTATCTATTCATCTGCTGATGGACATCTAAGTTGTTTCCATGTCCTGGCTACTATAAACAGTGGTGCAATGAACATTGGGGTACACGTGTCTCTTTGAATTCTGGTTTCCTTGGTGCGTATGCCCAGCAGTGGGATTGCTGGGTCACAAGGCAGTTCTATATCCAGTTTTTTTAAGGAATCTCCACACTGTTCTCTATAGTGGCTGTACTAGTTTGCATTCCCACTAACAGTGTAAGAGGGTTCCCTTTTCTCCACGCCCTGTCCAGCATTTATTGCTTGTAGACTTTTGGATCACTGCCATTCTGACTGGTGTGAAATGATATAGTGGTGCAATGAACATTGGGGTACACGTGTCTCTTTGAATTCTGGTTTCCTTGGTGCGTATGCCCAGCAGTGGGATTGCTGGGTCACAAGGCAGTTCTATTTCCAGTTTTTTTAAGGAATCTCCACACTGTTCTCTATAGTGGCTGTACTAGTTTGCATTCCCACTAACAGTGTAAGAGGGTTCCCTTTTCTCCACGCCCTGTCCAGCATTTATTGCTTGTAGACTTTTGGATCACTGCCATTCTGACTGGTGTGAAATGATACCTCACTGTGGTCTTGATTTGCATTTCTGTGATAATGAGTGATGTTGAGCATCTTTTCATGTGTTTGTTAGCCATCTGTATATCTTCTTTGGAGAAATATCTATTTAGTTCTTTGGCCATTTTTTGATTGGGTAGTTTATTTTTCTGGAATTGAGCTGCATAAGTTGCTTGTATATTTTTGAGATTAGTCATTTGTCAGTTGCATTTGCTATTCTGAAGGCTGTCTTTTCACCTTGCTTATAGTTTCTTTCTGTGAGTATTTCTGTGAGTATGGTTTCAGTGTGTCTGCCCTCTGATTCCCTCCCGCAACACCCACCATCTTATTTGGGTTTCACCCNCTGGCTTCCAGCAGGCATGGAACAGCAAACAGCATGATACAACTAACAAACTGTTTTATGCACATGCAACTTGTGTGTGTGTGTGTGTGTGTGTGTATGTGTGTGTGGAGAGAGAGAAAGAGGGAAAGAAATTTACATCTTTACAAACAAGAATGTAAATTTGTTTCATATGTCCATAGAATATTTACAAAAACCTACCGTGTAACTGTCATAAATTTTAATGACTCTCAGAGGACAGATTTTATACTGTTTCAATCCAATTAGAAATTAAGATGGCATAAAATTTAAACTCATTAGAATTCAAAAAAGTAGTTCTACCAAGCCATGATTCAAGAAAAAGTAAAAATTGGAATTATAATCTCTAGAAAGAAAAAGTATGTGTCATATTATAGCCTATATGAAATAGGTAAATTTCTGGTCAAAGGAAAATTTTAGTAAATGTTATTTAAATATTTGCCTAAAATTAAAAATAAAATGTTTACTTTAAAATAATGCATATTAATAAAAGTAACAAAGGAGCTTAGTATTCAATTTAAAAACTTTATAAAGGGACAAAAGGATTCAAAAGAAAGTAGTAGAAGAGAAATAATAAAAACAAATGCCACAGTTAAAGCCAAAAATGTTAGAAAAGATTAATAACTCCTAAAACTGGTTGAAAGAACAATGGAAGAAAAAATCCAAGCAATTTTGTTTAAGAGGGAAGGATAGAGTGAAAATATAAAACTTAAAGAAAGAAAAAGAGATGAAGAAATTTTGAAAATTAGAAAAGAGTATATCAGGCATAATTAAAAAAAACACATGCACCTCAGTGTTCACTACAGCACTATTTATAAATGCCAGGACATGGAAACAACCTAAATGTTCATCAACAAAGGAATGGATAAAGAAGACGTGGTTCACATATACAATAGAATATTAATCCACCATAAAATGTAACAAAACTGGGTCATTTGTAGAGATATGGATGAACCTAGAGACTGTCATATAGAGTGAAGTTAAGTCATAGAGAGAAAAACAAATACCATGTGTTAACACATGTATGTGGAATCTAGGGAAAAAACAGTATAGGAGATCTTATTTTCAAAGCAGAAAGAGAGAAATAGACATAGAAAACAACCATATGATACCAAGGGGAAAGGAGGGGGATGGGATGAACTGGGAGATTGGGATTGACATATATGCACTATTGTTACTATGTATAAAATAGATAACTAATGGGAACCTACTGGGTAGCTCAGGGAACTCTACTCATTGCTCTGTGCTGACCTAAATGGGAAGGAAATCCAAAGAAAGGGGATATGTGTATATGTGTTGGCTTCCCTAATGACTAAAACAGTAATGAATCTGCCTGCAATGAAGGAGACCTACGTTCAATCCCTGGGTTGGGAAGATACACGGGGCAGGGAATGGTTATCCACTTCAGTATTCTTGCCTGGAGAGTTCCATAGACAGAGAAGCCTGGCAGGCTACAGTTCATGTGGTCACAAAGAGTTGGACACAACCAAGAGACTAACACTTTCATCTATACCTATAACTGATTCACTTTGCTATACCGTAGAAATTAATACAATGTTGTAAAGCAACTATACTCCAGTAAAAATTTGGAATAAATAAATGCACATATTTTTTAAAAGAATATAACATGCAACTCTGTGGAGCCATGTTTAAAAACCTGGAAAAAACGTGTAACTTACTAATAAAATATAAACAAATAAAAATGACTTGTGAATAATTGAAAAATCTGAAGTGAAGTTGCTCAGTCGTGTCCAACTCTTTGCGACCACATGGACTGTAGACTACCGGGCTCCTCTGTCCATGGGATTTTCCAGGCAAGAATACTAGAGTGGGTTGCCATTTCCTTCTCCAGGGGAACTTCCCGACCCAGGGATCTAACCCATGCCTCCCGGGTTAGATAGGCAGATGCTTTACCGTCTGAGCCAGAAGGGAAAATCTGAAAAGGCCCAGATACCATAAAAGAGTTTGGAAAATCATTAAAATTCTATCATTCATATTTAATATTGATTAAACTATTTTAACCCATAAAAAACTGAGGAAGTTCTGCAATTTATTTTATGGAGAAAGTGTAACACTAATACTAAAATCTGGAAAAAAAAAATTACGGAAATCAAGACCTCAATAGAATGGGTAACTTTTTTCAATTTAATGAAGAAATAACCCCCTGAGTATCCAGTCAGGGGAAAGAAAGGCCAACACCTATAACCACAACCAAAAAAGTAGAGAGGCCAACAAACACAGGATCTCTACTTTTAACACTTAATGCTTAACACTTAACACTTACTAGAAGACTAGTAACTGCTGAGTACAAAGATTACATATTCACTGGAGTTATAACATGTGTTCGGGAAAAGACACTCTCAAATACACAAGGACTAAGAAATCATTTATGTACTGATCCTGAAAATGTATGTCATGTGCTATTTTTAAAATTAATTTTTATTGGATATAGTTGATTCACAATGTTGTGTTAGTTTCTGCTGTACAGCAAGGTGAATCTGTAATACATATATGTGTTCTATTAATTGAGGAAGGAATCAACATAAAATGAAAAAGACAAGAAAAATATGAGCATATACTGATCTAATATTATTAAAAAGTATGTTTCCAATAAGAAAGGAGAAGAGAAAATTTTCTCATGTAATAAAAAAAATTTAGATGATACAGAGAAACGCTTTTTATGGCAATTTTATTTTCTTAGATAGCAAGGTCGTCTATTTTAAAGACCGTGAATGATAAAACACTGAAGAACCAAAGGTTTAGTCTTTGGACTCTTTTTCTTTTTTGATCTATTCTCACTTCTTTGATGATCTCACCGAAGCCAGTAGTTTTAAATAATATCAATGTATTGCTGACTTCCAAATTTATACCTCTAGGCCTGATCTCTCCCCTGACTTCAGACTCAGGTCTGTCATTACCTAATCTACATCCCCACTTAGATTTCTAAGAGACCTCTCAGACTTAGCAAGATCAAACCGAACTCAGGTCTCCTCATCCACAATGTACATTCTCAATAAGTGACAACATCATTTGAACTGTTACTGAAGCCCAAAATCCCACAAGGGATGACTGACTCTTTCTTACACCGCAAACCTAATCCATTAGCAAATCCTGCTGTCTCTACATTGAATATATCTAGAATCCTGCCATTCCCACTACATGTATTGTTACTTAGCTATGTCTTGAATCCATATTTTTGCAAGAGACTTCTCTAACAAGTTTTCTTCCTCCTATGAGAGTCTCCACACAAGATCCAGGGACCTTTCTAAAATGTGTTACATCATATCCTTGCTCTGCTCAATACCTTCACATCTCTCTGTGAGTTAAATTCAAAGCTCTTGGCAAAACCTTCAGAGTCCTGCACAACCTCAAGCCCTCCTCCCACTTTCTCTGACCTTATCCCACCATTTTGCCTGGCAGTCCTCTTGCTATCAGTACACTCAACTGTTTGCCAAATGAGTTCTCACCTCAGACACTTAGCACTTGCTGTTTGCTCTACATGGCAAGCTCAACCCCAGAGGGCAGCTCTGTGAACTCATCTTTAGGTCTTCATTCAAATGTTTTGTGGAAGATGTCTTCTCTGATCACCATTATAAATTAAAGTATTGTTCCTCAGCCTCTTTATCCTGCTATATTCTTTTTCTTCACAGCACTCATTACCATTTGACATATTTTCCTCTTGCTATCAGTACACTCAACTGTTTGCCAAATGAGTTCTCACCTCAGACACTTAGCACTTGCTGTTTGCTCTACATGGCAAGCTCAACCCCAGAGGGCAGCTCTGTGGACTCATCTTTAGGTCTTCATTCAAATGTTTTGTGGAAGATGTCTTCTCTGATCACCATTATAAATTAAAGTATTGTTCCTCAGCCTCTTTATCCTGCTATATTCTTTTTCTTCACAGCACTCATTACCATTTGACATATTGTTTACTTTTGGACATTTATTGGCTGGTTGACCCCACCAAAAGATGACAACATGGACACACAAACTTGGCTGAATCTGCAGTGCTTCTAAACACTAAAGGGCCTGGCNTCTATGACCCACTTCCTAGAATAATGGAGATAAAACCAAAAATAAATAAATGGGACCTAATTAAACTTAAAAGCTTTTGCACAATGAAGGAAACCATAAGCAAGGTGAAAAGACAACCCTCCGCATAAGAGAAAATAATACTAAATGAAACAACTGGAAAAGAATTAATCTCTGAAGTATATAAGCAGCTCATGCATTTAACTCATTATGAGAAAAACAAGCAACCCAATCAAAAAGTGGACAGAAGAACTAAACAGACATTTATCCAAAGATATACAGATGGCTAATAAACATATGAAAATATGCTCAACATCACTCATTATCAGAGAAATGAAAATCAAAACTACAATGAGGTATCACTGCACACTAGTCAGAATGGCATCATCAAAATATCTTCAAACAGAAAATGCTGGAGAGGATGTGGAGAAAAGGGAACCCTCTTACACTATTGGTAGGAATGCAAACTAATACAACCATTATGGAGAACAGTATGGAGATTCCTTTTAAAACTAGGAATAAAACTACCATATAACCCAGCAATCCCAACAGTGGGCCTAAGGAAACAAAAACTAAAAAAGAAACATGCATGCCAATGTTCATCGCTGCACTGTTTACAATAGTAGGTATCACTGCACACTAGTCAGAATGGCATCATCAAAATATCTTCAAACAGAAAATGCTGGAGAGGATGTGGAGAAAAGGGAACCCTCTTACACTATTGGTAGGAATGCAAACTAATACAACCATTATGGAGAACAGTATGGAGATTCCTTTTAAAACTAGGAATAAAACTACCATATAACCCAGCAATCCCAACAGTGGGCCTAAGGAAACAAAAACTAAAAAAGAAACATGCATGCCAATGTTCATCGCTGCACTGTTTACAATAGCCAGGACATGGAAGTAACCTGGATGTCCAATGACAGAAGAATGGATAAAGATGTTGTGGGGCATATATACAATGAAATATTCAGTTCAGTTCAGTCACTCAGTCGTGTCTGACTCTTTGCGACCCCATGAATCACAGCACGCCAGGCCTCCCTCTCCATCACCAACTTCCGGAGTTCACTCAGACTCACACCCATCGAGTCAGTGATGCCATCCAGCCATCTCATTCTCTGTTGTCCCCTTCTCCTCCTGCCCCCAAACCCTCCCAGCATCAGAGTCTTTTCCGATGAGTCAACTCTTTGCATGAGGTGGCCAAAGTACTGGAGCTTCAGCTTTACCATCATTCCTTCCAAAGAAATCCCAGGGCTGATCTCCTTCAGAATGGACTGGTTGGATCTCCTTGCAGTCCAAGGGACTCTCAAGAGTCTTTTCCGACACCACAGTTCAAAAGCATCAATTCTTTGGCTCTCAGCCTTCTTCACAGTTCAACGCTCACATCCATACATGACCACAGGAAAAACCATAGCCTTGACTAGATGGACCTTAGTTGGCAAAGTAGTGTCTCTGCCTTTGAATATGCCATCTAGGTTGCTCATAACTTTTCTTCCAAGGAGTAAGCATCTTTTAATTTCATGGCTGCAATCACCATCTGCAGTGATTTTGGAGCCCAAAAAAATAAAGTCTGACACTGTTTCCACTGTTTCCCCATCTATTTCCCATGAAGTGATGGGACCAGATGCCATGATCTTCATTTTCTGAATGTTGAGCTTGAAGCCAACTTTTTCACTCTCCTCTTTTACTTTCATCAAGGGGCTTTTTAGTTCCTCTTCATTTTCTGCCATAAGGGTGGTGTCATCTGCATATCTGTGGTTATTGATATTTCTCCCAGGCAATCTTGATTCCAGCTTGTGTTTACTCAACTATAAAAAAGAACACATTTGAGTCAGTTCTAATGAAGTACATGAACCTAGAGCCAATTATACAGAATAAAGTAAGTCAGAAAGAGAAAGACAAACATCATATATTAACGCATATATATGGAATCTAGAAAGATGGTACCAACGATCCTGCATGCAGGGTAGCAAAGGAAACATAGACATAAAGAATAAACTTTTGGACACAGTGGGGGAAGGAGGTGGGAAGATTTGAGAAAACAGCATTGAAACATATACATTACCATATATAAAATAGATAGCCAGTGGGAGTGTGATGCAAGGAACCAAAGCCAATGCTTCGTGACAACCTAGAGGGATGGGTGGGTGGGGAGAGAGGTAAGAAAGGAGTTCAAGAGGGAAAGGGGACACATGTACACCTGTGGCCGATTCATGTTGATGTATGGCAAAAAAAAAAATCACAATATTGTAAAGTAATTATCCTCCAATTAAAAATAAATAAAAAGGGAAATACATATATATAATATATATTTAATAAAAGGAAACACCAATTCATAATAAAATTTTAAGTAAAATAGTAGAATGAAAATGTTCAAAACCAACAAAGAGCATGATATATGCATCAATAACAAATGTAAAATTACACACTGAAATAGTGGGTGTATTTCCTTAAAGTCAAACATGACATAAATGCGCTTTGTCTTCACCAGTTAAATGGTATTCTAAAATCAACAGCTAATGAAATAAAACAAACAAGAAGACATATGTATATATTCCAAGAGATTTATCCATAACAAAATAATAACAACTATTAGAACTAAAAGAATTTATAAAGTTGTTAGCTATGAGATTAACATTAAACAGCCTTCTTTGATACTAACAAATCAGATGGAACTACAATTTTTAAGGGCTTCTTCCCCTGTGGCTCAGTGGTGAAGAATCCACCTGCCAATGCAGGAGCTGGAGCAGGGTGGGGCTGCGGGGTGGTGGAGGTGGGGGTGTCCAGGGTGATCCTTGGGTGGAGAAGACCCACCTGAGAAGGAAACATCAGTCCATGCCAGAGTTCTTACCTGGGAAATCCCATAGACACAAGAGCCTGGCAGGCTACAGTCCACGGTGTAGCAAAAACAGTCGGACAAGACTTAGCAACTAAAAGTTCCTGCTAAGTCATTTCAGTCGTGTTGGACTCTTTGGTATCCTATGGACAAGAATACTGGAGTGGGTTGCCATGCCTTCATCCAGGGGATCTTCCCAACCCAGAGAACAAACCTGTGTCTCCTCTCCTGTATTGGCAGGCCACTTCTTTACCACTAGCACCGCGTGCGAAGTCCACCTAACCCCATTCTTACACATCAGAAGAAAAAGGATAAAGAATTCAGAAATAAGTATGGTAAGGCGATGTGCAGGATTAATGATGAACAGAATGCAAGATAGTGTAATATTTTTTAAAATTCTGACTTTTAATGCTTAGTTCTTTTGACATTTACTTTTATGCAAGTTACAAGAAAGGAATTTGGCTTTTGAAAGTGAAAGTCGCTCCATCATGTCCGACCCTTTGCAACCCCATGGACTATACAGTCTAGAAATTCTCCAGGCCAGAATACTGGAGTGGATAGCCTTTCCCTTCTCCCAGCCCAGGGATCAAATCCAGGTCTCCCACTTTGCATGTAGATTCTTTACCAACTGAGCTATCAGGTACTGGCTCCTCAAAATAGGTAAGTAACCTCTGGCTTCCACATCAGCCTTGCCCATCATTTTGCAACATCACATTGATCATCGAATAAATTCACACATATTTTAATGCTTTTTCTAGGCTGTGTAGTTATACAATACCCCTGAGCTGACCTAGCTGCATATTTCTAAGGTGATATTGTGTTGATGCTTAAGAGAAAAGGTATTTGCTAAAAGATTCCAATCAACTGGTTAATAACCTCTGTGTAACCTAGGGAAAAGAATGATTGGAATATCATTAAATAGACTTTAAAATTGTGTAATCGGGTGGTCTTTCCATTCAAGAAATCCTGTATACATGCCCTTTTCACTTTGTTTTTGAAACTCTTATTAAATATAACAAGACGTTGATCTTAAAAGAAAGTTCTCACCTTCTGTGTTCCCTGACCTAGTTTGGAGCCCAGCAAGTTGTTGCTCAGCTTTTAAGAAACCGGTGACTCCCTCCAGGGGGTTTTAAAATACTAGTGGCAGGTGCTGCACATTTCTACGAAGGCACAGCTCAGCATTTCCAGGCTATTTCAACTCTTCTCTAGGCTGAAGCTAGCAGTTCTGTCAGTCTGTCCCTGAGGAAGCTAAACGTCCCACCAGGAGAGAAGAGAGTCTTGCTTATTTAATTTTGGTTTGCTTTAGAAAGCACATACATACAAATTTTAGTAAACGTCTGTGAGAACTCATTTGTTAACCGAGTGACTATTTCACTGGGTAATTATATGACATCATCCTTCCTGTTTCCAAGGCAATTTCACTGTGCCCACAGACAAGATGGCTGCAAATTGAATGGCTCTCTTAGGAATCAGATCAGAATTTTTTCTATTTTGACCAAAGATTTTGCAAAGCTTTCACAGAAATAACAGGTATAATCTGGCATTCAGAAACTTACAAAGTCCAAAACTGACCCAAGTTAGAGTGAATTTAAAATCTAAAAGCAGAGGAATCATGTACAGTTTTTAAGTTGGTTCTGTAACACAAACCATCAGTTCAATGAATCATTGCATGCATGCTCAGTTACTCAGTCATGTCCAACTCTGTGAGTCTGTCAGGCTCCTCTGTCCATGGGATTTTTCAGGCAAGAATACTGCAGTGGGTTGCCATTTCCTTCTCCAGGGAATCTTCCAGACCCAGAGATCAAACCAGTATCTTCTATGTCTCCTGTATTGTAGGTGGATTCCACTGAGCCATCAAGGAAGTCCAATGTATCATTAGGTTAGCTTAATATCCTCTTATAGATAGCTTTGGATCTTATTTTCAAAGTGATTGATATATGAAAAAGACCTAAAAGTTGTACACAGATCTGGTATGCAGTGAAAAGTGAAAGTGAATTCGCTCAGTTGTGTCTTACTCTTTGTGACCCCGTGGACTGCAGCCTAAGAGGTTCCTCCATCCACGAAATTTTCCAGGCAAGAGTATTGGAGTAGGTTGCCATTTCCTTCTCCAGGGGATCTTCCCAATCCAGAGATCAAACCCGGGTCTCCAGCATTGCAAGCAGACGATTTTACTGTCTGAGCCAACAGGTAATCAGTAACTTAAGTTTTATGTTTTCCAGAACTATTTCTCAAGGAATAGTTGGATTGACCCCTAACAATTTTTAAGAGGAAGGGGACATCGATGTACTTTGGACCAAATTGTAGGCACATGGAAGAGGACTGAGGAGCATTATGAGTGATTTTCTACCTCAGGGAGTCTGGATGACAACCATTTGGGGAATGGTGAAACCTGATGTTATCTGCTTTCAGTCATGATAGTGAACTGTGGCTCTGCCATCATTTGCTACCTCTTTCTGGGGAAAGCAAATTAACTAAGTAAAATGGTCTAATGTAACTAGCCTGCTCATTTTATTATATGTGGTTGGGGAAGGGGGATTTTAATATATGTAACAGCCCTTTAGACAAAGATTCGGCCGTCAAGTATCAGTGTCAATGTGAGTAAACCATTCAGTTTGACAAATGTTTGTGGAATGTATATTATGTCCAGGCATCATGTTAGCTGCAGTGGCTTTAAAGATATGATTCCAACCATAAGAAGTTTACACTGTAGGGGGAGAGGCTGATGAACTTGTAAGGAGATAATCTCTATGTAATATCATAATTTACAAGTTAAGACCAAAACATTTCTTGCAAAATTGTGAGGTACGAACTGAAGCATCAGTCTCTTGAAGGAAAAGCCAGACTCTGGAACCTAGATCTTTTATGTATAATCTTGGGCAAGATACTAAATTCCTCCAGCCTCACTTTTCCCATTTATAAAAAAGAAGAGTACTAGAATCTGCCTTGAAAAGCTTTTTGTGAGATTTTAGATGAGAAAATATGAGGAGCTTGCTTCTTAGTCATCATTAAATAAATAGTATCTATTGGTAATATATGTTATTAGTATATGGAGCATACAAATCAATACAAAATTATCGCCAAAAAAGAAAGAAAAATGAACAATGTGCATGAAGAGATGACTAAAAAATAATAAATGCAAATAGCTAATTTTTTAAAAGAACATAGTCCAACTTATAAAAAATTAAAACTAGAATAAAATGCGTTTCTTTGCTACCATATTTGCAACTTATTTAAAAGTAATACTTAACTGTGGCAATATCATGGTAAGATGAACTTTCCCAGGCAGTACCAGTGACTGTGTATATAGATGAAATATTTCTGGAAAAAAATTACTCAACATATTTCAAGGAACTTCAAAATGTTCCTGTGGCCTTTAGCTAAGTAGTTCTGCCTCTGCTTTAAATATGTCCATTACATTGCTGTCTAGTATAAAAAAATTTTTAAAACACAATATAGATACAGAATAATAGGAAAATGTAAAGTTTCATATGTTGCATTCTAAAGATAGACTATTATCAGTTCAGTTCAGTTCAGTCGCTCAATCATAATATACCATTTTTATACCAAGCATAATATAATGCTTGGCAAGATTTTTTAGTAGTATGGTTTTGATTAAAATGTTAAGGGGAGAATGTCTTTATACTTTTGATACAGTCTGTTATGATTCTTGTATTCTCTCCTGTGTGTATGTGTATACAAATGTATGTATATATGTGTACATATGTATGTTTGTATCAGTAACATATTGTTGCATACATAGGTTCATGTCCATATACAGTATGTGTATTAGTAAGCTATTGCTGCATAACAAAGGACTCCTCAAAACTTAGTGACTTAACCATTTATTTGTTTATAATTTTGTAGTCATTTTAAGCTGGCTCACCTAGGCGATTTTCACCTAGGTTTACCTCAGCTAGGTTTGCTTGGGCATCTTTGATTAGCTGGTCAGGTGGGAGCTGGCTGATGTGGGATGGCCTCAGCTGGAATGACCACCTACTCTCCAAATGTTCTTTTATGCTTCCTTAGGCTAGCCTGGGGTTGCTCTTGTGGTGAATCAGGGTTCTGGGAGAAAGTGGAAGTGTACAAGGCTCAGAACTGACATTTTTGCCATATTTTATTTTTCAAATAAAGTCAGGCGATCAACCCCTCCACAAAAAAAAGAAGGGAAAACAGAACTCACCTCTTGACAGAAGGAGCCTCAAAGTCACATTGCGAATGACGAGAACATAGGTATGGGTAGAGAATTGGGAAAATGTTTGTAATTAACCTATCACAATATACAGGGAAAGAAGGCTGGAAGGCAATACACCCATATATTTACACTGTATTTCTTAATGGTAGAATTACTGATGACTTTTAGTTTTATTTATACTTTTTCATTTTCCATTTTCTGCAAGCAAACTTTGGGCTTCCCAGGAGGCGCTAGCAGTAAAGAACCTGCCTGCCAAAGCAGAAGACATAAGAAATCTGGGTTTGATCCCTGGGTCGCGAGCATCCCCTGGAGGAGGACATGTAACCCACTGCAGTATTTTTGCCTAGAGACTCCCAAGGACAGAAGAACCTGGAGGCTACAGTACATAGGGTCACAAAGAGTAGGACATGACTGAAGCGACTTGCACACATGCACAAGCAAACTTCACCTTAGAAGGAGATAAAAATAAATATCTTGCAATGTACATACATCTAGTGATATAGACACATCAAAGCAGTTGTGGAGTCACAGAGGAATAGCACTTGGTACAGTCTGAGGGGGAACAGAGAGCCCACTTCAGAAGGGAGTGGCATCTGAGCTGGTGGCTGAACAGAGTATAAAGACCATTTGGCTAAACAAAGTGAGGCCATTCTAGGCAGAATGGTTCAAGGAGAGAAATCCTGTACAGTTTGGGGGAAGAGGGCAAAAATGAGGAGGAAGGTCAGAATGGAAATGTGGTCCCAGGAGGGGTCTTGTGTTTCACTGACTGAAAATGAGCTATTAAAATTTCAACCCAGTCTTTACAAACTCTAAGTTGGATAATTTTAAAAGAGCATTCTTTTTTTAAAGTTTTTTAAAAACATTAAATGATGGTTTTATGAACACGGGTGCTAGAGGGGGAAGTTTGCTTTCAGCTGAGATCAAAAATCCCAGAGAACAGGGGAGCAAAAATAAAAGGATGACCATCTGTGTTTTTAGTATTGTACCCACCACCCCTCCCCCAACTACACTTTCCCTGTAGAAGCACAGAGAATCTGGGTCACTCCCTTGCTATGGAAGATATTTAGAGCAGGATTAATCAGCACCTGATGATTAAATTTGGGGCTATAAAATTGCAATATAGCTGTCACAGTTCTAGGGACTGCAGTCTGTGTTATGTGTTTTCCAATGAAATGCTTAATTAAACTGAATGCCTAGATATTTAAATTCCTAGGACCAAGCAATCATCTGGTTGTTTATGATTTATCAAAGGTACTAATAATGTAACTGAGGTCCCTAAACTCAGAGAGTGAATGGACCTATACTCCTGAAAATTGAATTCACAGCCTCATCAGTACCTGGCTTTATCAAAGGAAATAAATGCTGCAAAACACACCATCCTGCTACGCCAACAGAGATAGGGATAACAAAAGACCATACATGAGAAGCTAATCACCAGCTTCACAATGCCACCTCCTTCAGTAGGTTCTTAACACTTCCCCTTAAGAAGTCCAAGTAACGTAACATCTATGCTTCACGTGACAGCCATAGGCACTTAGTAAGAGCTCAAGGAAACTTCTTTCACTTCCTTTTCTAATTTTCTGTGGCTTCATGTGATTATGGGTAGAAAGACCTGAAAAAAAACAGCAGTTTTCTTTTAATGATGAATATAGTTTAATTAGGATTGCTAGATTCAGCAAATAAAAACTGCAAGATGCCCAGTTAAATTTGAATTTTAGATAAACAGTAAATATAAATGGGAGACATACTTACATTAAAGCATTGCTCCTTGTTTATCTGAAATTCAGACTTAACTGAATTGCCCTGTATTTCACCTGCCAACCCTAATTTTAAGGTTTTGCTGGGATGGCAAAAGCTCTTTGGAGAAACTATGGGACTATTACAACGCCTGGGAGAACACGGAGGTGAGTGTGAACTAGACACAGTTAAGGCCGAATTCCTGTTCTCAAGCCCCAGCTGCATTCTCTTTCATCAGCACACCCTAGAACTCTTTGGTGGAGCAAGTCATTTGACGAATTTCATGATCTACCAACTGATTCCACTGAATTTTATGTAGCTTACCCAGAGAGATAAGCTTGTTTAAGCAAAACTAAAAACTACCTAATTTGCTCACTTGAGAAAGACAACATTTTGATTGTCAGAGTCACAGTAGCAGTTACCTAATCTCTATATATACGTATATTTTTGACCACGCCATGCAGCTTGTTACTCGGCCCTCAGTCTCTGGACCCTTAGCAGTGAGAGTTCGTGGTCCTAACCAGTGGAACACCAGGGAATTACTGCAGTCTAAACTACAATGCTATTGGAGTTTAGAAACATATACATTAAGATGTTATGAAAGCACAAAAGTATAAACTACAAATGAAAATAATCACTTTAAGGAGTATGACTAATTTGGGAAGAACTCTGTTTATCAAGCAGAGCAACCATAATATAGGAGTGGAATGCTCCTCTCTAATTCATTCTCTTAAGAAACTAGAAAAAAAAATTGTTTGGTTTGCTGTGGCCAAGAGAAGAAAAATATCCCTGTTCTAGAGACAACCAGATTCCTACTCTTCTGTTTAGTTTAATTTTGGAGATTCTTCTGGATATTGCACTCTGCTCTTATCCTACACTGGCCTCCCTGGAATAATGCCATCAAACAATATGGCTCTTATTACCATGTGAAAATTTTTCCTAGTATCTGTCTGTAATTGGTCATTCTTTATTCTCAGCTTTAAGTTCTGAGAATGTTCCAGAAGTACTGCTAAGGATATTTCAGTTAAATTAGGCTTAGTTCAGTCCCTCAGTCATGTCCAACTCTTTGCGACCCCATGGACTGCAGAATGCCAGGCCTCCCCTTTCATCAACAACTCTTGCAGTTTACTCAAACTCATGTCCATGAGTCGGTGATGCCATCCAACCATCTCATCCTCTGTCGTCCCCTTCAGCTCCCTCCCTCAATCTTTCCCAGCATCAGAGTCTTTTCCATTGAGTCAGTTCTTTGCATCAGCTGGCCAAAGTGTTGGACTTTCAGCATCAAGATTGACTGTCCAATGAATATTCAGGACTGATTTCCTTTAGGATGGACTGGTTGGATCTCCTTGCAGTCCAAGGGACTCTGAAGAGTCTTCTCCAACACCACAATTCAAAATTATCAATTCTTTGGTGCTCAGCTTTCTTTATAGTCCAACTCTCACATACATACATGATTGCTGGAAAAACCATAGCTCTGACTAGATGGATCTTTGTTGTCAAAGTAATGTCTCTGCTTTTTAATATGCTGTCTAGGTTGATCATAGCTTTTCTTCCAAGGAGCAAATGTCTTAATTTCATGGCTGCAGTCACCATCTCTAGTGATTTGGGGGCCCAGAAAAATAAAGTCTATCACTGTTTCCATTGTTTCCCCACCTATTTGCCATGAAATGATGAGACTCTGATGCTGGGAGGGATTGGGGGCAAGAGGAGAAGGGGATGACAGAGGATGAGATGGCTGGATGGCGTCACTGACTCCATGGGCATGAGTCTGAGTGAACTCTGAGAGTTGGTGATGGACAGGGAGGACTTGCGTGCTGTGATTCATGGGGTTGCAAAGANACTGATCTCCAGTAGCATACTGGGCACTTACTGACCTGGGGAGTTCCCCTTTCAGTATCCTATCATTTTGCCTTTTCATACTGTTCATGGGGTTCTTGGCAAGAATACTGAAGTGGTTTGCCATTCCCTTCTCCAGTGGACCACATTCTGTCAGACCTCTCCACCATGACCTGCCCATCTTGGGTGGCTCCACACAGCATGGCTTAGTTTCATTGAGTTAGACAAGCTGTGTCCATGTGATCAGATTGGCTAGTTTTCTGTGATTATGGTTTCAGTGTGTCTGCCCTCTGATGCTCTTTTGCCATCTAACTTGGGTTTCTCTTAACTTGGACGTGGAGTATCTCTTTATGGCTGCTCCAGCAAAGTGCAGCTGCTGCTCCTTACCTTGGATGAAGGGTATCTCATGGCCACCCCTCCTGACCTGAATGTGGAGCAGCTCCCCTCGGCCCTCCTGTACCCGTGCAGCCACTGCTCCTCTCAGCCACCAGACATCATTTTTGGGTATTAGTTCTAGAAGGTCTTGTAGGTCTTCAAAGAACCATTCAATTTCAGCTTCTTCAGTATTACTGGTTGGGGCATAGATTTTAATTACTTTGATTACCATGATATTGAATGTTTTGCCTTGGAAATAAACAGAGATCATACTGCCATTTTTGAGACTGCACCCAGGTATTCATTTCAGACTCTTTTTTT
>SJXQ01001623.1:0-21791 GCA_006408695.1 Aepyceros melampus | reverse complement strand
TGTGATATTGAATGGTTTGCCTTGGAAATGAACAGAGATCATTCTGTCGTTTTTGAGATTGCATCCAAGTACTGCATTTCAGACTCTTTTGTTGACCATGATGGCTACTCCATTTCTTCTAAGGGATTCCTGCCCACGGTAGTAGATACAATGGTCATCTGAGTTAAATTCACCCATTCCAGTCCATTTTAGTTCACTGATTCCTAGAATGTTGATGTTCACTCTTTCCGTCTCCTGTTTGACCACTTCCAACTTGCCTTGATTTATGGACCTAACATTCCAGGTTCCTATGCAATATTGCTCTTTACAGCATTGGACCTTGCTTCTATCACCAGCCACATCCACAGCTGGGTATTGTTTTTCTTTGGCTCCATCCTTTCATTCTTTCTTGTGGTATTTCTCCACTGATCTCCAGTAGCATATTGGGCACTTACTGACCTGGGAGTTCCCCTTTCAGTATCCTATCATTTTGCCTTTTCATACTGTTCATGGGGTTCTTGGCAAGAATACTGAAGTGGTTTGCCATTCCCTTCTCCAGTGGACCACATTCTGTCAGACCTCTCCACCATGACCTGCCCATCTTGGGTGGCTCCACACAGCATGGCTTAGTTTCATTGAGTTAGACAAGCTGTGGTCCATGTGATCAGATTGGCTAGTTTTCTGTGATTATGGTTTCAGTGTGTCTGCCCTCTGATGCCCTTTTGCCACACCTACCATCTAACTTGGGTTTCTCTTACCTTGGACGTGGAGTTTGGCTCCACACAGCATGGCTTAGTTTCATTGAGCTAGACAAGCTGTGGTCCATGTGATCAGATTGGCTAGTTTTCTGTGATTATGGTTTCAGTGTGTCTGCCCTCTGATGCCCTTTTGCCACACCTACCATCTAACTTGGGTTTCTCTTACCTTGGACGTGGAGTATCTCTTTATGGCTGCTCCAGCAAAGTGCAGCTGCTGCTCCTTACCTTGGACAAAGGGTATCTCATGGCCACCCCTCCTGACCTGAATGTGGAGCAGCTCCCCTCGGCCCTCCTGCACCTGTGCAGCCACTGCTCCTTGGACATGAGGTTGCTCCTCTCAGCCACCAGACATCATTTTTGGGTATTAGTTCTAGAAGGTCTTGTAGGTCTTCAAAGAACCATTCAATTTCAGCTTCTTCAGTATTACTGGTTGGGGCATAGATTTTAATTACTTTGATTACCATGATATTGAATGTTTTGCCCTGGAAATAAACAGAGATCATACTGCCATTTTTGAGATTGCACCCAGGTATTCCATTTCAGACTCTTTTTTTGACTATGAGGGTTAGTCATCTTCTTCTAAGGGATTCTTGCCCACAGTAGTAGATATAATGTTCATCTGAATTAAATTCACCCATCCCAGTCCATTATGGTTCACTGATTCCTAAAATGTCATTGTTCACTCTGGGGCTTCCCTGGTGGCTCAGAGGTTAAAGCATCTGCCTGGAATGCGGGAGACCTGGGTTCAGTCCCTGGGTCGGGAAGATCCTCTGGAGAAGGAAATGGTGACCCACTCTAGTACTTTTGCCTGGAGAATCCCATGGAGGGAGAAGCCTGATAGGCTACAGTCTGAGGGGTCGCAAAGAGTTGGACACGACTGAGCGATTTCACACCATTTGACCACTTCTAATTTACCTTGATTCATGGACCTGACATTCCAGGTTCCTATGCAATATGTATCTTTACAGCTTTGGACTTTACTTCTATCACCAGTCACATCCACAACTGGGCATTGTTTTCACTTTGGCTCTATCTCTTCCTTCTTTCTGGAGTTATTTCTCCACTCTTCTCCAGTAGCATATTTGGCACCTACTAACCTGAGGATTTCATCTTTCATTGTCATATCTTTTTGCCTTTTCATGCTATTCATGAGGCTCTAAGGCAAGAATACCGAAGTGGTTTGCCATTCCCTTCTCCAGTGGATCACGTTTTATCAGAACTCTCCACCATGACCCGTCTGTCTTGGGTGGTCCTACATGGCATGGCTCATAGTTTCATTGAGTTAGAGAAGGCTGCCATCCAGGTGATCAGTTTGATTAGTTTTCTGTGACTGTGGTTTTCATTCTGTTTGCCCTCTGAAGGATAAAGTTAAGAGGCTTATGGAAGCTTCCTGATGGGAGCCACATCTCCTGGTGGCTGTTAAAAGGCCTGTCATAGTGCAGGATGACTTTCATTCTGCAAAATTTATTAAATACCCAGCATGAGAAAGGGCCTGTGCTAAGCATGGTATAATGCATTCAACATACCTGTTGATAATAACTGAGTATAGTTAGCCAAGAATATGGATAGGATGTTCTGGAAGCCAGGGATGTGGAGTCCCTCACTCCCTATTGGTTAATAATGACAAAAGTAATTGGTTGTCTCTATGCCAGGCACTGTGCTGAATATTGGCTATTAAACAGTGAATGAGCCCAAGAACTCACAGATGATGATGAAGTTATTCATACAGAGAAATGATGATAAGACATGTGAGGTAGGTAAAGGAGTTACAGGACTTGGAAGAGACAGCTGATATAATAGTCTAGAACACTATGGAGAGGAGCTGATGAGGTTAGTCCAAGGTTGCAGGCCAAACACTTAACCTTGAGACAGGTTATATCATGTAATTTTACTAATCTTTATCAGTACTTGCAAAAATAAAGCCCTTAAAACTCCTTCAGTTCAGTTCAGTTCAGTTCAGTCACTCAGTCGTGTCTGACTCCTTACAGTTCATAAAATACTGGTGGTTATTTTGAACCTATTTTCAAACACTACAGTAATGAGAGCTTTATAGGGTACTGGTGCAAAATAGTTTGGGTAATATCAGCTCACTATTACCTGGTACAGGTCAGCTGACTGAATGGGGTGTAAGTTTTAAGGTAGGAAAGCAAGAGACTGCTATTAGGAACAGCTGGTCATTTCTTCTTTTCCTGAGCTAAATGTATGATATTAAGCTGCTCCATCTTAAAGTTCCCTATCAGTAATCTAGCTCATGACTTGTGACTACTGAATGTTTTGAGGATGAATGTCATGATGCCCCAGAAACAAATGGTTCAAGATATATAAGTATTCTTATTACACCTGGTGACACTAAAATGTACTTTCAGATTTATTTTTAGGACAGACATTACATTTGCAGTACATGGGATGAGGCTTTACATCTTGGGATATCCCTTGATATACTCAACTAATTGGCAACATCATCTGTACCAATCATGAATAAACTTACTAAAGACAAAGTGTAACCAAAACCACATTATTGGTAGAGCAAGTCAGAATCCCCATTTGTCTGGGGGACAATATATAGAAGCAGGACTAAAGTTGAGATTAATAGACTGAGATTATCCAGAATCAGGTGATAAATTGAAACTACTTGAGGGTAAACAGCTGTTTTTAGTCCTAACCCTGAATATTATTTGAATTGGATAACAATTCTGGTTGATGCCATTATTTTAACACTAAAATATGCCCTTCACATGAATTTTCAGTCCAGACTTTCCAGATAAATCAGGACATCTGTTGATTAACCTCAACATTATATTTATTGTTGCACTAATACCCCACTCAAGTCAATGGTCTTAGTCACAAAGGGAAGGAGATAATGCCAGCTTTGGGCACATAAAAAGGCTTGACAAGGGGCCAGCCAGTCTTCATGATGTCAGGCAGTGAGCCAAGAGAAGAAATGTGAGATTGAAAGTTATGGCATTAGGTGGAAAATCCACAAAGCATTTAGGATAGAACATGTCCCTAGCAGAGATTACCCAAGAGAGAGAGGAATCTTCTGCAACTTTTTGAGCAGAGAGAGCTCAGATCATCTGTACTGCCCTATGGACTGAAGGTGGAGTTAAGAAGTGTTGATGTACGGCAAAATCAATACAATATTGTAAAGTAATTAGCCTCCAATTAAAATAAATAAATTTATTTATTTATTTTTTTTTTTTTTAAAGAAGAAGAAGTGTCAGAATAGTTTTCCTCACTGCCCAGCTCCTTTGGTAAGATATCTTCACTGAGCAGTGGAAATCAAGTAGGAAAAGTTTGTTTCTCCTGAGTCCTGGGTTATATTTCTCCTCTGGTTGCCTGCTCATGAGCCATTGGGATCCAGATAAATAGTGGTATGCATTGCTTGTTCTTGGACTTCCCTGGTGGTTCAGTGGGAATGAATCCACATGCCAACACAGGAAAAGCAGGTTCCATCCCTGGATTGAGAAGATCCCCTGGAGAAGGAAATGGTAGCTCACTCTGGTATTCTTGCCTGGGAAATCACCTGGACAGAGGAACCTGGTAGGCTACAGTCCATGGGTTTGCAAAGAGTCAGATATGACTTAGTGATTAAAACAAAATCAACAAACTTCTTTTCTAACAGGTCAATAATGTAAGCCTCCAACAGCAATATCAAACATTTTATCTAGTACAGAAATGAAGCATTTTACAACATGTCTTTTTTCCTTTAAAAGAGGGATTCTTTTCCAGAAATATACAAGGTGACCTACCACATTGTGAATAATAATGAACATCCGTGTTCCAAGTCATTTCAGTCGCTCAGTCATGTCCAACTCTTTGCGACCCCATGGACTGCAGAGTGCCAGGCCTCCCTGTCCATCGCCAACTCCCGGAGTTTACTCAAACTCATATCCGTGTTCCAAAGCCTAACAAAAAAGAAATTTTTAAGAATACAATTGAAACCCTTTCTGTAGCCCTCCACAATGACAGCTCTCTCACTGCTCTCAGGTCAGCATTACATGAAATTAGAGTTTGAAATGGGTCACCAATCTCAGTGGGGCAAGCTGTGGTATGAAAACTTCAAGGCAGACCTAGTGCAGGGGCATGGTTTTCCCTGAAACCAGGCCCTCTGAAAGCTCACAGAATCCCCTCCCACCTCTGTGTAAATCCCTGTTGCCGAGTAATGCCAATGAATTTTAAAAATCTGGAGCAAGCAAGTGTAGTTTAGTACATTTTTAAAAATTCAAATTCATTACCATAAAAATGAGCCTCTTCTCTGTCACAGCTTGCAATTCTCTCTGACATTCAATTGACTGATCAGCAGACCTGGGCTTTATAGTAGGAGACTTTTGCATTCCTCTTTGATCTGATTTCCCCCTATTTAATAGACAATTATAGGCTCTTTAAATCCCAAAGGTTCAGAGAGAGCAAATAATTACCAGTAGCAATTTTAGAATAAAGCCAATCTAAATGAGCTCAGTTAAATTATGTAATACTAAGCAGTGGCTTTTTTTTTTTTTAAACAAGGACAGTGAAACAAAACCCCAAACAATCGTTATACCGCCTCAAATTCCTCCTGACAGCTGCCTGTTAAACTTCTGACCTGTTTGTAAAAATTTGCACACCATCTACCAAAGGGATACACACATGATTGCAACTTCTGTTCTAAGGACATTAAGTAAATTATTTCTTTAAGATCATATGGCAGATCTATAATTAATTAAACCCACCATGATATTACAGCAAAATAATTTAGCTTTTCTAAAAAGGTAAATGTAATTTGCCGATCTGGTATTTGGAAGAATGCTTTACCCCAAATCAATTCCTTTAGTTTCTAGAGAATAGAAACTAGAGGCAATCTCATTTTAATTATATCTCTTTATTGCTAACAAAGGAATGATTTATGCAATTAAATTAACCAGCTACAAAATTATTCTCAGCTGGGCTGTCCTAATTCTTTGCTTTCTGAATTGCAGGTTCTTACACTTTCCTATGTAGATTAATTTTTCTGATATGCAAACAATGCCTCTTGTGTTCATCTTTTCCACTTTTTTTTTTTTTTTAATTCAAAAGTCTCCTTTTCTTCTTGCTGCAACATGAGTAATATTTGTTGAACTGCTGGGCTGTGGCTAGATTTTTTTTTAATATGTTAAAAAGATGAAAAAATTCTTTTCCAATCTCATTATTCCAGAACAGAGCAAGGTTTGAGGGATTTCTTATCTGTGATACTAGAACAGCAGCAAAGACAGGGAAAATTTGCAAAAATGTCAAAGGCTGCAAAATTTGAAAATGGTTTCAGCAGCCCTGGGAGTTGTAAATTAGCAAATGCTTTTAGAATCACCTTTTTCCATTGCATCCCTCTGTTCCTTTGCCTGCCCCGCACCCATCCCACACCTGTTTGTATGCCACAATTACTTCTTACAAAATGTAATCAGGTAAATCCAGGCATGCTAATATCACCAGCCACAAGTCAGCATTTATGGAGTGACCTCATTGAGCAGGACACTGAACGAGGGGCAGGTGGAGGAGGGCAGGGGAAAGGGGTTATAGAGGAAGCTGAAGACATTCCCTCTGTCCTTCAATAGTTGATGGTCAAGGAGGTAATTTTTTGTAAACATTCTTATGAAGTAAGATAGTTTCTGTACTGACCAATTAAAGACAGAATGATAACATAACTTAGGGCTGGTAGCATTATTTGGGACCTACATTGATTGAGATTATTTTAAAATATTCTATATAGTTTGCTATTCATTCTTTTAAGATAGGATGAGGTAAGAAGTCGCAAAACACAGTCTGGCCACGTGAAGAAAGTGACAGAAGAGACGAGGTGCATGTTTCCTTTCGAAGCATAAATATGTGGCTTCCCAAGTGGCTCAGACTGTAAAGTATCTGCCTGCAATGTGGGAGCTCTGGGTTTGATCCCTGGGTTGGGAAGATTCCCTGGAGAAAGGAATGCCAATCCACTCCAGTATTCTTGCCTGGAGAATCCCATGGACAGAGAAGCCTGGCGGGCTACAGTCCATGGGATCACAGAGTCGAACACAACTGAGCAACTGACAGACACTTTCATTTCATATGATATAGGCATGCTTCTCATGCGTCCACCTTTATTTACCAGATCAGGGGCATACCCCTTCTCTGTGAAGGGCCAAATATTTTTGGAAATGTAGGTCATATTGTTTCAGAAAAGGGACTCCTTCCAGGGCCCAAAAGGGGGCTCCTGTCTAACACTGGGAAATGAGTTGTCCCAGGAGACACTTGTGCTAAAAAAGCAAGAGATTTTATGGGGAATGGGTGCCCGGGAAGAGGGCAGGAGGTAAAGGAACGCAGGAGGACTGCTCTGTCATGTGGCTCCCAGTCTTGGGTTTTATGGTGATGTAATTATTTTCTGGGTTGTCTCTAATCAATCATTCTGGCTCAGGGTCCTTCTTGGTGACGCACGCATTGCTCGGGCAAGATGGACGCCAGTGAGAAGGATTCTAGGAGGTGATAGGACGTGTGGCATCTCCTTTAACTTCTCTTCTGATTGGTGGTGGTTTGTTAGTTCCACATTTCTTACTAGGACCTCCTGTTGTGAAATAACTCATCTAAATGGTTACTAAAGTGCCTGGACAGGGTGGGTGGTTTCAGTGTGCTTCCCCTAACAACATGGTGTCTGTCACAAGTACTGAACTCTGCCATCTTGGCTTGATCACAGGCATGCTGCTAAGTCGCTTCAGTCGTGTCCAACTCTGTGCGACCCCACAGATGGCAGCCCACCAGGCTCCGCCGTCCCTGGGATTCTCCAGGCAAGAACACTGGAGTGGGTTGCCATTTCCTGCATAGACAATATGTAAACAATAAGCCTTTGTTGTGAAATAACTCATCTAAATGGTTACTAAAGTGCCTGGACAGGGTGGGTGGTTTCAGTGTGCTTCCCCTAACAACATGGTGTCTGTCACAAGTACTGAACTCTGCCATCTTGGCTTGATCACAGGCATGCTGCTAAGTCGCTTCAGTCGTGTCCAACTCTGTGCGACCCCACAGATGGCAGCCCACCAGGCTCCGCCGTCCCTGGGATTCTCCAGGCAAGAACACTGGAGTGGGTTGCCATTTCCTGCATAGACAATATGTAAACAATAAGCCTGGCTGTGTTCTAATAAAACTTTATTAACAAAATCAGGGAGCACTTGGGGGAATTCAGGTCCAAATCCAAGCTTTGCTTCTTTCTTCCTTTTCATATATCTACAGAGGGGAGGGGGTAAGGCTGACTTTGGGGCTGAGTGTGTAGAAAGGAGAAGGGCTTTTACTCTGGAATGCCTTCACTTCCACAGATGGACCAAGTGTTGGGGGAGAGAGGTGTATCTCTGGGCAGATGCCCTGTAGTGCGGGTAAGGCGTGTGGAGCTGATTTTTGTTCCCCATCCACCTTTCTGAGAAGTTGGAAGAATAATCACTCTGAACATAAAAGTTAAGCTAAAAAAAAAAAAAAAGAGAGAGAGAGAGAAAAGTTGCCCCTTCTCTGTATGAGCAAAAGACAAGAGAGTTTTCTCCAGAACTGTCTGGAACCTGGTAACCTAATTTGTTACATCAGTTCAGATCAGTTCAGTCGCTCAGTCGTGTCCGACTCTTTGTGACCCCATGAATCGCAGCATGCCAGGCCTCCCTGTCCATCACCAACTCCCGGAGTTCACTCAGACTCACATCCATTGAGTCCGTGATGCCATCCAGCCATCTCATCCTCGGTCGTCCCTTTCTCCTCCTGTCCCCAATCCCTCCCAGCATCGGGGTCTTTTCCAATGAGTCAACTCTTCGCATAAGGTGGCCAAAGTACTGGAGCTTCAGCTTTAGCATCATTCCCTCCAAAGAAATCCCAGGGTTGATCTCCCTCAGAATGGACTGGTTGGATCTCCTTGCAGTCCAAGGGACTCTCAAGAGTCTTCTCCAATACCACAGTTCAAAAGCATCAATTCTTCTGTGCTCAGCCTTCTTCACAGTCCAACTCTCACATCCATACATGACCACAGGAAAAACCATAGCCTTGACTAGACAGACCTTAGTCGGCAAAGTAATGTCTCTGCTTTTGAATATACTATCTAGGTTGGTCATAACTTTTCTTCCAAGGAATAAGAGCCTTTTAATTTCATGGCTGCAGTCACTATCTGCAGTGATTTTGGAGCCCAAAAAAACATAGCAGTGGATAACAAAGGATTTGGGCAAAAAGGAAAACATAACATTTGATTTTTGTTCCCCATCCACCTTTCTGAGAAGTTGGAAGAATAATCACTCTGAACATAAAAGTTAAGCTAAAAAAAAAAAAAAAGAGAGAGAGAGAGAAAAGTTGCCCCTTCTCTGTATGAGCAAAAGACAAGAGAGTTTTCTCCAGAACTGTCTGGAACCTGGTAACCTAATTTGTTACATCAGTTCAGATCAGTTCAGTCGCTCAGTCGTGTCCGACTCTTTGTGACCCCATGAATCGCAGCATGCCAGGCCTCCCTGTCCATCACCAACTCCCGGAGTTCACTCAGACTCACATCCATTGAGTCCGTGATGCCATCCAGCCATCTCATCCTCGGTCGTCCCTTTCTCCTCCTGTCCCCAATCCCTCCCAGCATCGGGGTCTTTTCCAATGAGTCAACTCTTCGCATAAGGTGGCCAAAGTACTGGAGCTTCAGCTTTAGCATCATTCCCTCCAAAGAAATCCCAGGGTTGATCTCCCTCAGAATGGACTGGTTGGATCTCCTTGCAGTCCAAGGGACTCTCAAGAGTCTTCTCCAATACCACAGTTCAAAAGCATCAATTCTTCTGTGCTCAGCCTTCTTCACAGTCCAACCTCACATCCATACATGACCACAGGAAAAACCATAGCCTTGACTAGACAGACCTTAGTCGGCAAAGTAATGTCTCTGCTTTTGAATATACTATCTAGGTTGGTCATAACTTTTCTTCCAAGGAATAAGAGCCTTTTAATTTCATGGCTGCAGTCACTATCTGCAGTGATTTTGGAGCCCAAAAAAACATAGCAGTGGATAACAAAGGATTTGGGCAAAAAGGAAAACATAACATTTGTGTGGAGAGAAAACCCTTAAGAGTTGACAGTGTCCGTGGCTACTTCTTGACAGCAGAAACCGACTTTTTCACTTGACTTCTTCCAGTGTATATACTCATATTGCATGTGATATAATTACTCTTAGTAAATGACCATTGTATTATGGATTGAAGTGGACACCTAAATTCTGTGAAAGTAAATGAAGCCCAACCATCGATATGAGTAAGGGAGCAAATAGGGCCACATAAATAGCTATATATGCAGGCTAAGTCACTTCAGTTGTGTCTGACTCTGTGCCCACCATGCTCCTCTTTCCACGGGATTCTCTGGGGAAGAATACTGGAGTGGGTTGCCATGCCCTTTTCCAGGGGATCTTCCCGACCCAGGGATCAAACCTGCGTTTCATGTCTGCTGCATTAGCAGGTGGGTTCTTTACCACTAGTGCCACCTGGGAGGCCCGTATGTATGTATGTATGTGTGTGTGTGTGTGTGTGTGTGTGTGTATGAAGATATATGTATATCTTTCACATATTTAGGGAGATCAATCATTCTGACTTGCTCTGAACTGAGGGGTTTCCTGGAATGTGGGACATACAGAGTTAAAAACTAGGAAAGTGAGAGAACTAAAGGAAGCTTTCTAAGAAATATAGAAAATGGGAGAACCCGAGGGACAGATGACTACATCTTTGAATACAGTAGGGTTTCTCCATTTGTTTCTTCAACAAATATTAGTTTGCGTCTGTTGTATGCGAAATTCTGTAAAAATTTGTGGTCTCTGACTTGAATGAGCACTTTATATAAAGTTGCTTGATTTACATTAGGACAAATTTGCCTCTAAGATAAAATACATTTTACTGAGAACTTTTAAAAAGATATTAATATCTCTATAACTTTTTTTTTCAAGTCTAGTCTACAAGATGGCTTTAAGCATCTCACTATTTTCTGAATCCTTTCTCAGGTATGCCAGGTGACATACTTGAGAGCAACAAATATTAGCAGTGGGTAGGTCATAGTCTCAAGTAACACACGCTTTTTCTTTTCCTGGTTAGATTCTATTTCTTTCAAATTGTAAAAGCTCACCTAGCTCCTCTGGCAGCTATTTTTGTCATCTCTATTTCTTGGGTTTTACTAGTAATAATAGCCATTTACAAAGAGTGATAAGAAGCTCACATTTATTTTCTGACTTAATTCTTACAACAACTATGTGGCATAAAGACTACTATAATCCCTAATTTACAAATGAGGAACGTGAGGCTCCATGACATTCTATATCACGACCCAGTTCACATGGCTGGTAAGTTGCAAACATGGAATTTCAAAGTCTTTCCAAACCCCACATTCTTCACCACTACACTGAGTAGCTCAGACTAATAACTATTAACATAATGTAAGGTACTTGCTATGCACAGGGTGCTGTGCCAGGCACTTTATACATACCATCACTTCCTTGGAAAGTAAAGGACTTGGTGATATGAACATGGAATCAATGATGAGAGGCAGGGAGTGATATTGACTTTGATATTCAGTGTCGTCAGGAGTCCTGCAGTGTGTTTCACCCAGAAGCTGTTTAGAAATGCAGGATCTCAGTTTTTTGCATGTGTGCTCAGTTGTATCTGACTCTCTGCAACTCCATGGGCTGTAGCCCACTAGGCTTCCCTGTCCATGGGATTCCCCAGGCAAGAATACTGCAGTGGGTTGCCATGCCCTTTTCCAGGGGATCATCCTGACTCAGGGATCAAACCAGAGTCTCCTGCATTGGCAGGCAGGCTTTTTACCACTGAGCCACCTGGGAAGCCCTGCGGGATCTCAGATCCCACCCAAACCAGCTAATGAGAACCCGTATTTTAACAAGATCTAGTCTAGGTGACTTGTAAGCACATCAATGTATTTCAATTGCTATAGAAGACCTATGAAAAAAACCTATCCCCATCTGTGAATGGATTTCTCTGTTGCAGTGATTCTCTAAGTGGGATCCCTGACCAGGAGTGTCATCTTCACCAGGGAATTTGAAATGAACATTCTAGAACCCCACCCCAGACCTTCTGAATGAGAAATTCCAAGGCAGTAATCTGTCTTAGCCTTTCATGTGATTCTGATGAAATCCAAGGTTTGAGACCATCCTTCAAAGGCTGTACAATCCTCACACCTGTGCTCTGCTTGGAACGAGGAGTCAGCAGTGACACCCTGTGGAGCCAAGGGAAGCCTGCATGTTTTCTATGAGTGTACTTGCCTTTTTCGCCTAGTAAGAAAGATAAAACCGTCATGATCTATGTTCTTTGTACTAAAAATACGAAGCCGATTTGCTACCCGGTAGACTATATGCTTTCGAATCCTCTGCCCATTTTGGCCAAGCTGACAATATCTTTTAATTCAGCAAACATTCATTCATAACCAAGTAGGTATAAAGGACTGCAAATAGAGGTAGTGCAGAAAATAGAAAGATTGCTCCCTGGAGCAATCTACTACCAGTTATGTTTAGAACAGCACCAGCTAGCGTGTATTTGCTTGTAGTAGGCACTGTGCTGTTTTGTTTGTTTTTTTTTAATTCACTCAATTCTTATGAGCTAAAGATGTATTTATTATTCCCATTTTATAAGAAATACTGACTCTAAAGTGTATGCTTTTAATTACACAGCAGAGATTCTTAAAGTGATCTCCAAAGATCACTGTTTAAGCACTTAGTGCAAGGCAATGGCACCCCACTCCAGTGTTCTTGCCTGGAGAATCCCAGGGACGGGGGAGCCTGGTGGGCTGCCATCTATGGGGTCGCACAGAGTCGGACACGACTGAAGCGACTTAGCAGCAGCAGCAGCAGCAGCAGCACTTGTTTTAAGTGTAGCCTCCCAGAGACCCTCCATATCAAGGCATATTTAACAAGCACCCCAGGAAAATGGTATACACAGTATAATTTGGGAACTACTGTGTTATACCACGTTGCCTCTGTCAAAGTATACTATATCCTTCAAAGTATTATGGATCATATCCTGAAATGAGTTAGCATCAAATATTTGTAAAGCAGTAGCAAAGAGATGATTAAATTTGTATTTTAGGGAGATCTATGTACTGGCAGTATGAATGGATTAGAGGAGGAGGGTAGTAATAGAGAATGACTTTATCATCTTATCATGAAGACAATGTCCCTCTAAAACAAGGCCAGGTGGTGGTCTAGGTTAATTTCCTAAGTGGCTTGTTCATTCTAGTATGGGTATCTCAAATTTGTGTGCAGGAAAGCTGTTTTAAGAGCTGCATGGAATCTAAGCTAGAAAGCCTGAACCAAGTACTAGGCGGCTAACTTAGGTAATCTAAAGAAAGATAACGAAATAGGGTCAGAATTGGAGCTTTGGCAGAGTCATCCTCTTAGCAAACTTTTAAAATAATTTTAAGTTACTATTTAGAACCTACTTCAATTCCTAAATAGACTGTCTATAAATTCTGATACTTTTTTTTTAGTTGTTATTATCACTTTAAAAATTTTCAGCTCTGCTGTTTCAGATCTTAAAATCGAGTTATTCTATTTAATATCATTGGTTATACAAGTTGTGTTATGCCCCCTGGTGGCAATAAGGATAGGAAGATGAGAAGCATATTTCAATCAAAATGAGAGAGCCGACTTAATTGAAACAGGGGACAGGCCCTGAACTTGAAATGGAATTTCATATAAAACTTTTCTGGTCTTACTAAAAATAGGAAACATCCCATTAAAACTAAAATCAGATGTGTTAACTTCAGCCTGCAAGGTGCATATTTCAATTTTCCATGCTTTATCATAAAATGGATTAGCTCCTTGAAATATGTAAGTTGAACCTGAAATTAAATATTTTCTCTACATATGGCTAAGAAGTAGCTACACTCATAAAACATAACTGAAGCTAATATACAGAATTTCCTTCAAGATCAGACTTTAGCATGTGTCACATATACACAACACCATCGGTTTCTTTCAGAGCATTAATTTCCCTCTATTAATAATCTTATCAAAGTTACATAAGACCAAGTAGTCATTTTCAAGAAGGTGTTAGAAAAAAGTTCTAAATTTTATAATTTGCCCTCCAATCAAAACAGCCAAATAATGGTTTTAATGGGAAATACTGACAGCTTCTTAATTAAGGCTTTTATCTGTTTGGGGACAAAAAAAGATGAGTGAAGATATTGACTACTAGAATCTATGCTATTTGTTGTGAAAAAAATATGCATGAAAGATAAATGCTTCTTCTTGGATTAAGAGAACTTGGCCTCAGTGGATATTTTATTTGGTCAAAGAGGAAAAAAAAGCCTATTTCTTAAGTAAACAAAGTGGCTACCAGGTGCCTGGCACTATACTATCCTATTAGTACTAAACAGACAGGAGAAGAAAACCTGATCTTTAAAAAGGTATTACAGCTATAGTTCGGGTTGGAGACTTGAAAAATGAGTGTTGTATGTTCAGTTGGACATACCAAAAAAAAAAAAACTATGAGAAGAAACATGGAAACACATGGAAGTACGAGGTGCTAAGAAAGTGAAAATACGTATTACTCGTGGATAAAGTTCAAATGAGAACTGGCAAGAGAAAAGGCATGGGAGTCTAGAGTACAAAATGTCTTGAAATTCATGCAAATTTCTCCTGTGATAGGTCCCCAAACTTTCTCAGTTCAAGAAGCTCTTAGTGTATCCGAAATTCTTTTACTATGCCCCTTGGTGGAAAAAACAAACAAACAGAAAACCCCAAAAGCTGGACAGTTCCATCATCAAGTAGTTAGGTTCAAACAACTGAATAGGTATTTATGCCCTAGCAATGTTCATTTAGAACTCCCTGACGGTTTAGTGGTTAGGAATCCATACTTATATTGCAGTGGACTGGATCTCTGGTTGGGGAACTGAGAGAAACCTATATGCAGGTCAGGAAGCAACAGTTGAACTGGACATGGAACAACAGACTGGTTCCAAATAGGAAAAGGAGTACATCAAGGATGCATACTGTCACCCTGCTTATATGCAGAGTACATCATGAGAAACGCTGGGCTGGAAGAAGCACAAGCTGGAATCAAGATTGCCGGGAGAAATATCAATAACCTCAGATATGCACATGACATCACCCTTACGGCAGAAAGTGAAGATGAACTAAAAAGCCTGTTGATGAAAGTGAAAGAGGAGAGTGAAAAGGTTGGCTTAAAGCTCAACATTCAGAAAACGAAGATCATGGCATCTGGTCCCACCACTTCATGGGAAATAGATGGGGAAACAGTAGAAACAGTGTCAGACTTTATTTTGGGGGGCTTCAAAATCACTGCAGATGTTGACTGCAGCCATGAAATTAAAAGACACTTACTCCTTGGAAGGAAAGTTATGACCGACCTAGATAGCATATTGAAAAGCAGAGATATTACTTTGTCAACAAAGGTCCATCTAGTCAAGGCTATGGTTTCTCCAGTGGTCATGTACAGATGTGACAGTTGGCCTGTGAAGAAAGCTGAGCGCCGAAGAATTGATGCTTCTGAACTGTGATGTTGAAGACTCTTGAGAGTCCCTTGGACTGCAAGGAGATCCAACCAGTCCATTCTAAAAGAGATCAGCCCTGGGTGTTCTTTGGAGGGAATGATGCTAAAGCTGAAACTCCAGTACTTTGGCCACCTCATGCGAAGAGTTGACTCATTGGAAAAGACTCTGATGCTGGGATTGGGAGCAGGCAGAAAAGGGGACAACAGAGGATGAGATGGCCAGATGGCATCACCAACTCGATGGATGCGAGTTTGAGTGAACTCTGGGAGTTGGTGATGGACAGGGAGGCCTGGCGTGCTGCGATTCATGGGGTTGCAGAGTCAGACACGACTGAGCAGATGTTCATTTAAACAAAACAAAACAAAATGGAAAGAGTATTTTCTTCTGTTGGATAGCAATTATTAACTGAGTGTGCATGCCAATTTGACACTGTACAAACAGGTTGGATATTGGCACTCTCATTTCTTATTCTATAATGATTTTCATGGGATACTTGATTTGTATTGCAGCAAACCAGTGAATGCCAAAACCCAAAACTCAGCTTCGTACAGAGGTATAACTGAAAGGAATTTAGTGTGATCTAACATTGAAACTGTGAACTACCTTGAGCTAGCAGTTTGCACTGGTGTCCAACAGATAGCAACAATCACTGTATTTCCTTTGCAAACTTAAAATATTGAGTTTACTATGACACTCAAGCACAATTTTTTTTTAATTTAAATTTATTTTAATTGGAGGCTAATTACTTCCCAAGCACAATTTGAAAATCTAAAAGCTTTTGTAAAAATAATTGACATAATCTAATTAGCATGTTTAGAATAACTTAATACCTTTGAAGAGGTGGATTCGAGATTGTAAACCTAGTAAAAAAGATTACTGCCAGTACAACCAGCTCAGAAATGAGGATGATATAAATTGCAACATGGGCAAAGATGTGAGAGACTTGGGTACATCAATCCATAGTTCTTGCTAACTAAATGGATATAAAGGAGTGAGGAGTAGTGGCATAAGAGAGAAAGATGGCTAAGTTCCTTTTCCATAACATACTTTTGAGTATTTTGATAATCATTATTTAAATTTAATTGGTTCCACCTGCAATCCTGTATTCTATTTTATGCACAAAAATATTACATTACTCTGAAAAGGTCCATTAGGCTTCACCAGAATGCCACAAGGTTAAAAATATCTACAGTCACCTCTCACTATCCGTGGGGGACTGGCCCCAGACCAGTGGTCTCAGATTGTGTCTGCTGATGCTCAAGGGCCATAGTGGTCCTCTGTATCCACAGTTCTGCATCCATGGATTCAACCAACTGTGGATCATTTATTCAAAAGTTCTATTGAAACAAATCCATGTAAAAGTAGACCCTGCAGTTTACAGCAGTGTTGTCAGGGTATACTGTATTGGCTACTGAATACCCAAGTCTGAAATTCAGGAAAAATATGACAAATGTTAACAAGTACATAACGCAGTAAAAGTGGCATGGATGTTTAATTCATGATTGAAGTGGTGGGTGTAGATGAGTTTTCAAGGAAGGGTACAGAGGTTGAGAAGAGGAGGGTCGAAGGCAGATGCCACAAACACTCTAGGGGAGAACAGAGAACGAGACCCTCATGGGAAAACATCTAAAAGGAACAGAAGAGAGCAGTGTTACTGAGACACAGGGGAAAAAGTATTGAACAGGTAGAATGTAAGGAAGATAAAGATTAAAATGGTCCAGGAAATTTCGATAACTAGTAAAATGGTTTTAGAAAGTTCAGTGAACCAGTATGAGTAAAAATACCACCATCGCTATGGGCAGGGAAAGAGGCACATATAAATTAGGTTTTCTAGAAATTTGGTTGTGAGGAGAAAAAAAAAAAGAACAAAAGCTAAAGGTGGAGGCAGGTCTTGGTGAGTTTAACATTTTTTAAACATAAAATGAGAGACATGGTCATGTTTACACCTGTTGCCCAGCCCCATAAATAGACCTTTCCATAGGCTGAACTTATATTTTTAAAAAGCAAGAAAGGGACAGGGCAATAGCCCAATTTTGTGCCCCAACTATTCCCCCTTGGGACACCTAGCCCTTTCCACTACTCCTAGGGCTTTTCCTCTTACTGAAAGCCTACTCTCTACCTACTGTAGTATTTTATATTTCTGTCAAAGAGAAAAATAACTGGAACTCTGCTGCTGCTGCTGCTGCTAAGTCGCTTCAGTCGTGTCCAACTCTGTGCGACCCCAGAGACAGTAGCCCACGAGGCTCTGCCATCCCTGGGATCTCCAGGCAAGAACACTGGAGTGGGTTGCAATTTCCTTCTCCAATGCATGAAAAGTGAAAGTGAAGTCACTCAGTCGTGTCTGGCTCTTAGTGACCCCATGGACTGCAGCCCACCAGGCTCCTCCATCCATGGGATTCTCTAGGCAAGAGTACTGGAGTGGACTGCCATTGCCTTCTCCGAACTGGAACTCTAAATATCACTAATTAATATGTATTGTCTACATGGCACTGTTCTAAGCAGTTTGTACATTTTACTTTCCTCATAAAAATGTCATAGCGTAAGACCACCCCATTCATACTTCCTCTTTTAAATAATTACATTAGGAAGCATGGTATAGTAAAAACATTCCAGACCTCAGTATTATACAAAGCACAGTTCAAATTCTGGCTCAACTATTTACTCTTTCAGGACCTTCATAGTCACTTCACCAATCAAGTAGTTATAAAAAAAGTCTACTTAGAGCTGTCTGAGTGAAGATGAAATGAGATCCCACAATGCTTAGTGCAAAGTCAGGGCTCAATAATACTATACCTCTGTATGTTGACAAACGAAGTGACAAAAGCCATGAAAATAACAGGGGAAAAAAAATTTCAAATGCAATTGTTTGTTTTATTTCAACCACTTACAACAAGGAGCAGAGACATGAATACCTACACAATTTAAGTTCATGGAAGTCTACAATAAATGTATTATCTTACAAAATAATAATCTATGAGAGTACATAAAAAATGACTGAGCCAACATTATTTGGTATTTTTGATACTTTCATTAACTTCAACTTAACTATTCCCTTTCAGAATATAAAATTAAAAGTTGACAAGCTTTTTATAAAAAGATGTGTAATTCTGTTAATCAGGTTGGGTTCTGAACATTTTCTTCTTCAGTTCAGCTGTTTTCGCATCTATTTTAGCATGGCAGTCCTCTGTTGCCTTTTCAATGCCCTCGTGGTATTTCTCCAAAGCAGCTTTCAAACTGAGAAATATTTCCTAAGTAGAAAATGAAATACAATAAGGATTATTCCATGCAATGACCAAAACTAAAAGTGAGTTATAAGAATTCCAACAGTCTCATTCATATTTATTCATAATATTTTAAAGCCTAAATTATCTTATGCACAAGCACATACAGACACATGTGTGCCTACTCTTATTAAGCCACACAGATGCATCAAAAAGTCAGCTACTCAGAAAGAACAAAGCAGAGACATTAACAATGGCTTGATTCTAAGACATTAAGGACATAGTTTAATAACCAAAGAAAAGTTTTTACTTTGGAGCTTTTCATGTTTACCAGGCAAATACCTAGATTTATGTAAACAGCTATAACCTCTGCATTTGACTCTGATCATCATTTAAATTACATGTAAACAAGTTTAATAAGTATCTACAGGACTGAAAAATATACCAATAACTTTGTTTTAATAAACTGATCGGGCAGTCCTACTATAAGCAATAATGAGTTTTCATATAAACCTATATGGATATGTTAAGAATTAAGAAAAAAACTACAATTTTTATAGGCTGAATAAAATAATAAACCAATTAGTCTGCATGCATTATCTTTTATCTCATGCTTATCAAATGCAATTTTAATCCATTTATCATTGATTTTTCTGGAGAAGGTGATGGCACCCCATTCCAGTACTCCTGCCTGGAAAATCCCTGGAAGGCTGCAGTCAATGGAGTCGCTGAGGGTCGGACACGACTGAGCAACTTCACTTTCACTTTTCACTTTCATGCATTGGAGAAGGAAATGGTAACCCACTCTAGTGTTCTTGCCTGGAGAATCCCAGGGACAGTAGAGCCTGGTGGGCTGCCGTCTATGGGGTCACACAGAGCTGGACACGACTGAAGTGACTTAGCAGCAGCATTGATTTTTCTTACACAAAACAATTCTCAAATTTTGACACAAGAAAAAGTAGTACGCTGAAAGATTATAAAAGGTGTTCCACCAGTGAAATAAAACAGCAGGCCTTTTCCAATGGAAGGAAAAAGCAATAAATGGGTATAATGGTTATAAATATTCTTAATTTTAACTGCTGCTCCCATTAAACTTTTCTTAAACCCATAGTATAGCTAGTACTTATCTTAGTTTAAATTCTAGTGTAGATACTGATTTTGAGCAAATTATATAGATTATAATTAAATATAGTATGAATTCAAAATGTTTCAAAAAAGAACAACACTATTTCCAGAGACTGCTACCTATGCAAGTTTGAGAACTATTGCTCTAGATTAAGTGAATATAAATAGATGGTGAAGGCTAACACTTTCCTAAAATCTAAACATGGATCATTATTAAATCATAATACAAAAATAGAAGAGTGTACTTAGATTCCCAACATCTAATCAGACATAAAATTACTACAACTATGATGGAATATAAATCATTAGGGGAATAAATAAAAAAATTTTGATACCTTTATTTCTTAAAGCTTATAGGAATAAGGTGAATTAGTTGCTAGCTTACATAAACACCATTAAAAAAAATTGGCACAATCAGCAGCTACAGATCAATTTAATTTCATGGTTCTATATAGGAATATATATTTATTCATATTAAAAGCTGAATAAATTTCGTAGAAAGACATTACTCAGGAGAAACTATTAAAATGAAGTGTAGCTAAATAAAGATATATAACCTGTAAGTATCTGAACCAACCATTTAGACACACTGAGAGGAACAATTTTCTCCCGAGGGCAACTATATTCTCAAGGAGGAACCAAATCCAGCAGGTAGAGCCACAATGAATGAATGAAATATTAAAGCCCAATTCCACTGGCACGCCCACAGAAGCACACGAACATCTGAAGTTCTAAGCCAGGCCTCACAGGATGGTAACAGCAGTCGATCAGAGCCCTCACAAAAGCTACGTATTTCAGTTTCCAATCAAACTCTGTATCCAAGTGGAATTTTATATTAACTTGCATAATAAGTAAGTCTTACTGTGATGGCTTGGCTGAAGTTAAATACTTTTAAACTCAAACTCAAGTTCTACAGTGTCTAACATGACAACCACTAGGAACATGTGATTATTTAAATTTACATTTAAGCAGTTGCATGCTCCTCAGCTGCACTAGCCACACTTCAAATGCACTGTAGCTACAGGTACCTAATGGCGACCATACTCAGTAGCACAGAACATTCCCAGCAGTAGTTCTATTGGACAGCATTGGTCTGGGTAATTATCTCACTTTGCAAATCAGAGATATCAGGATTATATAATATCCAGAGAGTTTTACGGTCCATATAGCCATTTATCCACCAAGTATGTATTAACTCATCACCAACATATTACTGAGTGCCTCCTACAACGGCACTGTAAGCAGTATAACAGTACAATGGGACATGCAGTTATGCTTTCTACCCTATGAAACCTACAATCCAGACTAGTTTGGATACTCAGCCCTGGAAATATAGCTAGTATAAACTAGGAACTAAATTTTAAATTTTATTTCATTTAAATTAATTTAAATGTAAGTGTAAACAGCCACATGTTGCTAGTAGGTATGGACAGCACAGATCAGAATAGACTAATAATGCCATAGTATGTGAGGAGAGGAATCAACAGTATCTGAAAGGAATCACGGAAAGTTCTATGGAGAATATATTTTTCATTACACCTTAAACACTGAGAACGATTAGCTTAGATACAAAACTTTAATAATCCTAGAAGGTAGGGATCATGGTTTGTTTGTTCACACTTATTCTCTGAATCAAGTATAAAGGCTACTACCTAGTAGATCCCTTTCATGGATCATAGCTTTGTCACAGCAAAGAGGCTTAAGTAACTCAAAGACATTATCAGCCATGCTGTGGAGGACCCACCAAGATGGATGGGTCACAGTGAAGAGTTCTGACAAAACGTAGTTCAGTGGAGAAGGAAATAGCAGTCCACTCCAGTATTCTTGTCTGGAGAACACCATCAGTTCAGTTCAGTCACTCAGTCGCGTCCGACTCTTTGCAACCCCATGAATCGCAGTACGCCAGGCCTTCCTGCCCATCACCAACTCCCGGAGTTCACTCAGACTCACATCCATTGAGTCCATGATGCCTTCCAGCCATCTCAGGCTCGGTCGTCCCCTTCTCCTCCTGACCCCAATCCCTCCCAGCATCAGGGTCTTTTCCAATGAGTCAACTCTTCGCATAAGGTGGCCAAAGTACTGGAGCTTCAGCTTTAGCATCATTCCTTCCAAAGAAATCCCAGGGCTGATCTCCTTCAGAATGGACTGGTTGGATCTCCTTGCAGTCCAAGGGACTCTCAAGAGTCTTCTCCAACACCACAGTTCAAAAGCATCAATTCTTTGG
>SJXQ01001621.1:505094-528299 GCA_006408695.1 Aepyceros melampus | reverse complement strand
GCGGGGTCGCAAAGAGTCGGACACGACTGAGTGACTTCACCTTTTGTGCACTCTCATGATCACCTGGACCCAGGCAACCATTGATTTATTTCTCATCATTAGAGATTAGCTTTGTCTCCTCTGGACCTTCATATAAAAAGGACCATACTTTGTGTACGTTTTTGTGTGTCACTTCCTCTAAGTGAAGCCTTTTTAAATAAAGAAATGAATCTTTAACTTACCACATCTAGGTTTTCATGTAGAGGAAACTGCAAAACTCTTTGTATATAGATCATACCTATACACTAATGGAGGTAGAATCTCAGAAGATTTTAGAGTGGTCAGACATTGAAATTAACATTACACTCGCCAGAGTCATGGAGAGAAGAGATAGCAAGTTTTTACCTATGTATTTTCTTTGATGTGTTAATTTTCAGCCATTCCCAGGGATTTTTGAAGATTCTGTGATTCTGTTCAGACTAAATATAATATTATGACATAGAGTGTCTGATGGGTTCACGAAGCAAAATGATGAAGGTCTTAAGAATGACATAATATTTAGATCTTAAAAACCAAATACCAGCAGTGTAAAAATTTTAATGATCAGAATGCCAAAGTAGCTGAAATTCACCTTCCCTTCTACTTTTATGATAGAGGCAAATTATAAGAAAAGAGACTTATACTATAATAGTTAACACACCACTCCCAAATTTTCGATGAATTGGTGCTGAGCAGGAAGGCAGCGACTCTTGGTGGTATTATAGAGTTTTGTTCTTCAGTCTAATGCTCTCCCAACTGAGCTATTTCAACTACTTCCTAGAGTTCTGTTCTTGTTAGTATTGCTCTTATCAAAATGGGAGGATCCCCTGGAGAAGGGCATGGCAAGCCACTCCAGTATTCTTGCCTGGGAAATCCCATGGACAGAAGAGCCTGGCAGAGTCAGACACGACTGAGCGACTTCATTTCTGATCGAAATGTTGATAGATAGATTAGTGGTTTTTTACCTTTATCTAGGCTATGGATCACTTTGAGAAAACACTGAAAACTCTGGACCCCTCTCCTTAGAAAAATGCTTATACACACACAGTGTCATGTCCAGTTTTAGATAAATTGCAGATGCCCAGAATCCAAGAATAAGAACTCATGATTTATACAAAAACACAGAAGGCACATTTAATAAAATCATGTATCCTGGGTGCATGGATACTCCGCTGTATGACTCAAAATGATCTTGATAGTCTGGGAGCTGACTTGAAATTAACATAGTGAGTTTGCCTGGAATGGAGGGTATGGTCCTGCTTTAAGGATATAAGAGTACATGTTGCCCATGCAGAAACCCTAGCTCGGCAAGGTTGGGAAGTAGGTGAGGTTAATCGGAAATGATACTTTTGGATCTCTGTTTTCAGTGCCCTTGGCCTTCTGGCATCTTATTTTCCAAATACTGGGGATTGTCATGTGCCTGCTGGCTCTGTGACCCATTCATGTCTGCGTCCCTCCGGTAGGATTTATGACTCAACCTATCTCTCCCCTTGCCACTCTTTCCAAATGTAGCTGTTCTGTGGCCTCTTCTTGTCCAGTGAATATGATCCTTCATCAGCCAGTGATGTCATTCAAGCTGATAATGAGCTAGCCCTTAGAAATAATTATCTTTTAGTGGGACTCTTGAAAATAATTATTTGGTCCAAAGATACTAATAATGGTGGAATTTCAAGTACTGGACAATCCAGAGGGGAAGTATTCCTGGCAAAAGAAGCTTTCTCAGCCCCGCTCAAATCAAACCATGTGGGTTACCATGTATCTACTCCATGTACTTGTAAAGCCACTCTGGGTCAGTGCAAGTTTTATCCCAGGCCATTAATCTTCTATTAGTATCAATACATCCATAATATACCATATATTTATGTTTGTGATGAATCCTGAGATATTTTACAGATTCATAGCAAAATTGTGTTCACTAAATCTTACTTGGGTAGGAAAATGGGCTCCTATGTTAGAGACTCCCAATAAAGAAAGAAAGTTTTTTTTCCCCCCTGCTTAGTCATCAGTGGGTCAGAAGATTAGTAGATAGGTCATTACCCAAATATTCTAGAAGATGGGTTAAGTTTCAACCAAATTCAGCATAATTCTCATTCAGATAGGGTACAACCTGATTGATTTTGCTACAGGTAGTTAAAAGTTAGGTGGGTCATCCCAACCAAATCCCCAACCAGCCTTGACTTCTTAACCATTCACTTCTCACTGCCCAAAAAGATTTCCAGGAACTTCTCTCACCTCTGTTTCTGCATTTAGCAACTAGGATATGATAAAGTCAATGGAACAGCTTTGTAGCTCTAGGTCCTTATTGTCCCCAGATTCATCTGTTTATTCAGTCACCCATTGGATATTTACTGAATAACTACTATGAACCAGGTACTGTGGCTGGTGACACAGTGCTGAGCAGAATCAGAGCTAGGACTTGTCTTCATGTATTAATAGTATATAGCTTTACTAACTGTGACAAGTTCTTACATGTCATCAACAGTAGTGCGCTGACTAAACAGCAAGAAGGCTGGAATTTGTATGGCATGGCAGAGGGCCTCCAAGTAATAGTGATCTGTGATTTTTTTTAAACAAAAGGACTAAAACATGGTAATTCTTGACCAACAACCCAGAAGCTATGTATTAATATTTGAGATCTCTTATGTTCTTTGGAGTACCAAGCGAATGTTCCCCCCAGTACTGTATGCTGAGAAGTTAGCATTGCAGCTTTTACCCTGAACTTCCACTAAGAAGAGCTAGAAAGGAGCTTTGAGATTAATAAGACTCAAGCTTTTTTCAAACTCAGTACACCTAAGGATAGCAATGCACATAATGGCCCACTCCTGACAATGATGGGGTGGAAGCAGGAGATCATGCAGAATTATAATCTTGGTGGGAGAGACAGGAAGAGATGAATGTTGTTTCAGAACCTGGGTCATTCTGGGACTTTCCTGGTGGTCCAGTGGCTAAGACTCCATGCTCCCAATGTTGGGGGCCCAGGTCCTATCTCTGGTCAGGGAGCTAGATCACACATGCCACAGGTAAAGATCCTGCATGCTGCAACAAATATGGAAAATCCTGCATGCATCAACTAGGACCAGGTGCAGCCAAATAAATAAACAAAAATATTTTTTAAAAAGCTGGGTCATTCCTATAGAACCCCACCCAATCTGATTCCCTGTGTAATGTTCCTTCAACTGGACCAAACTACCAAATTCAATGAAACAAACCCAAGTTTTAGTAATAAAAGGTGGTTTTATAATGTCTACATGCTGTAAAACAGGTTGAGCATGTGCTATGCTTAGTTGCTCAGTCATGTCCGACTTTGTGACCCCATGGACGGTAGCCCACCAGGCTCTTCTGTCCATGGGATTCACCAGGCCAGAATACTGGAGTGGGTTGCTGCACCCTCTTCCAAGGGGTCTCCCGCATTGCAGGCAGATTCTTTATCATCCGAGGCACCAGGAAAGCCCAAGAATACTACAGCAGGTTGCCTATCCCTTCTCTAGGGGATCTTCCTGACCCAGGGATTGAACCCAGGTTTCCTGCTTAGCAGGCAGATTCTTCACCAGCTGAGCTACCAGGGAAGCCCATAAAACAGGTTATGGGGTGTCATAAAAGGTTCAAACCAATCTAAAGACTCAATAACCCCACTTTGAAGCTTTGTTGCTGCACCCTCTTCCAAGGGGTCTCCCGCATTGCAGGCAGATTCTTTATCATCCGAGGCACCAGGAAAGCCCAAGAATACTACAGCAGGTTGCCTATCCCTTCTCTAGGGGATCTTCCTGACCCAGGGATTGAACCCAGGTTTCCTGCTTAGCAGGCAGATTCTTCACCAGCTGAGCTACCAGGGAAGCCCATAAAACAGGTTATGGGGTGTCATAAAAGGTTCAAACCAATCTAAAGACTCAATAACCCCACTTTGAAGCTTTGGTTTAAAAACAAAAAATAATTCAGAGATGATAATGAAGGTTCTGGGAAACCAGAAAATAAATTACCCCACAAGTCCACCAACGTAAAGAAAAGCACAGGGTTTGGTGTGTGTGTATGTTCAGTTGCTAAGTCATGTCCGACTCTTTGTGACCCCATGGACTGCAGCATGCCAGGTTTCCCTGTCCTCCATCTCTCAGAGTTTGTTCAAATTTGTGTCCATTGAGTTGGTGATGCCACCCAACCATCTCATCCTCTGTCACCCCCTTCTCCTCCTGCCCTCAGTCTTTCCTAGCATCAGGGTCTTTTCCAGTGAGTCAGCTCTTTGTACCAGGTGGTCAAAATATTGGAGCTTCAGCTTCAGTGGGTGGATATTACAAGTAACGGATTATTGTCAAAATGTCACAGTACCTTCCATTTGGCCCACTGTTTTTTGAGTAGAGGTGGAAAGAAAATGAATAATTTTCTTTCAGGATCAGGATCCAGGAAATTTAGTGTTGGTTCTAGTTCTAGTTCTTGGTGTTTGATCATCTGTAAAATGGAGATGATTTCTGCCTTCTTAATGGTACAATGGAGAATGGATGTAAAAATTTATAAAGTGTGGTATTCTACTTTTTGAGAACCTATGTTTGCTGATAATGGATTCAGTATTTTTTTCTCTCCACTGGGGATTCCTTTTAATTAAACTTTCTATTTTGTATTGGAGTTTAGCTAATTAACAATGTAGTGATAGTTTCAGATGGACAGCAAAGGGACTCAGCAATACATATACATGTATCCATTCTCCCCCAAACTCCCTCCCCATCCAGGCCGCCACATAACATTGGGTGGAGTCCTGTCCTAAACAGTAGGTCCTTGTTATAGTTATCCACTTAAAATATAGCAGTGTGTACATGGTGCATTTTCAGTCACTTAGCCATGTTTGGCTCTTTCGCACCTCCATGAACTGCAGCCTGCCAGGCTCCTCTCCCCATGGGATTCTCCAGGCAAGAATACTGGAGTGGGGTTGATGTGCCCTTCTCCAGGGGATCTTCCCAACCCAGGGATTAAACCCACGTCTCCTGCATTGCAGGCGGATTCTTTTGAGCCATCAGGGAAGCAGTGTCCATCCCAAACTCCCTAACTATCCCTTCTTCCCATCCTTCCCCTCAACCAGGTATTCTTAACCTTTTTAGAAGTCATACATCCCTTTGAGAATCTGACGAAAGGTACAGAACCCTCTTGCCAGAAAAATGCACAGTAAAATGTCTGCATTCAATTTTAGGCAGTCAGTACAACTGTGAAGTTATATGCCTCAAAGTGAGGAGCTCCCATACTATATCAAACTTACTAACAGAAGAATCTGGGGGCTTGATTGTGTAAAAGGATATGGAAACAAAAAGCAAAAGACATTGCCATGTAATGAACTCAGTGTAGCTGGTATAGTTATATTGGGAAATCAAAACACTAGGATCAACTAAATTGTTAATTCAGAGATTATGAAGTAAAATGTAGAATTATCTTGAATTTCAAAGAACCATACTGATATCACAGACTCCCTCCAATAAATAGGAATGTAATTTTTTCCACACTTTTGTTTATCTATTGTTTCTATATTATACTCTCAGTTAAGCTCTACAATTAAAATTGTCATCTTTCCTGAGTTCATTTTGAACATAACCGTAAAACCTGCTGAACTTGAATCACCTTCATCTCTATTGGGTTTCCTATAGGGAACATGAAACAATCTGATCAATATCTGAGGCCATCAATACCCTTAGGTTTAGTGATTGAAATGTTAAGCCACTTCATTTAAAATGCCAGTAAGGTTATCATTACCATCTTTCTAAATTCCATATATGCCGGGGTCCAGCCCCGGTGGATCCAGGGAATTCGAAGGGGGGACGGCGTCGGCGAGGAAAACTTATTTAGAAATATANGCTGAAGCTCCAGTACTTTGGCCACCTCATGTGCAGAGTTGACTCATTGGAAAAGACCCTGATGCTGGGAAAGATTGGGGGGAGGAGGAAAAGAGGATGACAGAGGATGAGATGGCTGGATGGCATCACTGCCTCGATGGACGTGAGTCTGAGTGAACTCCGGGAGTTGGTGATGGACACGGAGGCCTTGCGTGCTGCAATTCATGGGGTCGCAAAGAGTCGGACATGACTGAGCATCTGAACTGAACTGAATCATTTAAAATGTTTCCCTAAATTGAGATCAAATTTATACTTATTTTCTTTTGCTCCAATTTAACTAGCAATTCAGAAGATTTTTACATATTTTAGCTGCAGTTCCAGCTTCACTAATTTTACTGACTTTAGAGCTACCAAAAGTTAAGAAAGTATCTTTATAAAGGCTTAAGTGAGTTATCTAACTGATTTGAGAGAAGAATCAGGAGGTTCAACATTTTATTTTTTAGCTGCTGAAATACAAATCAAAATTCATTTTTGTAACACATCATGGTGACAAACTTGACATTCTTTTCAATATGGTGTGATTTAATATAGGTACTTAAAAATTGTCTTTTTTATTAAAAACAATACATTTTACTTTGGAGGGAAACAGCTCATTAAAAAAGACACTCGTACCCAAGTGATTATATTTCATTTTTTTCGTGGTTATGAATGCCAAACTTGGATAGCATCCCCGAACCAAAAACTTAAAACTTAAAAACTTAAAATTAAAAACTTAAAACTTAAAATTAAACCGTACTGTCAGAAAAAACGGAAATATGTGGCACAGGCTTCTGAGTGATCTTGAAAGACGAGTTACGATATGTTTCAACTGTATGGAGGAACATTCTAGAATCTACCTAGAAACATTTGGGAAAACAATTGGCCTGGTGCTACTGGGGTTGTTCTGCCTCAAAGGGGGATAGAGGGTGCATGATAGGGTGCTTAAGACTCACAACAGCCATAGAATCACTTGCACAGAGTTAACCAAAATTCAATACAGAATAATATAAAAGAGTAGAACAATGTCAACAGTTATTCAATGCCTGGAAAGCAAGTTGTAAGCTAAGAACAAATAACTCAGCAGGAACAATAGTAAACACGTTTCAAGACTTGGGAGATGAAAAAACTTCGTCATTCATAGATAATGTCTTGTGCACACGTACATTAGTTACCAGTACATTAGGGGACAGCCACAAAACAAAGTAAGACTAAATCCAAGCTGCTTAGCTTTCCACCATTCTCTTGAGTATTAAACCCAGCCCACCTTTGGCCACTTGTAGGGGTGTTTTTTCTTCTTTATTCTCAATGTAAATGCTTGCTCCTTGGGACACCAGCAATTTTGCTTCTTCCACTCTCTCTTCATCACAGGCTAAGTGTCTGAAATCAAGGACCACAGAGATTGATTAATCATTTCCAGTTCTATGTAATGCTTAGGAGTTCCTGGCAGGTAGTCTAAACTGCATATGGCTGTGTGATGTTGGAAAGTTATTTAATCTTGAAAGGAAAATCTATTTCCATGGAGAAGACTGTTTATAAGTTAAAACTCAGCAGAATATAGCTTTAGAATCTCAGATCATAAATAACAATTCTGACCATACTACAACAAAAGTGATCTACATGCCAGCCTAAGGAACAATGCCCTCATTTTATGGAGATTAGTAGGTTACACCAAACACATACAATAATTCTGGGTTAGAAGTTAGAAAAACCTCTCTATATAATTGGAAAAGCAGTCTATAAAATTTTTTATATCATCTGATTGTTATAGGCACTTTGTAGGTTAGCAGGGTATTATTATCACCATTTTACAGTTGAAATTGTGACTCAGGTTAAAGTCTTTGTATATGATGACGACATGGCTGAGCAGTGAGTTAGGCGGGGGTGGGGGTGGGGACCTTGTGAGGCACTTAACAGTTTACCTGGTAGAGTACTATACACTTAACATGTTATTTTATTTAACCTTAGGGAGGAAGGAATTTTACATATCTCATATTACAGATAAGAAAATTAGACTCAGGAAACTTAAGTAACTTCTCCAAGTTATTTAATATAGCTGTTAAGTGGTTGAGTTTGGATAGGGCAAATAGCATTTAACGATTCCTTAATCTTTGGCTCTTCCCAGGATGAACACTACCTGTGACTCCTAAATTTCCTCCAGGCCACCCTCCCTTTCTTATTTGGAGAAAAGGGCTAGAACATGCATGTTTTTCTAAATAAAGCCACTTAGAACTACAGAGAAAAATTTTAAAACAAAGAGTTAAGAAAACAATACTGAATCTTACTCTGGTCTAAAAAGAAGATTCATAGATTTTCTGGTTCAAAAAAGTCACCATTTAATAAGGAATAAAAGTGGCCAAGTACTGTAGAAGAAATATCAAGGTAGAGGATGTCTTCAGGTCATACATAATCAATGCCAGGTGCATTTGAGTTAAATGAAAAACAGTAACTAAACCAAATCAATGCAATGTTTTTTTTTTTTTTGTAAAACAGCAATAAAATACAGGTGACTTAAGTGTACATAGCATAATAAGTGTTAGTCACTCAGTTGTGTCTGATTCTTTGTGACCCCATGGACTATAGCCGGCCAGGCTCCTCTGTCCATGGGATTTCCCAGGCAAGAATACTGGAGTGAGTAGTCATTTCCTTCTCCAGGGGATCTTCCCAACTCAGGGATCAAACCTGGGTCTCCTTCATTATAGGCAGATTCTTTACCGTTTGTGCCACCAGGGAAGCCCAATAAATATAGACTGGACCTGCAATGAAAATGCCTGAGTTCTTGACTGTAGCATGTGAAAGTATATTAGTTGCTATGTCGTGTCTGACTCTTTCAACCCCATGGAATGCAGCCTGCCAGGCTCCTCTGTCCATGGAATTCTCCAGGCAAGAATACTGGAGTGGGTAGCCATTCCCTTCTCCCGGGGATCTTCCTGAGCCAGGGATCGAACCTGGGTCTCCCGCATTGCAGGCAGATTCTTTACCATCTAGGCCACCAGGAAGCCCCAAAATACAGGTAAGTATTTATCTAACTTCAGGGTGAGGAAGCACTTTCTAGCTATGAGGGAAGATTAATAGATCTGACTATATAGAAGTTGAAAACTTCTGTCATTTTAAAAAAATAAAATTTAAAGATTGGGAAAAATATTTTCAATAGCATGAAAGAAGGTTAATATTTGTACTATGTCAAGGGTATACAAACAAATCAGTAAAAATAAATTAATTTTCCAAAAGGAAACAGAGAAAGGGATATAGAAAGCTATAATTTAGAGAAGAAATATAGTCATAGGCACTAAAAATGTTTAGCTTCCTTGATAGTACGAAAATGCAAGTTACAACTCTGAAACACCATTTTTCCTATAAGAAAAGGATATTTTTCGTGTTTGAGAGGGGTAATAGGCACTCTCAAACTGCTGTTGGGAGGAGGCAATAATACAATTCCTCTGGAAGTAATTTGGGAATATACAGCAACTGTTTTAAAATGTGTATCTGTTGACCCAGCAATTCTAGTTCTACACTAAGATACTAATCAGCAATATGGCCAATGGTTTTCGTATAACGTTTGATCAACGTAGCATTATTTATAATAGTGGAAAACTCAAAAAAGCTTAAATATACAGTAACAGAGGAATTATTAAATTCTGGCATAAAATAGCATTGTGTATAGGCATTCAAAATCATTTTAGAAATATTTGTTAACATTGGAAAATGCTTACACTATGAGGTAAAAAGCACAAGATATGAAACTACATACACAATACGGTTCCAATTAAAAAAAAGCATATGCAAAGTATGCATATTTACATATAAAAGACAGAGAGGAAATACATTAAAATGTTACCAGTGGTTATTTCCGGGTGGCAAGATGATAGGCACTTTGAATTTTTATCTTTATACTTTTGTGTACCTTCAGTTTTTTTTGGCCATAAACATGTATTATAAGCAGAATTTAAAAAATGATGTGTAAGAATTAGTGCAAGAGGGCTAATGTCAGGTAGAATACAAATGACTGCTACTCATCACTTACAGAGGAGTGTTACCCTCAGTGTCTTGGATGTTTGTGGAAGCTTTGTAGTACAGAAGAATATGAATCATCTTCAAGTTACCCTTGGCTGCTGCCCGGTGCATTGCTGTGGCCTCATAATGGTCCTTAGCATCTGGATTAGCTCCACCTTCAGTAACATGACAGCAATCTGGGAAGATGTAAAAGAAAACAATGCAGATATCTGTTAATATTTGTGTTTGCATAGAGGTTTAGAACTCAGAAGAAGCAGCCTAGCAATGGAACCCTACCTCATGCCTGTTTTTGGAAGCTGCATAATGTAGGGGAGTACAGCCATTTTGATTGACAGCATTCACTTGAGCACCTTTTCCCAGAAGGGCTTTGACAATCTCATCTCGGCCAGCGGAAGCAGCAATATGAAGAGGAGACCAACCTGCCTGTAAAAGAGGTGGACAGAACACAAACCAAGCAGAAAAGTCACAGGGATTAATGCTACCATTAAGACAGGGTTTACAGAGCTGTGTATGAATGGTTTTAAGAAAATATATTCTTTCCCTCATTAAGCACTGCAGGATATTTGGAAATCAGATACATACAAAAGAAAAGCATCCATAATCCTGTAACATGGAGACTACCTAAGTCTAACTCTAATGTGTTTTTAAATAGGGATTGTAGGATATCAAGCTTCGTTGAGTTGTATTTTCCACAATTTTCACTTATCATCATGTTGTAGCAATTTTTCTGTCATTCTTTGGAATCATAACTTTATTGGCTGCATACTATTATGTGGATATACCTACTGTACTCAACTATTCCTCCATTATTTTTTTTTGCCATTATGTATATTACTTCCTCAAGCATACTTGAAAAGGAACCCGCTTACAAATTGTTTTCACCCTTATTCTTCAGAAAGTGAAAGTAAAAGTCACTCAGTTGAGTCCAACTCTTTGTGACCTCATGGACTATACAGTCTATGGGATTCTCCAGGCCAGAATACTGGAGTGGATAGCTATTCCCTTCTCCAGGGGATCTTCCCAACCCAGGGATCAAACCCAGGTCTCCTGCAAGAAGTCTTACCCTAATATAACCAATACCACTGCACTAAATCTCCATACAACAAAAAAGGTTCTAGGCCCTCATTCTAATATCTAGGCACTATTCACCAAAAAGTTTTTAACATAAGAAAAAAGGGCTTTAGTCTCTTAGAGGTCACTGCAATAAGCCTTGATCTGCATGCTTACCTTAAATTACAGTCTATGAGTGGCAAAATGAACATTCTGAAATAATGCAACCACCAGTCCTGTATTTGGTCACTGGCGCCATGCTGCAACTTCCTAGTCATAAAGGTTAAAATTTGTTTGTCACTTTAATTCTTGGGCTTCAGTAAACACCAGTCTGGACTCTAAAGATAACAGGGAATTTATCAACTCTGCCTAGTACTCACATCATCTTTATCATTCACTGGCACTCCAAGTTGCAGCAAGAATTCAACAATTTCTGTATGTCCAGCCGAGCATGCCCAATGTAATGCTGTTCTGCTGTCCTACATGGGAAACAGAGAAGCAGTAAGGTCAATATTCTTGAAAAGAAATAAAAGAACTAAGACAAGAAAGCAGAACATACTAATCCTGAGCCAGTGAACATACAGTTTGGAAACAAGAAATGGAGAGGACTGGATCCTCAGGTAGGTAACCTTAAACTACATTAATTATATAAGAGAGCCTAAGGTTTTAGTACCATGCGGAGAATGCTACTGCTAAGTCACTTCAGTCGTGTCCGACTCTGTGCGACCTCAGAGACGGCAGCCCACCAGGCTCCTCCGTCCCTGGGATTCTCCAGGCAAGAACACTGGAGTGGGTTGCCATTTCCTTCTCCAATGTATGAAAGTGAAAAGTGAAAGTGAAGTCACTCAGTCGTGCCTGACTCTTAGCGACCCCATGGACTGCAGCCTACCAGGCTCCTCCATCCATGGGATTTTCCAGGCAAGAGTACTGGAGTGGGATGCCATTGCCTTCTCCATGCGGAGAATACACTGATGAATGTAGGTAACTCTGGGTAGAACAGACCCATGAAAGCAATAGAGCGAAAAACTAACTTCAGTGCTTTGGCAGAAATAGAGCTTTAGCTGTGTACATATTTTTATGTCAGGCACTGTGCTAAAAATTTTACATCTATCATCTCCTGTAATCCCCATGATTCTATATAGTATATATTATCCCATTTTACAGATCAGGGAACTAAGATTCCTCAAGGTAAGCAGCTTGTCCAAGGTCACATAGCTAGTAAATGGTGAAGTTAGGACACAAGCCTGAATTTTCTAGATGCTCTAGAAAGAACAAGTGAATCTTATGGAAAGGAAATGTTCATAAAACTANTGAGCCAGTGAACATACAGTTTGGAAACAAGAAATGGAGAGGACTGGATCCTCAGGTAGGTAACCTTAAACTACATTAATTATATAAGAGAGCCTAAGGTTTTAGTACCATGCGGAGAATGCTACTGCTAAGTCACTTCAGTCGTGTCCGACTCTGTGCGACCTCAGAGACGGCAGCCCACCAGGCTCCTCCGTCCCTGGGATTCTCCAGGCAAGAACACTGGAGTGGGTTGCCATTTCCTTCTCCAATGTATGAAAGTGAAAAGTGAAAGTGAAGTCACTCAGTCGTGCCTGACTCTTAGCGACCCCATGGACTGCAGCCTACCAGGCTCCTCCATCCATGGGATTTTCCAGGCAAGAGTACTGGAGTGGGATGCCATTGCCTTCTCCATGCGGAGAATACACTGATGAATGTAGGTAACTCTGGGTAGAACAGACCCATGAAAGCAATAGAGCGAAAAACTAACTTCAGTGCTTTGGCAGAAATAGAGCTTTAGCTGTGTACATATTTTTATGTCAGGCACTGTGCTAAAAATTTTACATCTATCATCTCCTGTAATCCCCATGATTCTATATAGTATATATTATCCCCATTTTACAGATCAGGGAACTAAGATTCCTCAAGGTAAGCAGCTTGTCCAAGGTCACATAGCTAGTAAATGGTGAAGTTAGGACACAAGCCTGAATTTTCTAGATGCTCTAGAAAGAACAAGTGAATCTTATGGAAAGGAAATGTTCATAAAACTAGTTGAGATTCCCTATATAGCCATTTAAAAAACATACCACACACAGAATTAGAAAGCAACATTATTTAAAAAAAAAAAAAGCTAGAAAGGAGTTTCTCAATAAGAATTTCTTGCTCTTTTTTTTTTTTGCAGTGACTGCTATATTTCTTAGCTCTGTGTAAAAGAAAATAGTATTATAAGCTTTATTACAAAAATTTCAAACATATAAAAATAGGCCAATCACCTACATTGTACAAATGATTTCTAATATTTGCTTCATCTGTTTTTTTTTCTTAAAAAGATTTAAAAAAACAAATCTTAAATATCATGACTTTTCATCCCTAAGTATTTGAGTGTCTAAAAATCACTTTGCTGTTGTTTAGTCAGTTTAGTCGGTAAGTCCTGTCCAACTCTTTTGTGACCCCATGGACTGTAGCCTGCCAGACTCCTTTGTCCATGGGATTTCCCAGACAAGAATACTAGTTTGTCATTTCCTTCTCCATAAATATACTTCACTACATAGCTATTATACTGATTAAAATTAACTCTAACTCTTTATAACATCAAATACCCAGTCTGTATTCAGATTTCCCCAACAGTACCCCAAATGTCTTTTTGCAGTTAGCTTGTTTTCAATTGGGATCCATACAAGGTCCACAAGTTGCAACAGTTGTTTCTTGATCCTGAATAGTTTCTCCCTTTTTTATGCCATTGACTTGATGAAGAATAGTTAGAAGTATTATTAAATCTTAATTGTGTTAAATTAAATCTAAAGTATTAAACATTACCAGACTAAACTAAAGGCAAACTAGGCAAAGGGATTTTTTCAGGTTGAGCAGCAAAGGAAAGTTCCAGAGAAGTCTCCCGACTTCTAATTCTCTTCTCAAAGACACAAAATGGAGATTTTTAATTATGTGACACTATCTTGCTAGTGCTTAGCACGGTGCCTGTCAAACAGGAAGCAATCGATAAATATTTGTTGGCTTACTGAGGGCACTATGAATCTTTCTAGAAACTCAGGGTGAAAGCATGAGGGTTCTTTAAGTAGAAGAGCAGAAAGAAACATTCCCAAGGTCCATTCTCTTTTGTTTCACTTCTGCCTAAACTGCCCATTCATCCTCCCGGGAAACCTCATTCATTCTTCAAAATACAATCTTCCCTCCTCTGCAAAGTCTTTAGGGTTAGAACACTGGGCTTTCCTAAGCCAGATTAAATCAGGTCCTTCCATGATATGTTCTGAAAGCACCACGTCAACTTCTCTCTCGAAGAATACCACAATTAGAATCGGACATATGATTTGGGATTATTTTATCCACGCCTGTCCTTCCAGTAACTGCCTGACACAGAAGAGACGTTCAGTTACACAGGTTGCCTCGAATAAAATCACTAATAAAAGCAAAGAAATCCATTTCAAAAATCCAAAAACTTTCCTTCTCACAGATGCGTCAAAGATTGGGCATTTCTGAGAAATGAGCTAAACGTTCTAGAAATATCCAAAATAGAGCGAGCTAAGTACCAGGCCAAAGGGGGAGGGGGGAAACACTGGCACTTTGCGGGGCTAGATTGGGCCGCTCTATCCCGAGTCCTGAGGTGACCCAGGGGTAAGGATGGGGAGGCGGAGGCGGGAATCCCGCCCTCTCGAAATCGGCCTCCCCCTGAACTGGGCAGGGCTGTGCAGCCACGTTGTCGCCGCCGCCGCCGCCGTCGCCGCCGCCGCCGCCGCCTGCGGAGAGGGTCCAGCGCTGCTTTACCTGGTCAGTCCTAGTGGCCAGGGACTTATCCGCCAGGATCCTCTCCTTTAACTCCTCCAGCTTCCCGCTGTAGGCCAGGTTGCAGATCATTAGGTTAGACACACACCCCTCCATTTCGCTTTCCCAGGATCTCGGGGCAGCCAGATCCACCACCTCCTCACGTCGCAGGCTCCGAGCGCCAATCAAAAGAGCCCGTAGAGCTCCACCAATCACCATCCTCTCTTCTTCCTTGCTTTTCCCATCGCAGGGCGCCTCTGGGAGTTGCAGTCTGAGCGCAGTTCCGGTCAGGGAGGCGCAGTCGCCACTCTCCCCGACTCTGACCCTAGTGGCGCGGAACTACGAGTCCCAAGGTCCCGTGCGGCCGCCGTAGTCAAGTGGCTGGTGGAATTGGCCCAGGATGACAGCTGGAGAATGGAGTCAGGTATGGGGAGCGGCTTCGTGTAGAACCGGGGTGGGTGGTCGCTGTTGGGGCACTAAGTCAATAACGCGAAATGGGCTCGGGGTCATGGCAAGAGAGTTTTGGGAGCCAAAAAGTCCTGTCCTGGGGGCCCTGACTTGCAGTGGTAAGCGGAAGGGAAAACGGTAGCAGCTGGTATTACCTCCTGAGCTCGAACCAGTGCCTGCGGCCACCCTCCCCATCGCTCCTGCCGCTGCCAAAGGATTGGGAGGAAATAGGGGTTAATTATGCTGACATGTCGGTGGAGTGGCATTAGGGCAGAATTCTGCCACAACAGTGATAGCATATGACACTAAGGTGATGTGCCAAGGTGATGCCAAAGGCAGGGTGTGATGCCATAGGAGCCACTTGATATCTAAGAGATCTCACGGAGTCCATGGCGTGGTGACATAACTTGAGGGTCATCTTGACACTGTCTATAGTGTTGACTCTTTAATATCACGGTAATAAAGGTGACATCGAAGTTTTGCTAGACTATTAAGCTAATAGTGTTTCTATTTATGGGAATCCTAAATAGTGCCACAGCAGAAGAGATGCACGGCTTATCCTTTATAGGGGATATCCAGACTGGCATCATACCACAGCTAAGTTATGATAGGAATATACTCAAGAAAGAGACTGATTATATTTACCCTGTTACAGTGTAGAACAGCGCTTGGCAACTTTTCTGTGAAGATCTATATAGAAAATATCTTTAGACTTTGTGAGTCAAAAGGCAAAATTATAGGATCTATACTAAGGACAGGCTTCCCTGGTGGCTCAGATGGTAAAGAATCTGCCTGCAATGCAGGAGACCGTGGTTAGATCAGGAAGATCCCGTGGAGAAGGGAGTGGCTACCCATTCCAGTGTTTTTGCCTCCAGAGTTCGCCGGACATGCGGTTACAAAGAGTCGGACAGGACTGAGCGACTAATATACTAAGGGCATTATGCCAAAACTAGGTAATGATAACAATACACTCAAGGAGACTGATTATATTTATCCTGTAATAGTGTAGAACACGGTTCTGTAAAGAACCAGATAGTAAATATTTTAGGCTCTGTGGGCCAAAAAACAAAATTGAGGATAATGTGTAGGTACTTATATGACAAAGGAGAAAACAAATTTCAGCAAATGTTTATTGATAAAATTCAAAGTTATAATAATTGAGCACTGATTTAGGTAATACAGGACAACTAATGAGAATAATGGAATTGTTTTTTGGGGGTAACATTTTGTTTATTTGGGGCTAATAGTGTTCTCTGTTTTGAAATAGTTTCAAATGTTCATGTTAATACGGTTCTGTAAAGAACCAGATAGTAAATATTTTAGGCTCTGTGGGCCAAAAAACAAAATTGAGGATAATGTGTAGGTACTTATATGACAAAGGAGAAAACAAATTTCAGCAAATGTTTATTGATAAAATTCAAAGTTATAATAATTGAGCACTGATTTTAGGTAATACAGGACAACTAATGAGAATAATGGAATTGTTTTTTGGGGGTAACATTTTGTTTATTTGGGGCTAATAGTGTTCTCTGTTTTGAAATAGTTTCAAATGTTCATGTTAATGCTCATTTATAATGAGATTTTACACATTTCATCTTTATAAATGTCTTTTCACACAGGTATGAATGCGCAAACATATTCTTGGTATTTTTCAGTTAAATTTCAGAATAGTGTGAGGTTTATGGAAAAGTTGGGAAGATAATGCAGAGTGCCCGTGTGCCCCTCACCCAGTTTTCCCTACTCTTCCTTTCCTATTTCTAATAACTTTATTAGCATATATTTTTCATATAAAATTTACCCATTTCAAGTGTATAGTTCAGTATTTTTAGTAACTTTACTGAATGATGCAACCATAATCATAATGTTTTAGAACATTTTCACTTCCCCCCTAAATCCCTCACACTCATTTATTTACAATTAATCCTCATTCCCACTCCCAACTCCAGGTAACCCACTGATCGATTTTCTGTCTCTCTAAATTTGCATATTCTGGACATTTCATCTGAATTAAATCAAGTAAGAAGTGGTCTTTTGTGCCTGGCTTCTTTCACTTAGCATATTTTTGAGGTTCCTCCATATTGTAGCATGTACCAGTACTTCATTAATTTTTATTGCTGGTGTGTATGAATCATACAAAAATCTTTTGTGTTTAGCTTCTTCACTTAGCATAAGGTTTCTGAAGTTTTTCCAAATTGTAGTATGTATCAATACTTCATTTTAATGGCTAAATAATATTCTGCTGTATGGCTTTCCATCTTTCACTTATCCATTCATCAGTTGGTTGGCTTCTGCCTTTTGGTTATTATGAATAAGGCTGCCCTAAACATTCATGTACATGTTTCTGTGCAGATATATGCTTTCATTTCTCTTGGTACCTGTCTAGGAGTAGAATTGCTGGGCCATATGGAATTCTATGTTTAAATTTGTGAGGAACTGCCAGAATTTACCAAAGTGGCTGTATATNTATATGGTAGCATGCTCACCCCCCAAAATCTCGCTTCTGTCACCATGCAGTTGACCTCTTTTACCCATTTTGCCCTCCCTCCACCCGTTCCCTTCCTGTAACCACTATTCTGTTTTCTGTTTCTATGTATTTGTTTCTAGTTTCATTTGTTCTTTTTTTGCTGCAACATATGACATGAGGTGTCTTAGTTCTCCAACCAAGGATCAAACCCATGCCCTCTGAAGTGGAAGCCCAGATTCTTAACCATTGGATCACCAGGGAAGTCCATTTTCATTTATTTTGTTTGTTTATATGTTTCACATATAAATTAAATCATGCAGTGTTTGTCTTTCTCCATCTGACTTATTTATTTAGCATAATACCCTCAAATTCCATCCATGTTGTTGCAAATCCTTTGCCCATTTTATAATTGCATTATTTGGGGTTTTTTGTTTTTTTACCTGTTGAATTGTGAGAGCTCTTTATATATTCTCAATCCAAGTTCTTTGTCACGTATGTAGTTTGCAAATATTTTTCTACCAGTCTATGGCTTGTCTTTTCATCTTATTAATAGGATTTTTCATAGAGCAAGAGCTTTTGATTTTGATGATGTCCAATTCATTGTTTTCTTAATTCTTTGGATTGTGCTTTTGTTCTTATGTCTAATTGACCCTTAGGCCCCAGGTCTCAAAGATGTTCTCCCAAAGATTTTTAGTTATATTTTACATTCAAGTCCATGAACCATTTTGAGGTAATTTTTGTATTTAGTGTGAGGTTTAGGTTGAGGTTAATTTTTTAAACTATGGATATCTCATTGCTTCAGCTCCATTGAACTGTAATACAAAATGAGTATGCTGTACTTGTGTAGGCATGTTTCAGGGTTCTCTGTTCTGAGTGAATGATCCATGTGTCTGTCTCTTTGCCACATCGTACAGTCTTGATTACTATAGCTCTATAATGTTTTAAAATGGGTTATAGTGATACTTCCTACTTTATTATTTTTTTCAATATTGTTTGACTTTACCTATACATTTCAGAATGGTGCTGGTTTAATCGCTAACTTGTGACCAACCCTTGTGACCCCTCAGACTGTAGCCTTCCAGGCTCCTCTGTCCATGGAATTTTCCAGGCAAGAACATTGGAGTGGGGTGCCATTTCCTTCTCCAGGGGATCTTCTCAACCCAGGGATCAAATTCCTGCATTGGCAGGTGGATTTTTAACGGCTGAGCCACCAGGGATAAACTTGCCAATATCTAAAAAAAAATTGCTAGGATGTTGATAGGAGTTGTATAAGGCCTGTACATTAATTAGAGGAGAACGGAAATCCTTACTATGTTGAATCTTCCGATTCATGAACAGGGCAGTTCAGTTTGGTTGCTCAGTCATGTCCATCTGCATTGGCAGGTGGATTTTTAACGGCTGAGCCACCAGGGATAAACTTGCCAATATCTAAAAAAAAATTGCTAGGATGTTGATAGGAGTTGTATAAGGCCTGTACATTAATTAGAGGAGAACGGAAATCCTTACTATGTTGAATCTTCCGATTCATGAACAGGGCAGTTCAGTTTGGTTGCTCAGTCATGTCCAACTCTTTGCGACCCCATGGACTGCAGCATGCCAGGCTTCCCTGTCCATCACCAACTCCTGGAGCTTGCTCAAACTCATGTCCATCGAGTCGGTGATGCCATCCAACCATCTCATCCTCTGTCGTCCCCTTCTCCTGCCTTCAATCTTTCCCAGCATCGGGGTCTTTTCCAATGAGTCAGTTCTTTGCATCAGGTGGCCAAAGTATTGGAGCTTCAGCTTCAGCATCAGTTCTTCCAATGACTATTCAGGACTGATTTCCTTTAGGACTGACTGATTTGATCTCTGGCATATCTCTCCATTTATTCACATCTTTTCTTTTGTTAGCATTGTGTAGTTTCCAGCATACAAGTCTTGTATGTGTTTTGTTAGAATTTTGCTTCATTTTTTTGAGTGACCATTAATGGTATCGTATTTTAAATTTTGGTTTCCATTGTTTATTGCTAGTACATAGTTATACAGTTGATTTTTGTATGATGATCTTGTACCCTGTGATGTTGCTGAATACGGATTAAGTTCTAGGAGGTTTTTTCTGTTGTTGGTTTCTTGGGTTTTTTTTTTTTTTTGTAGACCATATTGTCATAGGGATGGTGGGACAGAAACAGTGGTATTTCTTTCACTCCACTTTTTATGCCTTTTATTTATTTCTTCCTTTATTGTTCTGGTTCAGAATTCTAGTTAACTGTAGTAAGAGCTGAACCCTTACTTTGTTTTCAATCCTAGGGGGAAAGCTGTCAGTCTTTCAGCATTAACTGTGATGTTGGTTGTAGTTTTTTGGGGGTATATATTTTTTTAAATTGAGGCAATTCCTCCCTAATTCCTAGTTTTCTGAGGATTTTTATCATCAGTAAATGTTGAATTTTGTCAAACAGCTTTTTCATTGATAGGGTCATGTGATTTTTCTTACTACTCTGATTAATTTTCAAATAGTGAACCCATCTTGCATTCCTAAAACAAACCCACTTGGTCATAGTATATAAATTTGTCTATACATTGCCGAATTCTATTTGCTAACATTTTGGTAAGGATTTTTGTGTCTCTATTCATGAATGATATTGGCTTTTTATTTAATTTGGGGATACTGCCTTTGATTTTGATATCAATGAAATATCAGCCTTCTAATGAGAATTAGGAAATATTTCCTCTCCTTTTATTTTCTGGAAGAGGTTATGTGATGATAGTATTAATTTTCCTTCAAGTGGCTGGCAGAATTCTCTAGTGTAACCAACTGGGCCAGGAGATTTCTTATTTTAGAGTTTTAAAAGTACAGATTCAATTTCCTTAATAGTTATAGGACTGTTCAAATGATCAATTTCATATAGGGTACTTGTATGTATTTGTGTTTTTCAAGAAATTGGTCCAGTTTATAAAAATTGTAAAATTTGTGTAGGTTTGTTTGTAGTATTTCCTTTATCTTTTTGGTGTTTGCAGAGTCTCAAGTGATATCCCCTGTCTTNCTGTTCAAATGATCAATTTCATATAGGGTACTTGTATGTATTTGTGTTTTTCAAGAAATTGGTCCAGTTTATAAAAATTGTAAAATTTGTGTAGGTTTGTTTGTAGTATTTCCTTTATCTTTTTGGTGTTTGCAGAGTCTCAAGTGATATCCCCTGTCTTGTTTTGATATTAATACTTTGTGTTTTCTCTCTTTTTTAAATTTGGCAGTCTCACTAGAGATTTGTCTTTTTTGTTGATCTTTTCAAAGAACCAATTCTTTATGTGATTGATTTTTCTCTATTAATTTTCAGTTTTTAGTCTTATTGATTTTTGCTTTCAAATTGATTATTTCCTCCCTTGCATTTGGTTTATTTTATTCTCTTTCTAGTTTTATTTTTTGAAAGTGGAAAATTACATTTTTAAATTTGACTTTTCCTCTTTTCTGAGATAAGCATTTAGTGCTATAAATTTCCCAGTCAACAGCGGTTTAGCTGCATATCACACATATTTTTTGTTGTGGTAAAAAATATGTAATATGAAATCTACCCTCTTAAAATGTTAAGTGTACATTACACAATATTTTTAACAGTAGGCACAATGTTGTTTTCACCTTGCATGACTGAAACTCTATGCCCGTTGAATAGCAACTCCCCATTTTGTTCTCCCAGTAGTCCCTGGCAACCACCATTCTACTTTCAGTTTCTATGAGTTTGACTACTTTAGACACCTCTTTTAAGTGGAACGATGCCGTATTATCTTCTCTGACTGGCTTATTTGACTTAGCACAATGTTCTCAAGTTCCTCAACTTGTAGTATATGATGGGATTTCCTTTTTATATGGCAGACTAATATTCTATGGTATGTATATACCACGTATACCACATTTTCCTTCCTTGATAGACATTTATGTTATTTCTACTTCTTGGCTATAGTGAATAATACCACAATGAACATGGTAGTGCAAATATCTCTTACAAATCCTGATTTCAATTCTTTTGGATAAATACCCAGAAATGTATTGCTGGATTATATAGTAGTTCTATTATTATTAATTTTTTGAGAAGCCTTTATAGTAGTTTCCATAATAGCTTTGTCATTCTGTATTCCCACCAGCAGTGAAGAAGGGTTCCATTTCTCTACATTCTTGGCGACACTTATCTTTTTGTTTTTTTAAAATAGCCATTCTAACAGGAGTGAGATGATGTCTAATTGTGGTCTTAATTTGCATTTCCCTGATGATTAGTGATGGTGAGCACTTTTTTCATATACCATTTGGCTATTTAGATGTCTTCTTTGAAGAGTTCTTTGCCCATTTTAAAGTTGATGTTGCTATTATTATTATTTGCTTTTGAGTTGTGGGAGTTCCTTATATATTTTGAATATAAACCCCTTATCAAAAATATGCTTTACAAATATTTCCTCCTATACTGTCAGTTGCCTTTTCATTCTATTGATTGTTTCCTTTTCTATGCAGAAGCTTTTTAGTTTGATGTAGTCCTATCTGTCTGTTTTTTTGCTTTGGTTGCCTGCGCTTTTGGTGTCATATTCAAGAAGTCATTGCCAACATCAATATCTTGAAGTTTTTTCCCTAGGTTTTCTTCTAGGTGTTTTATAGTTTGGGGTCTTCTGTTTAAGACTTTAATTTTGAGTTGATTTTTGTGTGTGGTGTAAGATAAAGGCCCAGTTTCATTCATTTGCATGTGGATATCCAGTTTGCCCCACACTATTTGTTGAAGTCACTATCTTTCCCCCCCTTGTGTACTCTTGGCATCCTTGTTAAGTATCATTTCACCATGTATATGTGGGTTTATTTCTGGGTACTCTGTTCTATTCCATTGGTCCATATGTCTGTCTTTATGCCAGTGCCATTACTTTTTGATTACTGTAACTTTGTAATATGTTTTGAAATTAGGAAGTATGAGGTTTTTAGCTTTCTTCTTTCTCAAGATTATTTTGGCTATTTGGAGTTCTTTGTGGTTCTACATGAATTTTATGATTGTTTCTTCTATTTCTATAAAAATGCCCTTGGGATTTTGATAGGGATTATATTGAATGTGTAGGAGCCACCCTGGTGGCTGAGAGGTTAAAGCATCTGCCTGCAATGCAGGAGACCTGGGTTTGATCCCTGGATCAGGAAGATCCCCTGGAGAAAGAAATGACAACCCACTCCAGTATTCTTGCCTGGAGAATCCCATGGACTGAGGAGCTTGGTGGGCTACAGTCCATGGGGTCGCAAAGAGTTGGACACGACTGAGCGACTTCATTTCATCATTTATATTGAATGTGTAGATTCATTTGAATAGTGCGAACATTTGAACAATATTGTCTTCTGATCAATTAATATGGGATATCTTTCTATTTATTTGTACCTTTAAATTCCTACCAGCAATATTTTGTAATTTTAAGTGTACAAGAGTTTTGCCACTTTGGTTAAGTTCATTCCTAAGAATTTTATTCTTTTTGAGGAAATTAAATGGAAATGGTTTCTAAATTTCTTGCTTACATGGTTCATTGTTAGCATATAGAAATATAACTGATTTTTGTATATTGCTTTTGTATCCTGTAAAGACTTAATAATTCAAGCTT
>SJXQ01001621.1:484587-505079 GCA_006408695.1 Aepyceros melampus | reverse complement strand
AATGTTTTGTAGTTTTCATTGTACAAGTCTTTCACCATTAATTACTACGGATTTTATTCTTTTTTATGCTAATAGTATATGGAATTGTTTTTGTAATTTCCTTTTCAGTTTGTTCATTGTATAGAGATGAAACTGATTTTGGTGTGTTGACTTCGTATTCTGCTACTTTATTAGTTCCAACTTTTTGTGGAGTCTTTAGAGTTTTCTACATATAAGGTCATATATATATATATGTATGTATATATATATATATATATATATATACACAAATGGAGGTAATTTTACTTCTTCCTTTCTAATTTGAATTTTTGTTTCTTTTCTTACCTAATTGCTCTGGCTAGAACTTCCAGTACTATGTTGAATAGAAGTGGTGAGAGTGGGCATCTTTGTCTTGTTTCTGAATTAGGAAATCTTTCAGTTTTTCACAATGGAGTATGATGTTAACTATGGATTTTTTATATATGGCCTTGATCATGTTGAGGTAATTTCCTTTTATTCCTAGTTTGTTGAGTTTAGATTACTCAGCTTTCACCATGAAAAAGTGTTGAATTTTGTCAAATGCTTTTTCTGCATTCATTGAGATGATCATGTGATTTTTTCCCCCTTCATTCTGTTAGTGCAGTGCATCAGATTGATTGCTTTGCATATGTTGAGTTACCCTTGCATTCCAGGGGTATAGTCCACTTGATCACGGTGTATGATATTTTTATGTGCTGTTGAATTTGGTTTGCTAGCATTTTACTTTAAATTTTGCATCTATATTCATCAGTGATATTGGTCTATAGTTTTCTTGTAATATCTTTTTTTCTGGCTTTGCATCAGGATAGTGCTGGTCTCATGAAGTAAACTGGGAAGGGCTCCCTCCTTTTCAGCTTTTTGAAAGAGTTTGAGAGTGGCTTCTGAAACTCTTTTTAAAAAGAATTAGAGCTAATTCTTTAAGAATTAACTTAGATATGAATTTAAAATTCTTTAAAAGAAGTTAATTTTTCTTTAAATGTTTTATAGCATTCACCATCTGGTCCTGGGGTTTTTAGTTGTTAGAAGGTTTTGGATTACTGAGTCAATCTCCTTGTTAGTTACAGTTCTGTTCAGCTTTTTCTGTTTATTCATGATTCAGTCTTGATAAGTTATAGATTTCTAGGAATTTATCCATTTCTTCTAGGTTATCCAGTTTGTTGGTGTTTAACTGTTCATTGTTGTTATTGTTCAGTTGGAAAGTCATGTCTGACTCTTTGCAACCCCATGAACTGCAGCATGCCTGGCTTCCCTGTCCTTCACTACTCCTGGCGTTTGCTCAAACTTATGTCCATTGAGTCAGTGATGCCATCTAACCATCTCATCCTCTGCTGTTCCCTACGCCTCTTGCCCTCAATCTTTCCCAGTATCAGGGTCTTTTCCAATGAGTTGACTCTTTGTATCAGGTGACCAAATTATTGGAGCTTATAATCATTCATAGTAGTTTCTTATAATTCTTTTAATTTCTATGACATTCATGACAATATGTCTTCTTTCATTTAATTTTTTCCATCTTTAATTTTTTATTTTATTTATCTGAGTATTTTTTAAACTAACTTAGTTAAAGGTTTGTTAATTTTGGTGATCTTTTTTAAAAACCCAACAGCAATTTTCTTTCTATTCTCTGTTTTGTTTATTTCTGTTCTTAATTATGCCCTTCTTTTAACTTTGGACTTAATATGTTCCTTTTTCTAGTTTATTGAAATGTAATGTTAGATTGTTCATTTGAAAAGTTTCTTCTTTCTTAATATAGGTAATTATCACTACAAACTTCCATCTTATTACTGCTATTGTTGCATTCCATAAGTTTTAGTATGTTGTGCTTTCATTTTCATTGGTCTCATTGTATTTTCCAATTTCCCTTTTGATTTCTTCTGTGATTTATTGGTTATTCAAGATTGTGTTTTTAAATTTCCACATATTTGTGAATCTTCCAGTTTTCCTCCTGCCATTACTTTCTAGTTCCATTCCATTGTGGTTGGAAAATATAGTTGGCATGATCTTCAGTTTTTAAAAATTTATTGACTTATTTTGTTACCTAACATGATCTATCTTAGAGAATGTTCTGTGTGCACTTGAGAAGAATGTGTATTTTGCTGCTATTTGGTGGGATGTTCTATATATGTCTGTTAGGTTCATATGGTATTGCTCAAGTCTTTTGTTCTCTTGTTGATTTTATGGCTGATTGTTCTGTCCATTATTGAGAGTGACATATGGAAATCACCTACTATTAATTATGTTGCTGTCTATATCTCCCTTCAGTTTTGTCAGTATGTTCACATGTTTGGTCCTCTGATGTTGCATGCTTTATATTTATAATTTTTATAACTTACTGGTGAATTGACTTTTTATCATTATATAATGCCTTTCTTGATAGTCTTTTTTTTTTTAAACTTAAAGTTGTTTTGTGTAGTATAAGTATAGCCATACCCCTTCTCTTTTGGTTGCATTCTACATGGAATATCTTTTTCCATCTTTTCGAGTGAAGCTTAAGTAAGTAAGTAGTCACTCAGTCGTGTCCGACTCTTTGTGACCCCATGGACTGCAGCCCACCAGGCTCCTCAGTCCATGAGATTCTCCAAGCAAGAATACTGGAGTGGGTTGCCATTTCCTTCTCCAGGGGATTTTCCCCACCCAGGGATCAAACCCGGGTCTCCCGCATTGGAGGCAGACGCTTTAACCTCTGAGCCATGTGTCCGTAAGTCTAAAGTGAGTCTGTTGCAGGCAACTTGTAGTTGGATTTTATTTATCCATCAACCACTCTATGTATTCTGATTGGGGAACTTAATTCATTTTCATATACATTAATTATTGATAAGGAAGGAACTACCATTGCCATTTTATTATTTTCTGTGTGTCTTGTACCTTTTTTTGGTCCCTTTTTAACTGCCTTGCTCTCTTCCCTTCTTTCATTTCTAGTGACGTGCTTGATTTCTTTCTCATTTTCTTTTGTGTATATTCTATAAGCATTTTCTTTGTGGTTACTATGGAGCTTATATAAAACATAGTTATAATCATTTATTTAAACTGATAACAATAGCTTCAATTACATGCAAATACTTTGCAATTTTACTTTTTCTCCCACCACACCTTATGTTATCAGTGTCAAGAATTACATTTTTTTTATATTGTGCATCCACTAACCTATTTTTATAGTTGGAGCCATTTTTTATACTTTTGTCTTTTAACCTCATGGCAGAATTAAAGTGATTTACATACTACTCTTACAGTACTCACTGTACTGTATTTGTCTATATATTTACTTTTATTAATGAGCTTTATACTTTTATATGATTTCATGTAACTTTTGTTTCAACTAGAAGGACTCTCTTCAGAATTTCTTGCAGGACAGATCTAGGAGTAATGAACTGCCTCAGCTTTTGCTTATCTGGGCATGTCTATTTCTCCTTCATTTTCAAAGAATAATTTTCTTGGATATAATGTTCTTGGTCGGCATTAATTTTTCTTTTAGCATTTTGAAGGTATCATCCCATTCCCTTCTTGCCTTGTAAGTTTCTGCTGAGAAATTCAGTCTTATAGTGGTTCCCTTTTCATGAGGAGTTGCTTTTTTCTTGCTGATTTAATAATTCTTTTTGTCTTTAAATTTTGACAGTTTTATTATAAAATATCTTAATGTCAGTTTCTTTGGGTTCTCATTGGAGTCCATTGGACCTCTGAATATGCATGTTGATTTTCTTCCCCAAATTTGGAAAGTTTTCAGTCATCATTTCTTAAAGTAAATTGCCTGTCCCTTTCTCTCTCTTCTTCTGGGACTCCCAAAATGCATTTATAAAATTTGGTTGTATCCTTTAAGTCTCTTAGGCTTTCTTTACTCTTTTTCACTCTTTTTTCTTTTTGTTCCACTGACTGGATAATTTCAAATGACCTGTCTGTGAGTCACTGGTTACATTGCTTACTCAAGTCTGCTGTTGAAACTTTCTAGTGAATTTTTTAGTTATATTTTTCTGCCATAATTTTCTGTTTGGTCCTCTTAAAAATATTTTTTATCACTTTGTTGCTATTCCTGTTTTGTTCATACACTATTTTCTTGAGCTTGTAGCTCATCCATGATGGTGTTTTTATCTATTTTTTGAAATTTATTTCTTTGTTTTTAGCTGTGCTGGGTCTTCATAGCAGTGTGGGCGTTTCTCTAGTTGTGGTGAGTGGGAGCTCCTCTCTAGTTGGCAGTGGCAGGCTTCCCATTGCAGCGGCTTCTCTTGCTATGGAGCATGGGCTCTAGATGCGAGGGCTTCAGCAGTTGCAGCACATGGGCTCAGTAGCTGCGGCTCCTGGGCTCTAGAGCACAGGCTCAGTAGTTGTGCTGCATGGGCTAGTTGCTCTCCAGCACGCAGGATCTTTCCCGACCATGGATTGAACCCATGTCTCCTGCATTGGCAGGCAGAATCTTTACCACTGAGCCACCAGGGAAGCCCCTCTGATGTTTATTTTAAATTCTTTGTTAGGTAATTTATATATCTCTGTTTCTTTAGGATCAGCTTCTGGAGACTTATTATTATTATTTTTTTTTGGTCATGTTTGCCTGTTCTTTTGTGTGTCATCTCACTTTGTGTTGGGGTCTGTGTATTTGAGAAAATAGCCACTTCTCCCATTTTTCATGGACTGACTTGGTACAGTGAAAGACATTCACCAATGAGCATAGCTACAGATTCTGGGGTTTCTGAAACCTTTTATAGGGGGATATGTTTTCTCTGGTCCTATACATGCAATTTCTCTGTTAGACTTGCCAGTTTGTCTTTCGGGAGCTTGTGAATCCTTGTTCCCACTGGTGCTTGTCTGCTGATGCATGCTATCTGGTTCTGTAGCAGCAGGCTGCTCCACTCTCTTTTCTTCTCAGTGACACCACCAGGGATCCAACGTATGCCTCCTCTCTATCACCACCCCAGTTCTGGTGAGACAGATACCAGTCCCTTGGGCAGCTCTCCTAAAAGGCTAAAATGCTGGTGCACATTATACTCCTCTCCTTCCCTCTTGTTGAAGCATTTTTATAATGGCTGCTTTAAAATCTTTCATGAATAATTCCAGTATATATGTTATCTCCATGTTGGTTTCTACTGACTGTGTTCTCTCATTCAACTTAAAGTATTCATGGTTCTTTGTATGATGAGTGATTTTCTGTTGTATCCTGGACATTTTGGGTATTATGAGACCCTGTATCTTTTATCAATCTTTTCTTTTAGTGGGTCAGCTCTGAGATTGCTCAGGTGCAGGAATGGAGGCATGGCTTCATTACTGCCAGGTGTGGGTGGGAGTCAAGTCTTTCCACTCATAATCCATTGATACTGAGGTAGGAATAGGGGTCTCTCATTATTACTGGGCAAGGGTGAAATTTCATTTTCCCTCTCAACCTCTGCTGACATCACCTTGGCTTATTATTGCTTGAGGCCACTTCTACCATCATGCTCTAGGGGCTTCATTACTGCCTGAAAGGGATGAATGTCTCAGATCCCCATTTATCCTTTTTTGAAACCACCTCAGGGAGTGAGGGAAGGGTGTGGGTGGCTCTTTACAGCTGGATGAATGTAGAAGCCTATCTCCCCACTTGGTCTTTGCTGATGAGTGTGGAATGAGGCCACAGTTTTTTCTCTGGTGCTTTCTCTTATCTTGCTAGACTACCACTTTCCTATTCTTTTGGCTAGAACTTTTGGGAGGACATTTTTGTCTGCATCCATTGGCATTTCTGCATTGCTGGCTTCTCCATCACGAAGTCTAAGAGATATATTACTTATAGACAAAACCCAAGAAACTTATTGTCAGGTCATTGCTTGGGTCTTGAGATCCCTAGCCAAACTGTCTTCTACATTTCAAAGTTCATGTGTGTGTGTGTGCATGCTATATTAATAGTATTGTATCATTATATTAATATGTTTCTTATTATATATATTAATATATTGTTATTATTATGTCCAATGTTTTTAGCTGCACTTATTGGGAAGAATAAAGAAATGTATCTATTTTATTTTTTCTTAGAACCAGAAATTACATAAGTGGTTACTTAAAAACATGGATGCTATATTAGCTATAGCCTTTGTCCAATAAAAATCTAGATAAGAATAGGTAAAATCACTCTGACCCCTACCTGCATTGATATACTTCTTTTTTAGGAATTTTTTTTTACTATGGTAAAAAGTACATAACAACAATAAAACAAACATCTTAACTGATTTTAAGTGTACAGTTCAGGAATGTTAAGTATATTCACATTATTGTAAAATAGATCTCTAGAACTTTTTTATCTTTTAAATCCAAAGCTCTATACTCATTAAACAACAATTTACCTTTTCCTTAGTTCCTGGTAGCCACCATTCTACTTTCTATTTCTATGAATTTGACTAGTTTAGACATTTCATATAAATAAATGATGCTGTATCTGTCCCTCTGTGACTGACATTTAACCTAGCATCATTTTCTCAAGGTTCATCCATGTTATAGCATGTGATAAGATTCCCTTCCTTTTTAAGGGTGAATAACATTTCATTGTATGTGCATAGCATATATTTGGCCGTGCTGGGGCTTCGCTGCTGTGCACAGGCCTTTTCCAGTTGTGGTGAGTGGGGGCTACTCTCCAGTTGCAGTTTGCAGGCATCTCATTGTGGTGGCCTTTCCCATTACAGAGCATGGGCTCTAGGGAGCACAGGCTAGTAGTTGTGGCATGCAGGCTCAGTAGTTGTGGTGCATGGGCCCAGCTGCCCCACAGTATGAGAAATCTTCCCGGACCAGGCTCGAACCCATGTCCCTTGCATTGGCAGATGGATTCCCAACCACTGGACCACCAGGGGAGCCTGGTGTACTTCTATATACTTAGTAAAAGTTGACTGTCAAGTAAAAATTCTTTGCTAAATCTTGCTTTTCCAGAGTAAAGAACTATGGATGATGGGATACCATTCATTATTCCTACAGATTCTTTGCTGTTTAGCACAGTTGCTGCCCACACCAGAGGTTTTACTCATTCAGGCATTGATGCCTAACCTAACTCCTTTGTGGTACAATAGAGTCGGGCTAGGGTCTGCATCCCAGAGAAGGCAATGGCACCCACTCCAGTACTCTTGCCTGGAAAATTTCATGGACAGAGGAGCCTGATAGGCTGCAGTCCATGAGGTTGCTAAGAGTCAGATACAACTGAGTGACTTCACTTTTACTTTTCACTTTCATGCATTGGAGAAGGCAATGGCAACCCACTCCAGTGTTTTGCCTGGAGAATCCCAGGGACAGAGGAGCCTGGTAGGAGGCTGTCTCTGGGGTAGCACAGAGTCAGACATGACTGAAGCAACTTAGCAGCAGCAGCAGCAGCAGCAGCAGGATCTGCATCCTTCTTTCTCTTTATTCATTATCATTATATTTCTCTTAAGACTAGTCTCCTTTAGTGACTTTCAGCCTGAGCTCTGGCAGGTCTGCTTAAGGGTAGAAATCAAAAAAGGCAGAAACAGATTTTGAATGGAGAGACACTTCAAAGTAAATCCAACCCTGAGCCCTGCCTCTTCCATGAAGCCTTCTCTGACTAAGCTGTCCTCTGAAAGTGCAAGTCACTCAGTCGTGTCCAACTCTTTGTGACCCCAGGGACTGTAAAGTCCATGGAATTCTCCAGGCCAGAATACCAGAGTGGGTAGCCTTTCCCTTCTGGGGATCTTGCCAACCCAGGGATCGAACCAGGCCTCCCACATTGCAGGCCGATTCTTTACCAGCTGAGCCACATGGGAGGCCCAAGAAGACTGGAGTGGGTAGCCTGTCCCTTCTCCAGTGGATCATCCCAACCCAGGAATTGAACCAGGGTATCCTGAAGTACAGGTGGCTTCTTTACCAACTGAGCTATTAGGGAAGCCAAGCTATCCCATACTTATCTCCTTTTTCAGATCTCCTCTAACGCTTGCTTCTACTGTACAACCCAACATTCATCTTGTCTTACCAATTAAAATAGAAGCTCTGTTACGTGGCTCTTCCTGGGGAAAAGACATTTTTAACAACTAGGATTTTCAAAGGGCTTGTGATTTCTCTAGCATCATGTGTGTTTTAGAAAACATTTTAACCACCATGATAAAACATTTTGAATGGAATTTTCCAACAAACAACAAACCAAAAAACTCCAGACAAACAGTCTACTCCTCTGACTTCTTATACAGTGTTGATGTACATAAGTTAATCCTTTTGGTTAAGGATCATTATTATGACTGTCAGTTGTTGAATAGTGTCAGTTGTTATAATATAATGGTATTCTAAGGCTTGTATGCATGTGTGTGCTCAGTTGTATCTGACTCTTTGCAACCCCAAGGACTGTAGCCTGCCATGCGCCTCTGGGATTTTCCAGTCAAGAGTACTGGAATGGGTTGTAATTTTCTCATCCAAAGGATCTTCCTGACCCAGGGATCAAACCCTCATTTCCTGAGTTGGCAGGCAGATTCTTTACACTGAGCCACCTGGAAGCCCATCCTAAGGCCTATTGAAATGTAATTTAATGTTTGCCCTTGCAATATGGCATAACTGGTCATAGGCCATTTAGTTTGTGTGTGAATCCATATTAGTTTTTCATGGTTTTCTGTCTCTTTCCTTGTCAGCTAGCCTTTCTGGCTGCTGTTGATATACTTTTGTAAAATTAATCCCCATCCCATAGCTTAGTAGGCTCAGCAAAGACTTCTTAACTAGGGCTTAATGCCTAAAGGGAACATTTCTCAAGGGTCTTGAGAGGCTCAGGATCTACCTTCTCTAGTCTGTTTTATTTATCTGCAGGCTCTTCTAGTTTGGGGAGCTTAGCTGTGGAACTAAGAACAAAACCTCCAGGAATAGGAACCATTGGAGGCCTTGAAGCCAAATCACCATAATTTATCCTCTGTCAAGTTCCTCTCACACTGCATGGCTCTCCAATCAGGAGTTTCCTGCTGGATATGTTGGAAAGAATAGTTGATGACAGGAGGCATTTTGAGGCTGCTGCTGCTGCTGCTGCTAAGTCACTTCAGTCGTGTCCGACTCTGTGCGACTCCATAGATGGCAGCCCACCAGGCTCCCCCGTCCCTGGGATTCTCCAGGCAAGAACACTGGAGTGGGTTGCCATTTCCTTCTCCAATGCATGAAAGTGAAAGTGAAGTCGCTCAGTTGTGCCCACCTCTTAGTGACCCCACATTTTCAGGCTACTCTGGCCTATATCACTTTCTCTCATCAGAGAAACAAACTTTCAGGAGGCATTTTGAGGCTGCTGCTGCTGCTGCTGCTAAGTCACTTCAGTCGTGTCCGACTCTGTGCGACTCCATAGATGGCAGCCCACCAGGCTCCCCCGTCCCTGGGATTCTCCAGGCAAGAACACTGGAGTGGGTTGCCATTTCCTTCTCCAATGCATGAAAGTGAAAGTGAAGTCGCTCAGTTGTGCCCACCTCTTAGTGACCCCACATTTTCAGGCTACTCTGGCCTATATCACTTTCTCTCATCAGAGAAACAAACTTTCAAAGGTGACACAAAAGAACTTCCATTGGGGGCTCTTTGACAAGGAGTAGTCAAGGCTCTAACAAGGACTTCAGAGCGTTTAAAAATTTTTCTATAGTGGTCACAATGGATAGTAGAGGGTAGAAATGGGAGCATCCTTCAGGATCAGATACTGTGAAGTTCATAATGGAGAGGGAAACTATGGTGTGTGTGTTGCAGAAACAGTTTGAAGTTCTAGAAGCGAGAACTGAATATAACATATATAACACTGCTAGAGCTGCATCTAGAAGTCATAATTAGAAAAAAACGAGGAAGACAGCTATTAACTCTACTTCCCTGAACGTATCTATTTTCAATAGAATTATTTCAACTTTTCAAAGATCTTAGAATTTGAGTGTACTTGCTAATCCTGACTCGGGTGAAATGAAAGATACGTAAAACTGAAATACAAGCTTTGAAATTTAAGCATATTTTCTGTTGGCTACACAAGTTATCATTAAACACAGCTTTGGGGATATTAATACTTCTTTAAAATTTACAAAGTCCTTTCACATCCATTCTGTCATTTGAACCTCACTACAGCTCTGTAGAGAGGAAAATATTATCACCATTTTATGGATAAGGAAAGGCAGTCTTAGCTTGAAGATTGGCCCAGGGTGACTTGGCTAGTTGAAGAGCAGAAGTAGAACCGACTGTTCCAATTCATAGGCCAGTGTTCTCTTCAGTCTACCATGTTTTATTTCATTAAGATTTAGGGAACAAATTAAAAATATTTCTCAGATGAAGTGAGCTTCAAATCAAAATGAGCCTATAAAAATAGCATTTTGAAGTGCTATAAATTGAAAAATCTAATCAAATTAGCCTTAAATCTGAATAATATCTGAAGTCCCAAACTACTTGCAGTTGGATTTGATCTGTGTGTGTGTACAGGGATAAGTTCATAACTATATCTCCTGATAACAAAATAATATTTGTTGTTAGCATACTTTTGATTTGCATTGCCAATCTTTACCAGAAATATCCACAGTTCAGTTCAGTTCAGTTCAGTCTCGCAGTCGTGCCCAACTCTTTGCGACCCCATGAATCGCAGCACGCCAGGCCTCCCTGTCCATCACCAACTCCCGGAGTTCACTCAGACTCACGTCCATTGNCTCCACTAGCTTTGTTTGTAGTGATGCTTTCTAAGGCCCACTTGACTTCACATTCCAAGATGTCTGGCTCTAGATTAAGAATTTATCTTTTTGTTTTTTCTTGAATTGAAGTATTCCTTACAGACAATAAAGTACCCAAATCTTAAGTGTACAACTCAATGAAATTTTCATATGAGTAACTACCAATTCAATACAGAATATTTCTGGTCCCCTAGAAGGTTCTCTCTTGCCTCCTTTTAGTCAGCATCTTTTCCCAAGGGCAACAACTACTCTGACTGCTATTATCATAGATTAAGTTTTCCTGATTTCAAACTTTATATAAATAGAATTGTATTGTATGTACTGTTTTGTGTCTGGTTTCTTGTTGTTTAACATAATGTATGTGAGATCTATCCATGTTTTGCATATAGTATTAGTTAACTCTTTTTTGTTGCTGTGTACCATTTCCATGTGTGATTTACCACAATTTATCCATTCTCCTTGTCTAAGTCAATTCAGGCTGCTATAACAAAATTCCATAGACTGGGTGGATTAAGCAACAGACATTTTTTCCCCTCACAGTTCTGGAGGCTGGGAAGCCTAGATCATGGCACCAGCAGATTAGGTGTCTGATGAGGTCCCTCTTCCTTGTCTGCAGACAGCCCCCATCTTACTGTGTCCTCATATGGTGGAGAGAGGTCATCTCTTTGATGTCTCTTTTTATAAAGGACACTAATCCCATTCATAAGGGCTCCACCCACATAACCTAATTACCTCCTGAAGACCCCACCTCTTGTACCATCACACTGGGGATTAGGGCTTCAACATACAATTTTTGGGTGGACACAAGCTTTCAGTCTATCATACCTGTGTCATAAGGCATTTAGGTTGTTTTTAGGTCTTGGATATTATGAATAAAGCTGCTATGAATGTTTTTGACCATATTTCTTGGTGGACATGAAAGTAAAAGTTGCTCAGTCATGTCTGACTCTTTGAAACCCCATGGACTATAGCCTGCCAGCTCCTCTTTCCATAGAACTCTCAGACAAGAATACTGGAGTGGGTAGCTGTTTGCTTCTCCAGGGGATCTTCCCAACCCAGGGACTGAATCCAGGTCTCCCACATTGCAGGCAGATTCTTTACTGTCTGAAGCATCATGGAAGCCCAAGAATAGTGGAATGGGTAAACTATCCCTTCTCCAGGGAATCTTCCTGACCCAGGAATCAAACCGGGGTCTCTTGCATTGCAGTCTTCTTTACCAGCTGAGCTACCAGGAAACATGAGTACTCATTTTTCTTGGCTATAAACCTAAGAGTGTAATTGCTAGTGTAGATGCCATAAAAGGACATTTTGACTTTGAATTAATTTAACTTAGAATAATTTAACTTCGTATTAACTGATGGCTGAGAATAAGAAAAATCACTGTGAAGAGCCACTTTTAGGGATTAAAAATGGACCTGTGTTGTTTAGCATGTCAAGATATTAGAAAGTATTTTTGCTGTGGCTGATGGGTTGAGTCTTTCATGCTTTTGGTTAGATAGATATTTATTTTTCTGGTGTCTGGTACATAGAGTGCACATCAGGGCTAAAGAGCTATTTAAATACAGGTTGTATCTTTTTTGGATGGGATCAGATTGTCTTTTCTTGGGTAATGCGGCTCAAATCATCATCATAGAATAACATTGAAAAATCAAGTTCACTTTACAGAAATTTGTCTTAGGATGAACTTGGGGTACATCTTTTATTTTGAAAGTTAAGGTACACATATAATTTTGTGTAATCCAAAAAACTTCAGTCTGGCAGTATAATTTTACATTACCTTGAAGGTAAAGAATTTTTAAACATCATATGTCTGCTAGCAACATTTACTAATGAAGTGTGATGTTGAAAGGGTGTGGGGAAAATTCCTGTGGTCTGGGAAGCGGGTGAGATGGCTGTAAACAGAGGAGAAAACTAGAAAAGTGCTCCAACTGAAGAGTACTGTTTCTGGGAAGAATTCAGAGTTTTTCCAGTTGTGCTGTACCACTGAACGTGTGGTAAGACAGAGACTCACCTTAACCCCTTCTTGATAAAGAAGTTTTTTTCATTTTGTTTCTTAACCAAATTTAATTTGATAATGAATGTTAAAAAAAAAAAAAAACCACCCTACATTACGGGCAATTATTTGCTGCACTGCTTGTATTCTGCAAATAGTGAAATACCTAGACTTCCTTTTGGATGTCTTTGAAACCCTTCAGAGGCTCTATGAAGCCTGGGTTAAATCCAGAATTTTTACCAAGGCTTCTAAGGCCAGTGTCTCCCAGCCCTGTGTGCCCCATTAACCTCAACCTTTGATGGTCTCCATGTGGCATCACTATTCCAGTCTCTCAGCCCTCAGTGATTTGGTACAAGGTTCTCCTCGACCTGGAACATCCTTCCTCTGCCCAACAGGCTAAACTCTCATCCTTTAAGGCTAAGTCCTGCCATCACCTTTCTCCCCAAAGCCTTTTCTGGACCCTAGACTGACTTACATGACCCTCTGCTGTTCTGCCCTAGCCCCATGTACAGACACCGACCATACTGTATCAAAATGAACTCTCCTTTTCTTTTTCTTTCCATTAGACTTGACGTTGCTTAAAATATGTTGCTGTCCCCAGGGCCTAGCCCAGTTCTGGTCATATGAAGGGCATTCAGTAAAGGATTATTAAATCAATGTTTAGAAAACTTACTGCAGAGCATTATGATCAGAGCTATAGGGGATACAGAGACGAACACTACATGGGCTGAGATGGGAGTACATTCCAATAGCAGAGAGATGACATGCCTGCAAATAACAATAAAGTACAAAGTGCCCAGTGCCATTAAGGAGATATAAATAAAGGACTATATATAGAGGCTTAGAGGAAGAAGCAAGTGCTTCTTTTGGTGGGAAGGTTGAGGAAGAAATGTTCATAGAGAAGGTAGTATTTGAGGTAGGCATGCATGCCCAGTTGCTAAGTCATGTCCAACTCCTTGTGACCCCATGAACTGCAGCCTGCCAGGCTGCTCTGCCCATGGGATTGGCCAAGCAAGAACATTGGAGTGGGTGTCTTCTCTGGGGGATCTTCCGAACCAGGAATCGAACCTGTGTCTCCTGCATTTCTTGCATTGGTAGGTGGATTCTTTACCACTGAGCCACCTGGGAAGCCATTTGTATTTGAGGTAGGAATTAAGTGCAAGTAGGACATGAATGAGCAAAGAGTCTCCCGTGTATCATGTGGTTTATATTGTCTGAAAAGAGTAGATCTCATGAGGGAGTAATGAGTAGTGGGGAACAATTAGAAATGTAGGATGTGGCCATATTGGTGAGGGTCTCAAATGCCAGGTCGATTAATTTGTATTTGATTCCTATCCATTGGAGCAATCCTAGAAGTCCATGGAAGTTTCTGAGCAGCTTAGTGACATGGGTGGAGAAATCCTTTAAGATTAGTCTGGCAAAGGTGTACTTTAGTGTTTTCTCAGTAAATCATTATTAGCTAATTTTTGCTAAGCTAATAATTAGTTTTACTAAATAGTGGGGGAAAACTCCAAGGCCTATAGCTCCTTGACATTTTTGCACTAGTCCTTTCTCACTGGAAATGTAGATGAGGTAAGAAATCATATGACTGATTAGTTCTGAGAAATGAACATTGAAATTGACAGGGGAGAGAAACACTATCAAGTTAGAAATGGCTCATAAAATGCATAGACATATAAAGTGTTGTTTGCTTAGCAACCGTGTCCAAAACATTGCCTTCAGCTGTCCGGAAAAGTCCAGACACGGTATATGAATTATATTGTTAATATTTATTCCTTTGGGGGTAGTTTAGATCATTTGCAGTTAAAAATAACTACACTGTTCGAACCTCAGACTGTCTACTCTTAGTCTCCCCTGTAAACAGTGGGAATTGCATTGTCAGTCTGCTTTATAGGATGTTATATAATCAGAGTATCTGGTTTCTTGCCACCTTAGGCCAAGCCTTCAACACTTCATGCCTGGATTATTACAACTTTCTCCTTGGTCTCCCTCTCTCTAGTGCCTCACATCCAGCTTTTATCATAGCAGCAAGATATAGTGGGAAGAATAGTGAATGGAGAATAAGATTAACTCATTTGAACCCTGGTTATACTGTTCATTAACTGTATAACCCTGGGCAAGTCATATCACCTGAGCCTCAACGGAAGGTCATGAAAGTAATGATCCTTGCCATGGCTATCTCAAGGGGCTGTCACAGGATCATGTGAAAGCACTCTGAACACTGTTAATGGCTTTACTGAGACATGGACGTAACTGCTTGCTTTCCACTCTTTACAATCCAGTCCCAAGCCACCTATTTAATCTCATTGCTCAGTATTCTCTAGAACCTGTCCCATCTCTGACACACATGTGAGGTGTTCCCCTCATCTGGAATATTCTCCCCATTCATCTCTGCTCATTTAGGGACCAAGCGGTGATTTAGGGACCAGTTCACATCCTACATCCTCCTTGAAATCTTCCCTGATGACTCTAATACTCGGGGACTTGCCCCATTTCTGAATTTCGACAGTACTTAGTTATTATCAACACTTGCCTATGTACATTACCTTTTATTTTTAGCTCTTTCCTTTTACCTAAGGTTCATGTGTTTAACTAGATTATGACTTTATGATGCCTTCGCTGGTTCATTTAACATTCAGTGAATGCGTATGAGGATGTTTCCTCTGTATTTCTCACAGAACCAAGTATGGAACTTAACAATTGCTGGCTCATATATTTAGAAATTCACACAGAATCTCTTAAGAAAGAGACAAGTGAATCTGTCTTCTTTCCTAAGAGCTTAGAGTACCCCTCCTAACAACCCGCCCTCCCGTCACCTCCAGTAGAATCATAGAAACACTGTTAGAATAGGACTGAATAGAACTATGATGACAAAACTATTCTACAACTGTGCTGTCCAGTATGGTAGCCACTAGCACATGTGGCTGTTGAGTGCTTGAAATGTGGCTAATGCAACTAACTTAATTTTTGGTTGTGTTTAACTTGAATTAATTTAAATGTAGGCAGCTGCACATGGTTACTGTATTGGATAGCATAGGTCTAGACCAGTGATATTCCAACTTTTTAAATCCAAGAATACAATGAGAAATAAATTTTTATTTCAATCCAATTTATATACACACAACCAACTGATGAGTTATGATGTGCTATTTGAAAACATATGCTTGTCATTTTATAGATGGAGAATCGAGGCCCAAAGAAGTGCAGTAAGTTGTCCAAGGTCACATAGCTAGTTAGTGGCAGAATGGGGCTAGAACTTACACTTTGGGATTCTTAAGCTAGAGCTATTTTCAGGAGGGGTGAGAAGTGACTCTACCTTTTCTTCACCATGACAAAATAAAAGCCACCCCCAAGGTTTTTCTTTTTAATGTCAGAGAAAAACCATTTGACACACTCATTCTGACTAAATATTGTCATATTGTCTTGCTTCCTACATGAAACATGAGCTCTGTATTTGAGTATTGCTGCTTTTTGGTTTGGATACTGTCCAAAATCAGAGATACATACAATGGAGGCTTGCTGTGGACCCACTGGATGATGGGACACTGGCACGAATGTGAAATGGTCTTCCTTGGAAATACAACCATGCTTTCCATAAAAACAGGTTGATTCTTAAGAATAACAAAACCCACTCATGAAGGATCAAGGTGATTCTCACCTCAGTTTCTGGAATTTGCCTCGAATCTTGAATTGTAAAGTGACCAAATACTTTTCCTGCTTCCTTCCCCCTCCCTCCAGTGTGCTACCCTCTTGATATGTCTAATCAACAAAGAGAACCATTATAAAAGTGGCATGTTTTTATTCTTCTGAAAAATGCATCTGTTCGAGAAGATCAGAGTTACCTTATCAAAAGCAGAAAGAGGCAGCCATCTAGAGATTCAGCAGTCTCTGTGTTAAGTACATTCCTGACCCATTTGTACATGGAATCCCATTTCCTCATGGGTGTATCTAAAGGCATTTCAGGTAGCAAACAGCAGGCAATAATTCGTCCCCACGTGTAAAAAGCAAACAAAATATACTTTACAAGACGATAAGCTTTTCAAACTTGTCACTTTAAAGAAAACCAGGAAGAGGCCATTTTTTCATTGCATTTGATTCTACCATTGTTGCCAATAAGACAACTGGCTGAAATCTTAAAGCAATGTTGTATTTTTTTTTAAATTAATTTTTATTTTTTTAGTTTGTTTTGCTTTACAATACTGTATTCCAAGCTTCTATGGCCCAATTGCTTTTTCTAGCTGAACACCGAAGGGTCTTATCACTTAGCAATGGTTCCCTTGACAACTGGACTGGTTCTGTCTTTGCTGACTTGCCCTGAAATCTGTCAGGAGCAGATTTCTGTCTTGCACCGCCACCAATACTAGTCAGTTCAATAGAATCTCAAAAAGTCATAAACTAGCTGAATGGTAACTCTTTGGCTAAGCTTTTCTAGCCTAAGTCTAAAAATGACAAGATTCTTTTTTTAGGGTGTCAAAGTTTACACTGGTCTGTAGAGAAATCATTCATGTCTTTGGCATTCTTTGACAACCCAGCATCACTAAGGTGTAACTCGCTGAATAAATTCAAGGAAACTTGCAGTTTTGAACATGAAAATCCCCTTTGAAATGCTAAGAATTGCTACCTAGTTCTTTATTTTCAGAATTCTTGGGTGTCAGAAAAGCAGGGCACTGGGAGGAAGAGAAATGAAAATGGGGGCAGGGCCTATGCACAGACGAGCAGAGGCTGGGAAGACCAGGACACTACATGGATCCAGGAGGAAGGGGATGAAGGTATATTTTAGGCTGAGTTTTATTCTTCTGGATTCCTCCTGCTTTCCTCAGTTCTGCTCATCAACCTGCCATCTACCAGGCACCTCTATATGACCCCTGTGCAGGTTGATTTTCTTCTGCATTTTTTATAGCCTCTCATTTCTTTGTCAAGCAAATCCATGAATCTAACATGTTCTGGCTGGATCAAGATTATTATCCCCCTACTCCCCACCACTGTGTTTTTCTGCTACCATTTCATCACCCACACTTGAAAAATACAAGTTATTTTTTACTCTGTCTCACTTTTCCTAGACCCATCCCACATGCTTGCCAAATCCTTTTAGTGTTCCTCCAACCAGGAGTTTCTTCCCTTCCCCTATCTCACTTCTTTTTTTGTATCTTTTTTTCACTAAAATTCAGCTTCTTTATTTTTTTTTAAGTTTTTGGCCACACTGCTCGGCATGTAGGCTATCAGTTCCCTGACTAGGCACCGAACCTGTGCTCCCTGCAGTGGGAGCATAGAGTCTTTTTTAATATCTTTTTATTTTTAGTTTTAAATTTTATTCATTTTTAGTTGGAGAATAATTACTTTACAATATTGTATTGATTTCTGCCATACATCAACATGAATCAGTCATAGGTATACATGTGTCCCCTCCCTCTTGAACTTCCCTCCTACCTCCCACTCCATCCCACTCCTCTAGGTTGTCATAGAGCACTGGGCTTGAGCTCTCTGCATCATACAGCAAATTCCCACTGGCTGGGAAGCTCAGCGTCTTAAGCACTGGACTGCCAGGGAAGTCCTGAGGCTCAGATTTGATGCTACCTTTTCAAGATTGTTGAAGGTCCTTTCGTCCCCAAATTAATCATTTGTTGCCTTCCACATCACTTTCCTTTTTAAAATTGAAATGTAGTCGATTTATAATATTAGTTTCAGGTATACAGCACTGTGATTCAATATTTTTACAGCTTATACTCTATTAAAAGCTACTACAAGATGATAACTATAATTTCCTTTGCTATATGCAATATATGCTTGTTGCTTCACTATCTTATACATAGTAGTTTTTATCTCTTAATCCCATACCCCTAATTTGCCCTTCTTCTCTTCTCTCTCCCCTTTGGTAACCATTAATTTGTTTATCTATAAGTCTGTTTCTGTTTTACTTATATATTTGCATTATTATTTTTTATATTGCACATATAAGTGATATCATACTGCATTTGTTTTGATCTCACTTATTTCACTAAACATAATATTTTCTAGGTCTATCCATGTTGCTGCAAATGGCAGTATTTCATCCTTTTTATGACCAAGTAGTATTCCATTGTGTGTGTATATATATATCACATCTTCTTCATCTGTTCAGCTGTTGATGGGCTCTTGGGTTGCTTCCATATCTTGGCTATTGTACTAGTGCTGCTATGAACTTCAGGGTGTATGTATTTTTTTGATTTAATGTTTTCATTTTTTTCTGAGTATATTATCAGGAGTAGAATTGCTGGGTCATGTGGTAGTTCTGGTTTTAATTTATTGAGGAACCTCCATACTGTTTTCCATAGTGGCTGCACAAAGTTACCTTCCCACCAGCAGTGTACACAGGTTCTCTTTTCTTCACATTGTTTCCAACATTTGTTATTTGTAGGCTTTTCGATGATAGCCATTCTGACAGATGTGAGATCCTATGTCCTTGTTACTTTGATTTGCATTTCTCTGATAATTAGTGATGTTGAGTATCTTTTCATATAGCTGTTAGCCATCTGTATGTCTTCTTTGGAAAAAAGTCTATTCAGGTCTGCTCATTTTTAAATCATTTAAAATCATTTTTTACCATTTTTAATCATTTTGTGTTTTTGATGTCATATCATAGTCTACATCTTCAATATTATCCCTTTACTGTTTATTGTAGTTATAATTGCTTATACAATTTTTTGTCTTTTAATTTACATACTGGCTTATTTAAGTGTTTGACCCCAGTCCTTACTACATATTTGCCTTTCCTAGCGGGATTTTCCCTTTACTATAGATTCTTACTTCTTTTCCATTTAGAGAAGACCCTTCAGCTTTTCTTTTATTGTGCATTTAGTATTGAGGAAATCTTTTAATTTTTGTTTATCTGGGAAGTTCTTTACTTCTCCTTCTAAATGATAATTTTGCTGGATAGATTGTCCTAGGTTGCAAGTTTTTACGTTTTAGCACTTTAAATATATCATGCCACTCCTTTCTGGCCTGCAAGGTTTCTGCAGAGAAATCAGCTGATAGCCTTATGGAAGTTGTCTTGCAAATGACTTGTTTTTCTCCTGCTGCCTTTAGCATCCTGTCTTTATCATTCACTTTTGCCATTTTAATTATGGTATGTGTTGGTGTGGGTCTGTTTGAGTTTGTGTTATTTGAGATCCTGTGTGATTCCTATACCTGTATATCTGTTTCCTTCTCAGGTTTGGGAGTTTTCAGGCATAATTTCTTCAGATACATTTTTGATCTTCCTTTCTCTCTCTTCTCCTTCTGGAACCCATATAATACAAACGTTTGGATGCTTAATGTTGTCCCAGGAATGTCTTCAGTTACTTTATTATTTTTTTAAATTTGCTTTTCTTACTGCTGTTCTGATTGTGTGGTTTCCATTTTTTTGACTTCTAGATCACTTACGTGTTCCTCTGTATTACTTTGTCTGCTATTCATTCCTTCTAGTGTGTCTTTTATTTCAACTATTGAATTATTCATTTCTGACTGGGTCTTTTTTAATATATGTTCTAGTTCCTTGCTGAAATGTTCTCTGATTACATCAATTGTTTTCCCTAATTCAGTTAACATTTTCATTATAAATGTTTTAATTCTTTATCTCGTAAATTTTTTTATTTCTGTTTTTTTTTTAAAATCTCTTTCCTTTCTCTTTCATTATTTTTCAGGGATTTTCTCTTGCTCTTTCACTTGAGAGTGGTTACTCTGCCTTTTCATGTTGCTTGACTTTCTTGCCTCTATGAGTTGAGGTGAAACGGTTGTCTATTGCAGTCTTAAAAGTGTATTTTTCAGTGGAGCTGTCTCTGTACTGTGTGTGCCCAGTGCATCTGGTGAGAGAGCTGGATTTGATGTGACCACAAGTCATTCTCGGTGGAACCATCTCTATACGGACTGTG
>SJXQ01001621.1:467377-483322 GCA_006408695.1 Aepyceros melampus | reverse complement strand
ATTACCCTGGGACTTGGTCACCTGTGTGTCCCACGGTCAAGTCTTTTCCCCGGTCATGGCTTCCCCAGATCCAATTGCTGTGCCATGACGCACAATAGACAGGATGGGAGTGTTGCTCGGTACTTTCAGCTGGAGTGCATGGCTAGCTGGTTGTTGGAAACCCAGAGGACTCAGAGCAAATCTTTCTCTGCCCTGCCTCGAAGACAGCCAGTGCATACCCTCCTCATGAGCGGAGTCCAGTCCTCTGGCCAGCCAAGGGGGCTTGTCTCCTCTACAGAGGACCCTAGGTCTGGGACGCCCAGTCTGTGGCTTGACCTGACCACACCCCACCTATGCAACCTTCCTTTTCTTCTGATTCCCCTCCCAGGGGCACAGGTCTTGACCTGATTATTTTTCTTCCCTTCCTACTGGATTATGTGTGGATTGTTCTTACAACCTTGGTTGTACAGGAGTGCTTCTGCCAGCTTCCAGTTAGTTTCAGTGAGAATTGTTCCCCGTGTAGGTAAATTTTAGATGCATTTGTAGCAGGAGGTAGGCTCTACTTCCTTCTTACTCCACCATCTTGATCACCTCTCTCCCACTTTCCTGTCTTATAATACTTATTGTTGTTTGTTTGCAGACCTATCCTCTCTACTAGATTAAATGCTTTGGACGATGGAGGCTACATCTCAGTGATGTCTTTTCCATTGTGCTTAGCATATAGTATGTATGTGTTGCTTCAGTCGTGTCTGACTCTTTGCAGCCCTATGCCCACCAGGCTCCTCTGTCCATGAGATTCTCCAGGCTAGAATACTGGAGTGGGTTGCCATGCCCTCCTTCAGGGGATCTTCCCAACCCAGGGATTGAACCCACACCTCTTAGGTCTCTTGCATTGGCAGGCGGGTTCTTTACCACTAGCACCACCTGGGAAGCCCCCTTAGCACATAGCAGGTACTCTGTAAAAGTTTATGGAATGACTATATTAATTTATATTCAGCCTTTACCATACTTCATGTGAAGAGTTGACTCATTGGAAAAGACTCGATGCTGGGAGGGATTGGGGGCAGGAGGAGAAGGAGATGACAGAGGATGAGATGGCTGGATGGCATCACCGACTCGATGGACATGAGTCTGAGTGAACTCCAGGAGTTGGTGATGGACAGGGAGGCCTGGTGTGCTGCAATTTATGGGGTCGCAAAGAGTCGGACATGACTGAGCGACTGAACTGAACTGAACTTACCACACCTGTCTCCTGTGACCATTTTTCTTATGATTTTGAAAGTGTGACCTGAAAATATATTGAATGTCTGTATATTAAACTAGTAAATATACCAAAAAGGAAACAGACTGACAGAGAAAAAGTGAGTGGTTACTAGTGGGGAGAGAGATGTGGGAAGGGGAAGATAAGGGTAATGGGTTAAGAGGCACAAAGTACTTTGTAAAAACCTACAAGTACATATAGTACAGAACAGGGAACATAGTCAATATTTTACAATAACTATAAATGGTATGGAGCTTCCCTGGTGGCTTAGATGGTAAACAACCTGCCTGCAATGCAGGAGACCCAGGTTCGATCCCTGGATCAGGAAGATCCCCTGGAGGAGGAAATAGCAACCCACTCCAGTATTCTTGCTGGAGAATCTCATGGACAGAGGAGCCTGGCGGGCTACAGTCCATGGAGTCAAAAAGAGTTGGACATGACTGAGCAACTAACACTTTCACTTTTTTTTTTTCACAAGCAAGATACTCTGTGGTGTCTCAGGCTTTTTCTGGCCCTGAGACTCTGTGACCTTTTGATTTCCCTTTAGAGTCTTTTTATTGTTTGTGGGGAACAAACCCCACAGAATCTAGGAGACTTGATATACAAGTTTTGTTGAGTGCTATCAGAAAATCTGTTATTTAAAGTGATTTTTTTCATTTACTTGCCATTTTACAAAATAACCCTTACAAATATAGTCAATCACTGGAAAGCAAATTATTCAAGTAAGTCATCAGCAAAAATGGCAGAGTGAAGATTTCTGAAAATTCTACCCATAACAGAAATGAAAAGAATTGGCAAAGATGACAGAACCAACTTTTGCAGCACTCTGGAAATTAACCAAAGGTTTGCACCAATCTGTGGAACATTCCTTTATTCCTGAAAAATGACTGCCTTATAACAGTCAGCTTTGTGGCATTTTCACTTGTGCTATGCCCATCTTTTGCTCTCCAGCTTTTCAGTAGCCTTGAGAATTCACAGCTTGCAACCATAGGGAAAGCCAGCAACCTGGTAACCCCTGGAGGATGCAGAACAGGTTTGAAACTTCTGTAAATTCTCATTTGTAGAGAGCGGTCATTATTTGATCTGTCTGGCGATTCCCCAGAAAACCCCTCATGTAAAACTTTATTTGTCTTGACTTGGAGGTGCAGATAACCTCCTCCTCTCTGGGTGGGGGGTGGGGGCTTTTCTGGAAAACTATTAGAGGCAACTGATTAACTTCACAGCTATTTGAGGAGTAGATAACCAAAAAGTTTGAAAGGTAAAGCTGAAGAGTAATATATTTGTTGGGACTTTGAAAAGTTCAGGCATATTCTTGGGAACCTAGGAGACTACATGCCTGCTCAGGGATGTGTGCAGTCCCAAGGCTATGTGCATGCTCAGGAAAGACCTGAGAAGGCCCTCAGCTCTCACTCTGGCTGACCTTGAGCTCTGTATAAGCAGAAAAGGATGACTAAGGCAGAGTTAATCAACTGCCTGGCTGAGTGTTGAAAGCATGCCCTAGCATGTACAGAGAGCGTCTTGGCCAAGACTGGGAGACGTTTCGGTTCCAGGAGCTTATGGAAATCTTTTTCTCAGTTATTGTTTGACTACTAAGCTAACCCAGCAGAGACTTCAGTATTTTTAATGATTATTAAAGTAGAATGGGACAGAGTGAAGCCTGTTGCCCATCAGACCTTATAGAAGCTGATTCTTGGTCCACCAAGCTGCAATATTTGTAGCTCTGCCTGTATAGTTCCTATGTCTTTAAACAGGTTGAAAGGGGAAGGAGCTCATATAATGATGTCTTGTTTGTTAATTTTAAGGTAAGATAAAAGTAGTTTCTGAAATTTTTTTCAGAAGGATTGCTGTTAGTGAGAAGTGATTTGTTTGGAAATGCCATTTCACTCCTGCACCTCAACCACAACCCAGCTGGCTTCTCCATCTTTCTGAATTCTTGTGGAAGATCAAGTCCTCTTTCCTCCCCTAGACTCCCTTTTATACACTCTCCTCATGTTATCGCTCTGTGCCTCTGTTAATCTCATCTTCTGGTCTGGCTTTCTTTTGTTTCATCCCTGTAGTTTTCAACTCAGGCTGGTTATGGGCTGACACACTGCATTCTTGGAGTCCATTTTCTAAGAGGAGATTCTGGAAGAATAGAGACTGTAATTGCCCTTCTTCCCGGCCTGGGGGTGAGGGGTGTAAGAGCAAGAGGAAAATTCTTTGGCTATCATTTTGGGCAGAGCCATCTCAAATGAAGCAGTACAGTTCTCACAGGCTGTAAGGGGCTGTACTAATTTGACCAGATAACTGGGCAATGACTCACTGAGACAGGGTTGGCAATAGAGATGTTTTTTTTTCAGCTGGTACTAAAAAAAGACTCAAGGCTTATATGCATACATGCTGTACATTCATCCGATACCACCTTCCTCATCCCTACCAGGGGAATGCCAGAGAGGTTGCCCCTTTCCCACACTTCTCTCAAATTGCTTATTTTCTGACTCCCCCCTCTCCTCTGCCCCCCTTTTCTAGGCTGCACTGGATGTTTGCTTTAACCTGATTTCTCTTGCCTGTGAGGGGTGGAGAATGGGGTGGGAAGGTACACAGTGTGATTTACGCCACCTCTGTCCACCACCTCCTGGGGATGGCCTGACCTGGATGATCATTTTTAGCCTGCTATTTCCTGAGCATGGGCCAGGGGCTGCGGCCAGGGGCAGAAAGGCTAAGACTGTGACACGAGCTCCCTGGCAGATTTGGCAGTGATGAGTTTCCACTGGGGAATGAAATGGCTGTCCCATTTCTAACTTCTGTACATTGGAAATAGAGCCATGGCTGTGACCCTAATGATGAAAACATCTTGAGGAGAAAAGCTCCTAAATCCCTGAAAGACTGGACTTCTGTCAGATACTTCAAGGGGGGCAGTATCCCCGGGTAGCTGCGTTTCTAAAGTTATAACTTCAAACAGATTATGATTTCAATGTATACAAATTATACAAAGTATAACGTCAGCCTCCAACCGAGTAGTCTGTTTTCAAGATCAGATAAGACTCATTTATTTATTTCTAGGAAAGACCATTTATTTCTATGAAAACAGCATGCTCCTGCCTTAGAAAACAAAGCCAGAAGAAAACAATTTGTCCTTTCAAGTGAGCTAAACACATCCTGCAATGATATTTTTTACAGGAAACTATTCCCTTGGTGCTCTTAGGGGCTGATCTGGAGAGCCCTTGCAGCTACTGGGAGCTGCACAAAATGGCCCCACTGGCTCTGAGCTCCGCTCCCTTTAGGGCCTGGGAGCCTCCAGTTGCTGAGATGATAAGATGTGTGCTCGGGTGTCTCAGCTTTGAACTTGAAATATGATTTGTCATTGAAACAGCACCATAAACTATGAAATATACTAACAATTTCATTTTTCTGCTTATAGGTTAAGATAGATTTTTCCGGGCTGGCCCAGAAACTTACTTACCACCTATGATATTCTTTCAGAAAATTACTGGCTTGGCCAGTAAGTTTGTTCAGCTTTTCCCATAACCTCATACGGAAAAATCCGAATGAACTTGTTGGCCCACTCAGTACGTAAAGGAAACTTGTGATAAGATCCTTCCCTTCACAAGTCAGTCCTCAGTCTTTTAGCAGATCCTTTCCCTGTAGGTGGTACAGAAGTGAATTTTAAGTCATGCCACATTACCTGGACATAGGTTCTGAGAGTGTGGCCTGTGAACTTATGAGATTTAATTGTATTTTGTTCAGTTCCTTTCTGTTGAGAGATAACCATGGTCATTCGTGAATCCTAAGAACAAGTTCTATTTGTCAGTTGCTTCAAGATTCTTCTTTGTAGAAGTTGTAAGTGAATAAAACACTAAATTACTGATGAAACATCTCGACTTCCAGCTAAAGATTACATTTTCAGAGTTGTATATATAGTGTTTCAGGCTTGTCATAGCCCCCTTCTAAGCCACTGGCTGCTAGAAACCTCACATTAGTCCCTGGGGTCTGTCTGATTAGACATGGAAAGAGGTCAGGTATGCAGATACTATTGTGTCACCGTGTACTACACTCACACTAGGACAAGCTAGAAAGTGGCTGTTTACAAAGAAAGCCCCATTAGAAAAAAATGTTTGATGTAATTGTGGCCAAAACATCATTCAGAGATGGTGCCAAATGGGACCATGAGGAAAGGAAGGTCTAAACAGGTGGTCAAAGAAAATCCCTCTCTTAAAAGAGCTTGAGGCCCCATAAGTGTCTTTGTTTCTCAAGCAGGAGGATTTGCTTCCATTAGATTCCAGTGGTGAATCTAAAAAAAAAAACCTAATTTTTACCTTCAGGACAAAAGTAATTAATAAATCATAGAAGCAAGTCCCCTCTATTACATTTTGCTTAAGTTTCTTTCCTTTTCAGTTTTATCCAAGTATGAAAACCAGATTACTATTTTTGCTGACTACCTAGAAGAGTTTCCAGATACAGATGAGCTGGTATGGATCTTGGGAAAACAGCATCTTCTTAAAACAGGTAAGGTTTGGTTGCATTTGTCTGTGAAAACCCAAATGAGATGGGTGCCCGAGGTTGAGGTCCTACCCTGTTTGCCTTCTTGGGTTGATAAGGGGTTAATGCTACTGATAGGCAGATTTACTTTACAGCTGGAGGAGTTTAAGCCTCCGGCCCCTTTCTTGCATGCAGAGACCCTTCTGAGGCCCTAGCAGTGTGTTCACATGATCATAGGTATTTGTACAATTTGAAAAAGTCATTTTTTTTTTCTTAAAGGAGGACGCTCCAATTCTATAAGCCTCGGGTTTCAAAACACACGGACCGGCTCTGGGTATTACTAACCAGTATCTCGCCTTTGATGACTACATACTTCTCATTCCTCTCATGTCCTGATGAAAAACAATGCCACCCAAGGGACTTCTAAACAGCCCTGGCTGTCACAAACAGTCTCAGATACTGAGAAGTCTTATAGTTTTAGAGCTTTTGCTGACTGTGGTACTGTCTCAGTTTATTCTGATTTTTTTTTTAATTCTGATTTTGTACAGAACTTTTAGCCACTGCAGCTAGATGGAAAGGAGGCTTGGCTTTCTCTTCCTTACCATCACATTCTTATAGATTGAGAAAGACCTTTTAACCTGAAAGTGATAACAACCCCACACATAGATAAAACCTGAGCTTGGAAAGAGGCAGCTCTGAGTTTTGTGTCTGAAGAGAGATCCTCTTTGGAGGCCCTGGCATGGAGGGAGGGACAGGAAGAAGCTGACTAAAAGGCAAGAGAGGGGGCTTCCCTGGCGGCTCAGGGGTAGGGAGTCCACCTGCCAATGTAGGAGACATGGGTTCGATCCGAGATCCAGGAAGATCCCACATGCTGCAGAACAACTAAGCTTGCGCACCCCAGCTACTGAGCCTGTGCTCTACAGTCTGGAAGCCACAACTGCTGAAGCCAGCGTGCCCTGGAGCCTGTGCTCTGCAGCAAGAGAAAGAGCCCGCGCACTTCAACTAGAGAAAAGCCCACGCAGCAACGAGGACCCAGCACAGCCAAAAATAAATAAATAAAAGGCAAGAGAAGAAGTAGCATCTTCTCATTCCATTTGAGTCTGGCTTCATCCTTTTGACTGGAAAATCCTGAATAGTGGAGAGCACCTAGTGCCAACAATGAGGAGACCTTTTGTGTTCAGACCCTTCTACCTCGGATAAGTCACTTTCTGGATCTTAACTCCTTTTGCCAGTAATTAACAGGAGAGGGACTGCAGGTGATCTATTCTAGTTGTGCATTCCCCGACAACAGGGATCCCCAAGTTGCCAAATATGCCCAGTTTCAAATGTTAAGTTGGAAAAGCCCTTTCAAGGTGAAACTCTAAAAGTCCAGGGCTTCCCTGGTGGTCCAGTGGTTAAGAATCCGCCTGCCAATGCAGGGGACACAGGTCTCACCCCTGGTCCAGGAAGATCCCACTGCCACAGAGTAGCTAAGCCCTGTGCTCTAGAGCTCACAGGCCACAATTACTGAGCTCACGTGCTTAGAGCCTATGCTTCACAACAAGAGGGGCCATTGAGAAGCCCACACACAACAATGAAGAGTAGCCCCCACTTGCCACAGCTAGAGAAAGCCTACACAGAACATTGAAGACCCACCGTAGCCAAGAAATAAATAAATCTTTAAAAAGTGTCTATACAACTTTCCCCAGCCTTTCTAGCATATAGGCAAGCCAGAAGACATAGAGAATATCGGGAAGGAGTGAAGGGCATGAGCATTTGTGACAAGGGGAGAAAATAATAGCTAACATCTGCCTCAGGTTTACTGTGTGCTGTACCATGTAAGCTACTGCCTTCCATGAAGTGTTATCTTGTTGAATACTCCTGTCTCTGTGAAGTGGGTGCAATTATTCTCCCCATTATATAGATGAGGAAACTGAAGCTCAGAGAAGTTAAGTAACAAGGCCACACAGTTGGTAAATAGCAGAATCAGGGCTCAAACCCAGGCAGAGCATGACTCCAGAAGTCTTACTCTTGACCATTTTACATCTGCTTCCCATACTGTGCTAGGCGCTGGTGACATGAAGGGGAAGAAAAATCCAGACAGCTCAGCTTTCTGATTTGTTCAAAGGAAAGGCAGAAGAGAAAATAGAGACTATTGGTTAACACCGAATTGCCTTTTTTTGTTTTAAAGTGCAATGACTATAAATTCTGTACAGAATTACAAATATAGATGTGTTGTTGAGAAGGGGGAGAAAGAAGACTAGAAAGACGGAAGCACATCTGAGTACAGATGGACACGTGGAAGCCATATTTGTGGCCAATGAAGTAAATTTATGCTGTAAAATATATACAGGAAAGCATGCTTTGAAAAAAACATCACAAAAGCATTTGTGATGTTATATCACCACTTAGATTATTAGAAATGCCAGTGCACTAATTTCTTACACACTTAATTTGCTTAGCAGGGACATCTTTTTAGTTAAAGATTTATGTGCACACCAAATGCCAACAACCTATCCCTCGTTTTAGGTAACAGACCATGGATGCTGATGAGAGATCCAGCCAACCATCAGGCAGGGGCTGACTGCCTTATCATAGGTTGCTCAGGATCCTTGCTTTTCCTAGTCCGTGTCTTTTGGCCATGTGATCTCAGTGTTAAGTACCTGCTGGGACTATGGAGCTCAGTGAGGAGATAGGAGCCACTCAGCATCATTGTAGCCAGCAGCTCTGGTCAAAATATAGGCGGGAGGAAATACTGAAATTATTTGGCTAAAATGAGATTGGGTTTCCTATGAATTTCCCTTAGTCTCATAACAATGGAAATGACTGGTTATTTGAAATTTAGTTTGCCCTTGGCTCAGAAATCAAAGACAGATATCTTTAGATGGGATATGGTGATTTAATTTTAATTTCACATTTAATTACAGAAAAATCTAAGCTGTTGTCTGATATAAGTGCTCGTCTATGGTTTACATACAGAAGGAAATTTTCACCAATTGGTAGGTATATCATTTGTTATACTGTGCTTTCTTCCTTGTAGATAGCTTTCCTGAGGTTATCAGTGATATCATGGAAACCTCAGAGTTAACAACTCACTATGGTGAAGAATTTAATTTGAGGGAGTAATTGATTAAGTCTTATGCTTCATACAGAAGTTTCGTTGCCAATGTGCCTCAGCATGTATGGTTCCGTGGTGTTAATGTGTAATGCTGGTTTACTTTTGAGCCCACCTCCAAGTGTTTGGGCACTAGAGATATTGTTTTAAGTCTAAGAGCAACAAAACAGTCACACTTTTAACTTGATACAATCCACTGCTTTATGGAGTTATTTGATTATTAAAGATGACTGTACCTTGAAGGAAAGAAAATAATTCTCTTGCTTTTTTTTTTCTTCCTATGATATGAAAACACTTTGCCACTGAGAAATGAATTATAGTGGATATCCTTGGCAGTGAAGAATACCAGCTGCTGTCTAGAAAAAAGGACAGTTTAATGAGCTAAGTGAATAGGATCCCTCCATAGAAATTTGTAAAATGTTTGCAGAGTTACTTCTTTCTAATCTTGTGATCCTATAGAAAAGGATCACCAAACTCAGTTGGTGGAAGCTATTCTCCTAGAGGAAACCTGTCTGACTGATTTTGTTTTGGGACTAGACCTAATAACTGGAGTGAAATCTATCTTTCTGATAAGTGTGAAAAATGAAGTTCACACAGACTTTTTTTTTTGCTCTCCATAGGAAGTACCTGAGTAAAATACACAAAAGAACAGTCTTTACTACTCAGTAACTCTAAACTGTTAACTTTTTCTGGATGAAGAGATCTTTGCAAGATTTGAGAACATTTGCAATTCAACTCTGACAATGTTTTGAAAGAGATGATCCCTTCTTTATGTGGGTTTCATTGCATATTTCCATACTAATCTGGCCTATAATCCCACCATTAGCAAGAGCCAACGGACTCCACTTCCAGCTGACAAGTTGGCTCAACTCTCCTCATCTTGCTGTAGCAACTCTCCTTCAGTCCCCACAACAAAAGGAAAGGAGCAGCCATCTTGGACCACTTGTCTTACATGGTTGATGATGTCGTTTACGGTTAGTCTTGTGAGACCATGCTTATAGCATACTTTTCCACTTCTGTGTTGGGAGAGGAAGCAATGAAAGCATAATGTCTCCTCTGCCATCCAAGTTGTCTCACTTCAAAGTACTTTGAAAAAGGATATTGAGTGCCCTTCCCCCCACAACCCCGTGCCCGGCCACATATATAGGATTTTTCTTACATCAAGTGTTCTTCAAATGGAACCTGTTGTCTTATTAACTGGTTTTGTACCTTTTAAAAATATAGTATATTTCTAATTTATTAATAGTATTTTATATTAGGGCTTCCCTGGTGGCTCAGTGGTAAAAAATCCGCCTACCAACGCAGGAGACACGGGTTCAATTCCTGGGTCAGGAGGATCCCCTGGAGGAGGAAATAGCTGCTCACTCCAGTATTCTAGCAGGAATAATCCCATGGACAGAGGAGCCTGGTGGGCCCCAGTCCATGGGGTGCAGAGTCCACTTAGTGACTAAACAACAACATTATGACCATACTCATTATACCAAATATTTACATCATCTTGAATGAGTGGTAGAATACTTTTATAGATACTCTCTCATTTAATTCATATAGTATCCACTGATAGTAGGCAAGGTATATGCTCCAGTTTACAGATGAGACTTAGATTAGGTAACTAGAGACTGGCCTTCTGATGCCTAACCTAGGACTCTTTCCTCTATTTACATTCTCCTTACCATTCAGAGCTTCATAATGTGTATTTAAAATGGTCAAGAACCTTCCAGATTTCCGTGACCATACTGATGATCAGCTTTGGTAGCATTTATTCTTTAACTCAGATAAGATTGCCCTCCTCTGGAAGTGAGCTGTGAAAAGCCAGATTTGGTCAGGCAGATGATGACATGTCATGGATTAAGTGTTGGTAGTCATACATGGTAGTCAGTCATCTACCAAAATTGAATGCATGCCTGGATGTCTCTAAGCAGAAAACATACAGGGCAGGTTTTGTTCATTTGTTTTGCCTTAGGTCATAGAACCCGTTTTGGTTAACTCAGCATTATCTTTGCAAGCTCTACCCTGTAACAAACCTTGTTGGATATCTGGCTTTATCTCTTGCCTCTCTATTCTGAGTATGTGTGCCTATCTATATTGTATGATTCTCCAATATGCTGATGTTTCAGGAAAGGGCAATTTAATGAACTCACGTTCATTCTCATCCATTTTGCCAACAGGGGGAACAGGCCCTTCGTCAGATGCTGGCTGGGGATGTATGCTACGCTGTGGACAGATGATGCTGGCTCAAGCCCTTATCTGCAGACACTTGGGAAGGGGTGAGTTAAATTTGTTCTGTCTTGGAGACCTCTGCAGTCACATTTACTGCTGATGGTTTAGCCTTGGTGCTAAAGGGAACAGAGCTGCAGGTCCTGAAGTGCTCTCTGTAAGCCCAAGTGGTGGAGCTGACAAGTCAACAAACCCTCTCATGAGAAGGAAACAGCTGGCATTTCCTTGTAACTACTAAGCCAGAGAGTTATTTTCCTGGGACAGAACTGAACATTGAGTCAAGTGTATCATAGAGTTTCCATCTTCACTGTTGTTCACGTGAGTTCTTAAACAGGACAAATAACAAAAGGAGCCAGAAGAAGATATGGTGGTGAGCCTGTTTTTTGACCTCATTTAAAATATTTGTCTGGTGAAAGATGTCAGTGACCTAAAGGAAGTGCCTAATGAGGGAACCAGTGCTATTTTGGTTTGGGTTCACTGATGAGGTCCACTTGATAATGAAGGAATCCTTAAATTATCTTTCTCAGGAGGCTGCTTTATTAAGAACTTCCCAACACAACATTGTAAAGCAACTATATTCCAATAAATTAATTTAAAAAATAAAAATAAAGTTTAAAAAAAGAAAAAGTAACTATGTGAAGTGATAGATGTGTTAATTAAGTAAATTATGATAATCATTTCACAATGTATAGGTTTATTAAATTATCACATCATGCTGCTGCTGCTGCTAAGTCGCTTCAGTCGTGTCCGACTCTGTGAGACCCCATAGACGGCAACCCACCAAGCTCCCCCGTCCCTGGGATTCTCCAGGCAAGAACACTGGAGTGGGTTGCCATTTCCTTCTCCAATGCATGAAAGTGAAAAGTGAAAGCGAAGTCGCTCAGTCATGTCTGACTCTCAGCCACCCCATGGACTGCAGCCCACCAGGCTCCCCCGTCCATGGGATTTTCCAGGCAAGAGTACTGGAGTGGGGTGCCATTGCCTTCTCCTATCACATCATATATCCTTTTAAAAATCATGCTGTTTAAGCTAAATATATTCAATTTTTATTTGTCAGTCATACTTCAGTAAAGCTTACAAAATTTTTTAAATAATAAAGAGTACACACTATCTTAAAATTAGAACCTTCCAGTAATCATTGTTGGACCACTCGAGTCTTGCTTTCTTAAAACATATGCATACTTCCCGTGGGCTGACCTTGGTTAGATGTCAGTTCAGGAAGTTGGGTGAAAGTCTGGTTTGCCTTGGGGATGAGGAATGAAAGGCCATCTTGGATGAGATTGGGCTGCTGAAATCTTCAGCTGTTACTCCTTGAGATTCAGAGGTACAACAACTGACTCCCTTTCCCTCACACATCCTCCTGCGGTTACCAGAGAAGACTGGAGAAGAGTCTGGGGAGGCTTTAGGGCTTCATGCCTTTTTTTCAGGGTTTAGAATGTCCCGTGCCTGCGTCCCCTGGGTAGTATCATAATTTCTGTTTAACAGATGAGGAAATTGAGGCTCAGCAAATAAGGTGACTTGCCCCAGGCTGAACAGCAAGAGTCATCGTTTGGGACTAGAATGCAGGTCTTCTGTCTCCTTGTCCAGTGATTTCTCTACTGTACACATACTTCTTGGAACAGATCCATTCTTACTGTTTTTACTTTCTCATTTATGAAACACTTCAAAATGATTCTTCTGGAAATGAATCTTGTGGAGAGCAAACTGGGGAGTTTTCCCCACAATCAGCAGTCTCAATTGTTTTAATGTAAAAGCAAGTAGCAGGAAGAATGTGGAAATAGATCTCATAGCTAAGATATTCAAATGAGAAGATAAAGTATTTTGGAGCATTTCCTTTTTGGTTATTTTGCAGTTGAGGTGGGGTATTAGTTGACTTATCACTGTTATCAGTAAATATTTAGTGGTACATAGCAGCCAGCTAATCAGGATTTCCCCCAGAGTCAGACAGTTCAGTAGCTGATGAAAAACAGTTGGATGCTGTTCACCCTCTGAAGACTGCTGGATATAAAGTTTAAACATTTGGTTTCAGGAATACGAAAGCAAAGAGAACTAAAGACTCTGGAGATAATGGCCTCTGCCTTCCAGTAGATTTCACTTGTGAATTCAAACACTTTCTAAAACCTCAGGAGAGAAATTTCTGTCTTGGAAGCCAACTAAGTCTCAGAAATCTGTCCCACTAGACAGTTCCTAGAGCTGAGGGAATGGGAACAGTGTGTCCTGTCCACAGAGGTGACGATGAGAGTTTTTCAGAGTTGTCCTCAGCAAGTCATAAGCAGCCCTGTAGAACTGGGGGCCTGTGCCTGAGGCACAGATCAGATCTCTACAGGTATAATTATTTTAGTTTTGGTCATAAGGAAACCTTCATCACCTGATAGCAAAGGTATTTATTTTTCCAAAGCTCAGCGTGGCCTTTTGAAAAGGCTGTGTAAAAAATGGCAGTGTGCATTTCTTTAAAAAACCTTCTTAGCTGCAAATTGTTTTTATTCCCCTGGAAATACTGGTGTATCAGGATGGCACTTCCCCTCACCCCTCATGAGACTCTTGTCAGTGCTGCTGAAATATACAAACCAAAGCCATTGGTGTTTGTGTGGACGTGAGACACTACAGTGTCAGTGAGACCCGGATATACTGCTGGGTTTTGAGGTGACATCCTGGTCACTGAGTAGCTGACCAGAAAGGCCTTGTGTCCCTGTTTTCAAGTAATATTTATCCAACTCCAGCTCATGGGAAAAATCAATTTCTTGGTCAACTTCTTGTCTTGTTTTTACTTTACACCCACTGAATCTCTGAAAGAAATCTGTTTCCAGATGTCTTGGTCATCAATATTAAAGATACTTGGGAATATTCTAACCTGATCGTTCCCACTTTCTAGATGTAATGCCTTTGTTTTCCTTCTAACCTTGTAGTCAGAGTAAGACTGCAGAGATAACAAATGGTTATAAACATGACTTTAACTCTTTTTTTCCTAAAAAGACTGGAACTGGGAGAAACAGAAAGAACAACCCAAAGAATACCAACGAATCTTACAGTGCTTCTTAGATAGAAAAGACTGTTGCTACTCTATCCATCAAATGGGTAAGGTCACATGAGTAGTTTAAAGACTGTCTTTCTGTTGCATAGTCCAATTAAGAGGAAAGAAACACTGTGAAATTCAGCTTACTTTGCCTGTACTTGCTTTTCTTTTTTTTTTTTAATTTAAAATATTTTATTTCATGTGGGATCTTTCATTTTGGCACATGGAATCTTTTAGCTGTGGCATGTGAACTTAGTTGCATCAGTTCCCCAACTAGGGATTGAACCAGGTCCCCTGCATTGGGAGCTCGGCACCTCAGCCCCTGGGGCACCAAGAAAATCCCTGTACTTGCTTTTCTTGTCCCCTGCTTTATATGTGGCTCCACTAAGTCATCTATCTGCTTAATTATTTATGCAAAAAATTAGGAGTTTGTGGTTTGTTGGAAGACCTTTCGCTAACATGTTTATTTTTTCCACGAAAACAGCACAGATGGGCGTAGGAGAAGGGAAATCAATTGGCGAATGGTTTGGACCAAATACAGTTGCACAGGTGTTGAAGTAAGTAAAAAGGTTGGGCATGAGCCTTATTCTACTGTCTCCTATGCCTGCCTCCACCAACTCAATATCCCATCAACCAAGCAGCTCTTGCCATCCCACTGAGCCACCAAACATCTGTACCATTTTGCTCAAATACTGCTTTGAAGTGTGTAATGTGTGTAGACAACTGTCTTTGTTTATCTGAGTTGTAGTCATGAGTACCAGTCCAGGTAGAGGCCCCTCAGGACTCATTCCATATCGCCTCGATAGATTGGTGCTCAGACACTCAACCATCAGCCTGAGGGTCACTTTGAAGCCAAAGGGTTTGTCCTAAGGAGGAAGGGGAAGCCTGAACCAGCCTAGGGAAGGCACAGACTCCCACCTTGTATGGTATTTTTAAAAATCTTCATTGACTCATTAACAGTTATTGGGCACCTCTACTATGCGAAATTGGGTGTACAAAAATAAACTAGGTATAATTCTTGCTTCAAGGAACTTCCACCTATTGGAAGACACAAACCCTAAAGGAGTCTTGGAATCAGTTTGTCATCTTTTAGTAAACTCAGGGTACCCTAGCATGGTCCTTTTGCTGTTGTCCTATTAAGTCCCAGAATTCACCTCCCACAGCAAGAGGCCACATGGAGAGGCCAGGACCAATGCTTTGGAAATGAATGGGGTGAGTGGCATTGGCACTTACACCACAGGCCACCTCACCTATTGTCACTCTCCTTCCTGACAGCCTATTACCAAATGGAAACTCCATGAGGGCAGAAATTGTGTTTTCCTTGTTCACTCCTATAACATTAGCACATGAAACCACCTGGTACCTGTAGTGAAGTGAAATGGTCCTTTTGCTGTTGTCCTATTAAGTCCCAGAATTCACCTCCCACAGCAAGAGGCCACATGGAGAGGCCAGGACCAATGCTTTGGAAATGAATGGGGTGAGTGGCATTGGCACTTACACCACAGGCCACCTCACCTATTGTCACTCTCCTTCCTGACAGCCTATTACCAAATGGAAACTCCATGAGGGCAGAAATTGTGTTTTCCTTGTTCACTCCTATAACATTAGCACATGAAACCACCTGGTACCTGTAGTGAAGTGAAGTGAAGTGAGCTCACTCAGTCGTGTCTGATTCTTTGCGACCCCATGAACTATAGCCCACCAGGCTCCTCTGTCCATGGGATTCTCCAGGCAAGAATACTGGAGTGGGTTGCCATTTCCTTCTCCAGGGGATCTTCCCAACCCAGGGATTGAACCCGGATCTCCCACATTACAGGCAGGCACTTTACCCTGTACCTGTAAGTGCTCAATAAATACCTGATGAATGAGTGAATGAAAATGGCAGCCAGAGTTTGATGCTGATTTAGGCATCAGAAAATTGAA
>SJXQ01001621.1:442182-467186 GCA_006408695.1 Aepyceros melampus | reverse complement strand
ACCGCCTAGCCTTCTTTGGTCAGAGAAGGCATGGCACCCCACTCCAATACTCTTGCCTGGAAAATCCCATGGACGGAGGAGCCTGGTGTGCTGCAGTCCATGGGGTCACAAAGAGTCAGACATGACTGAGCGACTTCAATTTCACTTTTCACTTTCATGCATTGGAGAAGGAGATGGTAACCCACTCCAGTGCTCTTGCCTGGAGAATCCCAGGGACAGGGGAGCCTGGTGGGCTGCCGTCTATGGGGTCGCACAGAGTCGGCCACGACTGAAGCGACTTAGCAGCAGCAGCCTTCTTTGGTAGCTACTTTAATTCTTGGGCTCTCTGGAGCATGATGACAGGACCTGCTTCATGCAAAATACAAATGGGGCACTGTTTCAGTTATTAGCCAACCTTCAGTGAGCTAGGGAGAAGGCAATGGCACCCCACTCCAGTACTCTTGCCTGGAAAATCCTATGGATGGAGGAGCCTGGTAGCTGCAGTCCATGGGGTCGCTAAGAGTCGAATACGACTGAGCGACTTGACTTTCACTTTTCACTTTCATGCATTGGAGAAGGAAATGGCAACCCACTCCAGTGTTCTTGCCTGGAGAATCCCAGGGACGGGGGAGCTTGGTGGGCTGCCGTCTATGGGGTCGCACAGAGTCGGACACGACTGAAGCGACTTAGCAGCAGCAGCAGCAGTCAGTGAGCTAGAATGTTTTGGAAATGTGCTTGTGAGGGGAGTAGTCTGGATTTCTTGGGGACCCAAGTGAAACGTATTATCTTGGAGTCACCCTTTGCTAACAGTGCAGCCTCTCTGATACCACTTTCTTACTTTAGTCTGTAGTGCATTTTGGGCCATTGTTGGTCAGATGAGTGAAGATCTGGTGGTGTTTTAGGAACCACTGCAAGAAGCCAGGGTAGAAGGTATAAAAAATTGGAATGGCTGTGCTGATCCCAACACCTAGTTTGATATGGTTGGTTTATAAATGACATCCCTCAGAATTTGCTTCTTTCTTCTAAAATTTGAACTTCCCAATAACAAGTAAATTCTCCAGGGGATGTTCCCAACCCAGGGATCGAACCCAGGTCTCCCACATTGCAGGCAGACGCTTTAACCTCTGAGCCACCAGGGAAGCCTGTATATATTTAAGTAACAGTTTTCCTTTTTTTTAAAGCAATAAATTAGAATGTCTCACATTTAAGAAAAGAAAACAAAATCTCTTGGGAGCAGGTGTACTGGTCCTCTCTTGCCCAGTAGGAGTAACATCATTTTGCGAGGCAGCCTGTTCCATTTTTATAAAAAGCAAGGCCTTCTTTCTGAGGTTCAGAAACAGTGACTCTGGCATTTTCAAAGTCCCTGGACATGGAATATTCCAGAGCTTGGTCAAAGGAGCCAGACCTGACCTGAATCCCACAAAGAGAGAACAACTTCTGTGTGGCTCAGCATTCGGTAACTTCTGGAACACTGGACATACATAGGTGGTACTATTTTCTGCCGAGATGTCCATCTTCCCAATTGTGACTTCATTGTATGTTGCTTTGCAGAAAACTTGCTTTATTTGATGAATGGAATTCCTTGGCTGTTTATGTGTCAATGGATAACACCGTGGTCATCGAAGATATCAGTGAGTCCTTGGCCAGTTTACCTTCTTGGGTGATTGGGTATGGAGGTTCTTCTTTAGCATTCAGAACATGTGGGGGGAAGAGAGGGAGAAAGAAAGAGAGAGTGAGAGAGAGAGATAAAGAGAAAGAATAAACACACACATGCTCTCTCTGACCTGCCCCTCTAGCAAGACAGAGGAGCACAGGGCTCTGGTTAATCATTCCCTGTGCCGTTTTTTCTCTTCCCTTTCAGCTTTCTGAAAGGGGAAAAATGAGAGGATCTTTGGTGTGCCTCAGTGAAGCACCAGATTCTTTCCCTGCAGGACACCCCAAGTGCAGATAATCAGTTAAACCACCCGTGGGTCTTCTCTGGCCTCCCCCCTCCCTCCACTGTACTCTCCAATATGGGGCTCAAGAGACCAACAGATCCAGTCCCTCTTTCCAAGGCCATTGTAGCCTAGTTGACAAATGAGATTCTCCCAATGAGCCCATCATATCTGAGGAGACACAAGGAATGTTCAGTTGCCAGAAGGAAGAGAAGTAAGGGCTGGACGAGTATCCTGGGCTTCCTGTAGCAAGTAGGGCAGCAGGGCCCAGGTGGCAGCGGGAAGGGCCTTCCAGGTGGGGACTGTCACGTCAGATCTCCCTTAGTCTTGCCCATGGTGCATCTTTTAGGGCTTTTTTACCTAGGCCTGTCTTCTGTTTCTAGAAAAAATGTGCCGCACCCTGTCCTTGAGTGCCGACACACCTGCCGAGAGGCCCCTGGAGTCTCTGACTGCTTCCACCCAAAGTAAGGGCCCCTCGGCCTGCTGCACGGCCTGGAAACCCTTGTTGCTCATTGTGCCCCTCCGCCTAGGCATAAACCAAATAAACCCCGTCTATGTCGACGCCTTCAAAGTAAGTCACACCTTTCCCCAAGCTGCCCGTGGCCTGCCATCCCACCACCATCGTGAGCCCGGAGATCTGTGAGCAGCAGTCCACATGTGAGCTGAGAATCTTGCATTCTCTTTCCCTCCAGGAGTGTTTTAAGATGCCACAGTCTTTAGGGGCATTAGGAGGAAAACCAAATAACGCCTATTATTTCATAGGATTCTTAGGTAAGAAAAGAGTAATCACAAGTAAGTCACCGTGGGCTAGGGGAGGGTGGGCCCAACGTCTGCGTGGAAGACCAGGCAATTCCAGTTAGGAGGCCCTGGCCTAGCCTGGAGATGCTGCAGCTTGGAGGCAGCTCATCCTGCTTCTAGCCTGAAGAGTAACACCTACCTGTGCCTCACAGAGACCAATGTCTTCATCTCTTTGCCTCTCAATATGATGGTTCCATGGCTGTGCTCACACTGGACGACCCCAAGGTCACAGCATTGCTTCAGCACCTCTTTTTTCCTCCGGGACCCAGGGTGGCAGGGCTTCACTTCCCTGGCCTTGCCGATCCCCTTCTTACTAGAGCTTGGGCATTTGGGCCAGGAGCCATCCTTTGACTTCACAAGACCACAGAGCTGGGCCTGCTAGCTTATTGTTCAGAGGCTGGACTGGGTGGAAATTAGAAGAGGTGAAAACAGAGGTTTATGAGAATGGAGGCTCAGCCTTAAAACAACTAACCTAATGTGGATCCTGATGAGCAGCCTGACATTCCTGCCTCAGTGGACACCTCTAGAAACTCCGCCATCTTCCTCACTAGCTGTGACCAGAGGCATTGAAGGCCCTTGGCACACAAAAGGAGCAGCCCGGCTCTTCCCAAACTTTCATGTGCACGAATCACCTTGAGATTAACATGCAGGTTCAGCAGGTCTGGGGTGGAGCCTGAAGGCCTCCATTTCTCACTAGGTAGGGCAGGTGCCGCTGGTGCCACACTTTGAGTACCAGGGGCCTAGATACCTGGTTAGTGCCGCAGAGTAAGGGAGCGATGTGGCCAGGGAAGCGGAATACCGCCACCTCTGGCAGGAGTGGGCTTTGAGGAATTATGAGTTTAGGGTACAAAGGAGAGCCAGAGCAGGCCTGGGGAATGGTGAGGGATGTGCAGAGGATACGGTGAGGTGAGCTTGGCCATCCTCCCAACCCATCTCTTCCTCAGAGATTCAGGGAGGTGAGGTGAGTGGGAACAGACAGACCTGGCTCCTGTATGTGGCCTGCCTCCCGCGAGCTCGGTGTGTGACAGTAGGAAGAGAGAGTCAACTCTTTCAGTCTCAGGTTCCCTTTATGGAAAATAGGGCTGACCCCCAGCTCACCATGTTGTCACCTCACAGTAAAGCACTCAGTAAAGAGCCAGCCTGACCCCAATGCTGCTTTCAGCTGCTTACTCTTCTCCCCTTAAGGTGGGTTTTCTCTGCAGTTGCTGGGCTCGCTCTTGAATGCTGCCACCTCCTGGTCGAGCTTTAGAACTACAGCTTGATGGAACATTTGAAAAGTGGAGGCTTTTCCTTTCTAAATCTTCCCTGGTGGCTTAGAGGTTAAAGCATCTGCCTCCAATGTGGGAGACTTGGGTTCGATCCCTGGGTTAGGAAGATCCCCTGGAGAAGGAAATGGTAACCCACTCCAATATTCCTGCCTGGAGAATCCCATGGACAGAGAAGCCTGGTAGGCTACAGTCCACGGGGTTGCAAAGAGTTGGACACGACTGAGCGACTTCACTTACTTTCTAAAGTTCAAAACCCAGTACTTGGAGTTTTATAAATTTAGATGTTCTCTGTTTCTAAGCTTCTGGGTTCCTGTCAAAGAAACTGTTGCAAAAATCTAATTCCTGTTGTCTGTGCTTAAAGACAAACTGAAAACAGATTGGAAAATAATTGTGGAGGGATCTCAATGAATTCCTGGGCACCCTGGCCTCCTTATCCCAGGTTACCCAGAGAGAATTTGCCAAGTTGCCATAGCCCTCCTTCTCTTGGGGGGCCCTGGGCTGGGGAGACTTTGGTGGAGTTGGACTGCTTATGAAAGAGGTGTGACAATCCCCAGTTCCCAAAACAGAGGTTTACATAGTGTCCATTGCCCATTAATTTCATAAATCTTTTGTTTAACCTTTACTTGAGGCTCCAAAGTCACCTCAACTCCCCCTTTCTGAATCACCTGGTTACTGTATTAGGTTTGGGGTGGGGGACCAGATTGATAGAACGTCTGAAGGGAAGGGACAGATGAAAGCTTCCATTTTCTGAATGAGGAACTCTACAGAAGGTACTCTCTCTTCCTCCATCCCCCTTTCTCTCTCCATGTATGTATGTATGTATATAATTTATCATTATAATGGCTTCCCCAGTGGCTCAGCAGGTAAATAATCTGCCTACAATGCAGTAGATATAGGAGATGTGGTTCGATTTCTGGGTTAGGAAGATCCCCTGGAGGAGGAAATGGCAACCCACTCCAGTATTCTTGCCTGGAGAATTCCATGGACACAGGAGCCTGGTGGGCTACAGTCCATGGGATCACAGAGTCGAACACGACTGGGCACATATACTGATCATTATATTGTTTAGGATATATAAATATATAATATATTGAAATATAAATACATTTATAGAGAGATACAGATTAGTATCAGTAGTTATATAGAGATGGGGCTTCCCTGGTGGCTCAGTGTTAAAGAATCTGCCTGCAATGCAGGAGATAACAGGTTCAATCCCTCCACGAAGATCCCCTGGAGAATGAAATGGCAACCCACTCCAGTATTCTTGCCTGGGAAGTCCCATGGACAGAGGAGCCTGGCGGGCTACAGTCCATGGAGTCGTAAAAGAGTTGGACACAGCTTAGCGACTAAGCAACACGAATATAGAGATGTATCTAGCTGTAGATAAATAGATAGATAGGGTTAACCCTGAGGGGTAGAGATCATTATTTCCATTTATGCCTAGTGGAAAACTTAGAGGGGCCACTTTCTCAAGGTCACTAAGCTCAAAAGTAGCAAAGCCAGAATTTGACCCCAATTTGGCTGTTTGTGCTAACATACCCCCTTGCTTCTCTAGTGGTCTCTTGCCCAGTAGGAAGCTGGGAGATGCTCCTGGAGTACAAGACTGTGCCAGGGTGACAGCCTGGCTGGGTGATTTTTTCTGCTTAGAGAAGTTTGTCTCCTGTGGTTTGGTGGAGGGCGCCACCTGGAGCTCTGTCACATGAACTGGGTGTCTACAGATGGTGGACCTGCCTGCTCCTTCTTCTTGGGCCTCATTGGAGACCATGATACAGTCCCCATGTAATTTCTAGGGCTTTTTCAATGTCAGAAATAGGCCAGCCCACAGAGCTCCACTACACACTCATACATACATACACATACAGATATACACACACATGTGGAAAAGGGCCAGACTCAGAGAGGACACTGTTATTATTCCCAGTACCTTAAACCAAAGGCTTCGCTGGTGGCTCAGCACTAAAAGAATCTTCCTGCCAATGCAGAAGATGCAGGATCCTCTGGAAGAAGAAATACTTCCTTTCCTGTCAAAGATTGACCACTGGTTTGAACTAAAAACTTGGGCTAGTCAGTAAGTTACTTTGTTTCTGTAAGTCCGTGATCCACATCTATTGACCAAGTCCTGACCAAGCCAGACACGTGGCTGTGCAATTTTTGAATGAGCACGTGGGTGTGCTTAGTCACTCAGTCATGTCTGACTGACCCCATGTGTGCGATGGACTGTAGCCTGCCAGGCTCCTCTGTGTATGGGGATTCTCCAGGCAAGAGTACTGGAGTGGGTTGCCATGCCCTCCTCTAGGGGATCTTCCCAACTCAGGGATTGAACCCAGGTCTCCCACGTTGCAGGCAGATTCCTTACTGTCTGAGCCACCAGGGAAGCCCAAAGGAGCATGAACCCATGCAAAGAGATCACTTAGTAAGGCTGTTTTACAGAAGACTCAGTTCACTCAGATCATTTAAGGGGCTTCCCTGCTGGCTCAGACAGTAAAGAGTCTGCCCGCAATGTGCGAGATCTGGGTTCCATCCCTGGGTCAGGAAGATCCCCTGGAGAAGGAAATGGCAACCCGTTCCAGTATTCTTTCCTGGGAAATCCCATGGATGGAGAAGCCTGGAAGGCTACATACCATGGGGTGCAAAGAGTCTGAGCAAGATACATCCTGCGTTTGTATTCTATTTTAAGCAGTTCACAGAAGTGAGATCTTCCCATTCTGATAATACTCTGTGAACTAACTGAAACAGGCCAAGTGACCCCAGTTTAAAAACAAGAAAATTAAGACAGAGTGGAGTGGTTTGTCTTAGATTTGTGATAGGTAAGGTAAGGTAAAGTCACTCAGTCGTGTCCGACTCTTTGTGACCCCGTGGACTGTAACCCACTAGGCTTCTCCGTCCACGGGATTCTCCAGGCAAGAATACTGGAGTGGATTGCCATTTCCTTCTCCAGGGGATCTTCCCGACCCAGGGATCGAACCCAGGTCTCCCACATTGGAGGCAGACGCTTTAACCTCTGAGCCACCAGGGAAGATCAAACTTGGCATCAGATGTCAGAAACACTCTTTGCCAACAGAAGCACTTAGATGTACCCAACACAATCCTGAATGCCATTCCAGAGACTTTTGGGGTGTCCTTCCCTCCCCCATCCCCCTGCCTCAGACAGATCTCCCTTTGCTTCCCTAACCCAGTCTAGAAAACAGAGGCCCAGTTGGTTCTCAGGCCTGGACAGTGAGTTTGGGGTGCCCCCTTAGGTACATCAGCTCATGATCTTTAGTGGTACGCTCAACACTTTGAATATCAGATAAAAGTAGAGCTTTTATTATGCCAAATACTGTCCCCCAAGTCCTTATTGGGATAGACATTTTCCTTTTGATGAAGCATTGTTTTTTCTCCCATTTGTAACAGTTGATCATCTCAAACTGAGTTTTCCCAGTGAGGTATATCTGTGCTGATACTCATGTGACCAAGCAGTGCCTTCTGACAAGGAATTACTGACTTTCTAACACTGAGTAATTTGCTAGCGAATTAAGACCAGAAGTCACCTTCCTGGTATCTCGTCTGTGGCACAGTCAGCATTCCCATTTCTTTGGGAGGCCAAGGCCTTTTTCTTGCCCAGATGTGCTCTTTGACCATAGGTCTAAGAACCTATGGTCAACTTCCCGTAGGGAAGCTTCCCTAATGGCACCTGGACTCATAGCCTGGTGATTCCACCTACCACCTCTTGGCTACTGCTGCTCACCGAGCCCGCCATGTCATCTGTGGTTGCTCATTCCTCCCTTGTCCCCACACCTGTCCCTTTCCATTTTTGTACTTGGACTTTGAGGAGACATAAATGCTAGGGCAAATCTTCACATGGAATGATTGGCTTTGAGGGTGGGTGGCTTCCTTCGAGCATGTTTACTCTCCTTCAGGCTTTCTGTTATCTCATTCCCATTGTCACCAAGGGAGGGGTTAGGACAACCAGAGTGACCCTTCCAAGGACAGCAGTGGGGCCAGGGCTGGTGATTCTTCAAAGGCTAATCAGGTGTCGTTCAAAACAGGTGATGAGCTCATTTTCCTGGACCCTCACACAACCCAGACCTTTGTTGACACTGAAGAGAATGGAACGGTTGATGACCAGACTTTCCATTGTCTGCAGCCCCCGCAGCGGATGAACATCCTGAACTTGGATCCTTCTGTAGCATTGGTTGGTTTCTGAAGGTTGGGTGGGCCAAGAGACACACCACTGCCCTATCACAGTTTGGTTCCCTGGGAGTTATCTAGGTTGTTAGATAGGATGGCAAGAGAATATTTGCTTCCCATGCCCACGAGAGGTAGTGTCACGTAGGGTAGCGGGGAAGGAATGGGCCCTGAAGCCGAGTTGCTCCAGTTAGGATCCAAGCCACTTACCAGCCATGGACTGAGGGGGAGTCCCTCCTTAACTTTTCTGAGCTTTGGCCTTCTCATCCCTCCCATGGGCAAAACAATTGCTCCTTCCTTGTAGGCTTGTGTGAGGTACGCTATGTGTAAGGTACTTAGCACAGTGCCCGGCATATTGTAAGCATTCTAGAAATGTTGGTTATTATTACTGTTACCATCTTTCTCCGTTTCCCTTCTTGCCCACTAGATATTGCCACCCAGGCACAGGGAATAAGGTAAAACATAGGGAGGGATAAGAGGCCAAGACCCCCTGGGTGGAAAATGTCATTCCTCTGGGCACACAATCCAGGAAGTTGCAGGGTTCCCCCCACCCACCCCCGGAAGAATGTCTGCTGTTGACACATGGAAGGGGCAGCTGTCTGGGAACTAGCCAGTGGTTCTGAGGCCTGTCTGAATCCTCTCTTCCAGTTTAACTTGATTGTCAGAGTGCCAGTGGTAGAGAGCTGACAGAGTCCTTCTCTTGTTTTGGACCATACTTATCGTACTGTTGGAGAAGGAAATGGCACCCCACTCCAGCACTCTTGCCTGGAAAATCCCATGGACGGAGAAGCCTGGTAGGCTACAGTCCATGGGGTCACAAAAAGTCGGACATGACTGAGCGACTTCACTTCATTTTACTTTTACTTTAGTACTGTAGGATGTTCTGAGTATGGATAAAGAGGCCCATGGTTCTCTCTATTCTAACAGATAATTTCCTTAAGGTCAAAGCCACCTTACTAATTAATGCCTCTAGTTAAGCGTACTATTTGGCTTTTGTCTGCTGGTTTTATTGCATTGTTTTTTTCTAGGTAGGTATATTTGTGCACGGAATGTAATGGAATTAACCCTGTGCTTTGGAGACTGGTTTTCATGTTAGTATATCTTACAGTGTGAGGTGGGAGACAGGGAGGAAAAGGGATAGGGTAAAAGGGAAGGGGACAGAATAAGAGTGAGAAGCAGAGAGAGAGAAAATATGAATGAGCATGTGTGTGTCCTAGTGAGGCACTGATCTGGGAGAGTGATAAACTCAGCCTTCTTCCTCACTGCTGGGAGGATAGAGCCAAAGGAAGTGGCCCACATGTTGTGTCACAACTCTGGGCCAACGGCTGTCTTGCAATACATAAGGCCTGCCTTGGTACCCCTGACCAGTTCTTCTTTTTCTAAATTGGAATATAATTGCTTTACAATGTTGTATGAGTTTCTGCTGTACAACAATGTGAAGCCGCTATATGTATACATATATCCCCTCCTTCTTGAACCTCCCTCCCACCCTCCACACCCCACCCCTTTAGGTCATCACAGAGCACCGGCTGAGCTCCCTGTGCTGTACAGCTGCTTCCCACTAGCTATCTGTTTTACACATGGTGGTGTACATATGTGTGTGTGTGTGTGTGTGTATATATATGTCAATTCTGATCTCCAAATTCATCCCACCCTCACCTTTTCCCCCACTGTATCCACATGTCCGTTCTCTACATAGGAGGGCATTTTTTGAGGCAAGATAATTTTGGATACATAACAAGTTAGAGAAGGGACATTCGTATGTAAATGGCCCATAGGGAACTGGAGATATGAGATGGGTAGTGTGTATGTGTCATGAACAGTTCTAAGTTGTCTTCTTTTGCTTTCCCCCAAGGGGTTTTTCTGCAAAGAAGAAAAAGACTTTGATAGCTGGTGTAGCCTTGTTCAGAAGGTAAAGATCTATGTTTTTCTCAGTCTTTAAAAAACCAAATGTTTCTCAACATAATTCCTTTCCAACATGGTTTTTCATAGTAACAAATCCAGCCTGATATGACTTTATTGCAAGAGAAAGAAACTAAGATATGGGGAATTATATAGAATTTTGGGGACACCAAAGGAAAACTTTGGTTTGAACTATGCTTACTTTGTCAAATGATGTTTTTAGCTACTGAATGTTCCATCTCATTGAGATTATGAATCAGTGAAATCTTCAACTAATTACCATTTTAACCTAAAAATGTCAGCTTCATATAGGTCAGCCTAAATTCTTCTATACTCTGATTATAACGTTGAGGTGGTTGAATAAACCAAACTACTTTTCTATTTGTTTCATGGTCCATTTACAGTTTAGTGTATTCCATTATGGTTTAAGGGGCTTACCTTTCTAGTAACTGTTTTATTTATATATTGATAAAATATAGACACACTGCCACTTAAAGGAAACACAGTTTGCAGAAATCTGTGTAAATATGAAAGCAAGCTATTCTTTTTTCTTGGACACTTTATGTCAAAAGATTCTTATTGTTTTGCTGGCTCCTAATCTTTGTATCTGCCCCCCTCATCCTTCACTTCTAACACATGCCCATTTTGGGGAGACATTGATCAATGGTTATTGAAAGAATGAAGGGAGATCATAGGGAGTAGTTTAAAAAGCCCTGGGTGGGGTGTTAGGAGACATAATGTTCTCTTATCTGCAAAACAGAGGGGTTGGAGAGATGGGATCCCAGAGCCTCTCCTAAGTGTGAGGATGGAAGATTTTTCTTCACAGGTAAACAAATAATTGATTCCAAAGTCCCCAGCTGAATCCGAAACCCCAGTTAATAATTGACTGAGACATCATGGAGAATTATTTTCTAAAATTAGTTCAAAATGCAGCAAAACTGTATATCACATTTAACGTTAGAAAGAAAAATTTCTGATAAGACCAAGGTCTTTAAATTAGGACATATACCATAGGTCTTGGACTAAAACTGAAACCATGCCAACATGTACTGATGTTCTTTGTACTGATGATTTAATTTAATTAACCCACATTTCTTTGTAGCCAACACTTCAGGAACATCTTATCCCTAAATTGAGTTGGTCCCGTGCAACTGGCAAATGACCGGAACCTTATGATGGAGCACAGGCAGTGGGTACTAGCCTTCCATCAGATCCTCCCACTAGTGTCCTTCCTTCCCTGGCCAACAGTTTCTAGAATTGAAGAGGGATGGGTCTGGTACCAGAGGGGTATATTTGTTGAGCCTGTGCTTTCACCTTTCAATAACCAAATCACTCTCTTGGGGTTTAGAGTCATATATTGCCAATTGGACAGAAATGTAGTGACTCTGCAGTGTTTACAACTGATTCTATGTCTCCTCAGGAAATTCTAAAGGAAAATTTAAGGATGTTTGAATTAGTTCAGAAACATCCATCACATTGGCCTCCCTTTGTTCCTCCAGCGAAGCCGGAAGTAACCACCACAGGGGCAGGTAAGCTGTTGTTCAGAAGCTCTCTGGCCAGCAGATCCTTGGATAGCAGTTGTTTTATGAGACAGAAGCAATTGTGGGTCATGCTTTCTGTGGAATGAAAATTTCTACTCAGTTGGACTGATCAACGAATGGTATTTCTTCGATGAACTGATACTTAGCAATTTCAAAGAATAATAGTAAAAGAAAATAAGCTCCATGGAGAATCAAAATGAGTAGAATTTCTTTTTTTTCATGGTCTGGTTTAGAAAACAAATCAGAGGACATGGGTAATTCAAAAGGTTCCTCAAAGATATTACAGAGCCTCATCTTCATCACTGTGAACAGGACTGTGTAACAAGTCTAGTTCATTTCTTTTTTTAATTGATGTATAGTTGATTTAGTGTTGTGTCAATTTCAGGTATACAGTAAGGTGATAAATATATATATATGTAGTTTTTCAGTTTATTTTCTACTATTATTATAATATATTAAATACAGTTCCTTTTGCTATACAGTAGGTTCTTATTTACTTATTTTATATATAGTAGTATATATCTGTTAATCCCAAAGTTCTAATTTATAGCCCCCCCTTTCCCTTCTGGTAACCATAAATTTGTTTTCTATGTCTGTGAGTCTATTTCTGTTTTATAAATAAGGTCATTTGCATCATTTAGATTCCACATGTAAGTGATATCGTGTGGTATTTACCTTTTTCTTTCTGACTTAGTCTACTTAGTATGATAATCTTCAGGGCCATCCATGTTTCTGCAAATGGGATTATTTCATTCTTCATTATGGCTAAGTAATATTCCATCATATATACATACATGTGTGTATATACCTATATTATATATACACACCACATCTTATTTATCCATTCACCTGTAGATGGGCATTTAGGTTGCTTCCATGTCTTCACTATTGTAAATAGTGCTGCTGTGACCAATGAGGTGCATATATCTTTTTCAATTAGATTTTTCATCTTTTCTGGATCTATGCCCAGGAGTGTGACTGCTGGGTCATATGGTAACTCTATTTTTAGTTTTTTAAGAAACCTCCACTCTGTCCTCCATAGTGGCCACATCAATTTACATTCCCAGCAACAGTATAAGAGGGATCCCTTTTCTCCATACCCTCTCCAGCATTTGTTATTTGTAGATTTTTTGATGATGGCCATTCTGAGCGTGTGAGGTAATACCTCATTGTAGTTTTCATTTGCATTTCTCGAATGCTTAGTGATATTGAGCATCTTTTCAAGTGCCTGCTGGCCATTTGTATGGCTTCTTTGGAGAAATATCTATTTAAGTCTTCTGCTTGTTTTTTGATTGGGCTGTTTTTTTTTTTTGATACTGAGCTATATGAGCTGTTTGTGTATTTGAAAGTTAATCCCTTGCAGTCACATCATTTGCAAATATTTTCTCCCAGTCCATAGGTAATCTTTTTGTTTTGTTTACAGTTTCTTTTGCTGTGCAAACGTTTTTACGTTTAATTAGGTCCCATTTGTTTACTTTTACTTTTGTTTCCATTACTCTAGGAGACAGATCCAAAAAAATATTGCTGAAATTTATGTCAGAGTATTCTGCCTATGTCTTTCTCTAGGAGTTTTATAGTATCTAGTCCTACATTTATTTTGAGTTTATTTTTTGTATATGGTATTGGAGAATATTCTGATTTCATTCTTTTTCATGTAACTGTCCAATTTTCCCAGAACCACTTATTGAGGGATCTGTCTTTCCTCTATGGTGTATTCTTGCCTCCATTGTAGTAGATTGGGCTTCCCTGATAGCTCAGCTGGTAAAGAATCCACCTGTAATGCGGGAGACCCTGATTTGACTCCTGGGCCGGGAATAGCCACTGGAAAGGGATAGGTTACCCACTCCAGTATTCTTAGGTTTCCCTGGTGGCTCAGATAGTAAAGAATCTATCTGCAATGTGGAAGACCTGGGTTCGATCTCTAGGTTGTTAAGATCCCTTGGAGAAGGGAACAGCTACCCACTCCAGTATTCTGGCCTGGAGAATTCCATGGACTGTATAGTCCATGGGATTGCAAAGAGTCGGACTTGACTGAGCAACTTTCACTTGTTGTAGATTAATTAACCATAAGTGCATGGGTTTATTTCTGGGCTTTCTGTCCTGTTCCATTGACCTATGCTTCTGTTTTTGTGCCAGCACCATACTGTTTTCATGACTGTAGCTTTGTAGTATATATGAAGTCAAGGAGCATGATTCCTTCGGCTCTGTTCTTCTTTCTCAAGATTGTTTTGTCTATTTGAGGTCTTTTCTGTTTTCACACAAATTGGAAAGTTTTTTGTTCTAGTTTTGTGAAAAATGCCATTGGTAACTTGTTAGAGATTACATTGAATCTGTAGATTGTGTTGGGTAGTATGGTGTTTTTAACAATATTAATTCTTCCAATCCAAGAACATGGTATATCTTTTCATCTGTTTGTGTCATCTTTAGTTTCTTTCATCAGCATCTTATAGATTTGGGAGTACAGGTGTTTTGCCTCCTTATGTAGATTTATTCCTAGGTATTTTACTCTTTTTAATGTGATAGTAAGTGGGATTATTTTCTTAATTTCTCTTTCTGATAGTTCATTGTTAGTGTACAAAAATGCAACAGATTTCTGTATGTTAATCTTGTACCCTGAAACTTTACCAAATTTGTTGATGACCTCTAGTAGTTTTCTGATGGCATCTTTAGGATTTTCTACGTATAGTATCATGTCATCTGCATACAGTGACAGTTTTACTTCTTTCTTTCCAATTTGGATTACTTTTATTTCTTTTTCTTCTCTGATTGCTGTGGCCTGGATTTCCAAAACTATATTGAATAAAAGTGGCAAGAGTGGGCATCCTTATCTTATTCCTGATTTTAAAGGGAATACTTTCAGCTTCTTGCCATTGAATATGATGTTTAGCTGTGTGTTTGTCATATATGGTCTTATTATGTTGAGGTATGTTCCTTCTATTTCCACTTTCTGGAGAGTTTTTATAATAGATGGATATTGAATTTAATCAGAAGCTTTTTCTGCATCTATTGAGATGATCATATGGTTTTCATTCTTTAATTTGTTCATGTGGTATATCACATTGATTTGCAGATATTGAAAAATCCTTGCATCCCTGGGATAAATCCCACTTGGTCATGGTGTGTGATCCTTTCAATGTATTGTTGGAGTCAGTTGGCTAGTACTGTGTTGAGGATTTTTGCATCTATGTTCATCAGGATACTGACCTGTAATTTTCTTTTTTGTGTGTGATATCTTTGTTTGGTTTGGTGTCTGGGTGTTAGTGGCCTCATAGAATGAGTTCAGAAGTGTTTCTAACTCTGCAGTTTTTTAGAATAGTTTGAGAAGGGTAGCTGTTAACTCTTCTTTAAATGTTTGGTAGAATTCACCTGTGGTGCCATCCAGTCTTAGACTTTTGTTTGTTGGGAATTTTTAAATTTCTGATTCAATTTCTGTACTGGTAATTGGTTTATTCATAGTTTCTGTTTCTTCCTGGTTCAGTCTTGGGAGATTGTACCTTTCTAAGAATTTGTCCATTTCTTCTAGGCTATTTATTTTATTGCTGTATAGTTGCTCATAATAGTCTCTTATGATCTTTTGTATTTCTGTGGTGTCAGTTGTAATATTTCTTTTCTCACTTCTGATTTTATTGATTTGGGTTCTCTCCCTTTTTTTCTTGATGAGTCTGGCTAAATAAAGGTTTATCAATTTTTTAATCTTTTCAAAGAACCAGCTTTTGGTTTTATTGATCATTTCTTTTTTTTTTTTTTTAGTCTCTATTTCATTTCTGCTCTGATCTTAATGATTTATTTCCCTCTATAACTTTGGATACTGTTTGTTCTTCTTTCTCTAGTTGTTTTAGGTGTCAGTTTATGTTGTCTGAGATTTTTCTTATTTCCTGAAGTAAACTTAAATTGCTATAAACTTCCCTCTTAGAAGTGCTTTTGCTGCAACCCATAGGTTTTGAATCATCATATATTCATTTTCATTTGTCCCTAGGTACTTTTAAATTTCCTCTTTGATTTCTTCAGTGATCCATTGGTTGTTTGGTATCATATTGTTTGACCTCTATGTGTTTGTGGATTTCTGCAGTTTTTTCTTGTATTTGATTTCTAATCTCATAGAGTTCTGATTGGAAAAGATGCTTGATATGATTTTAGTTTTCTTAGATTTACCAAGGCTCATTTTGTGGCCAGGAGAATGTCCCATGTGCACTTGAAAAGAATGTTCTGCTGTTTTTGATGGAATGCTATATAAATACCAATTAAGTTCATTTGGTCTCATGTGTTATTTTAATAACTGTGTTTCCTTATTGATTTTCTGTCTCAATGATCTGTCCATTGATGTAACTAGAGTGTTAAAGTTCCCTACTATTATTGTGTTACTATCAATTTCTCCTTTTATAACTGTTATTATTTGCCTTATATATAAAGGTACTCCTATGTTGGGTGCATATATATTTGCAATTTTTATATTTTCTTTTTGGATGCATCCCTTGAATCCCTTGATTCACCCCTTGTAGTGTCCTTCTTTGTCTCTTGTCACAGTCTTCATTTTAAAGTTTATTTTATCTGATATGAGTATTGCTATTCTTGCTTTCTTCTGATTTCCATTTGTGTGGAATACCTTTTTCTATCCCCTTACTTTCAATCTGTATACGTCTCTAGATCTGTAGTGGATATGTTGCAGGCAGCATATATATAGGTCTTGTTTTGAATGCATTCAGCCCAGTGTGTGTCTTTTGGTTGGAAAAATTTAGTCCATTTGCATTTAAAGTAATTATTGATATGTGTCTTCTTATTGCGATTTTGTTAATGGTTTTGGATTTGTTTTTGTAGGCCTTTTTCTCCCTTTTTCTTCTTTTGTTCTCTTGTGATTTAATAACTACCTTTAGTGTTATGTTTGGATTCCTTCTTTTTTGTGTGTATATCTATTATAGGTTTTTGCTTTGTGGTTTTTGTATAAGTCTGTATATAAATGTGACTCTTTTAAGTTGCTAATCTCTTAATTTCAAATGCATCTTAAATACCATGCATTTGTATTCTCCTCCCCTCTTGATTACTGTTTTTGATATCATGTTTTACATCTAATTGTTTTTTGAATCCTTTATCTGCTTATTGTAGATACAGGTGACTTTACAAATTTTGTCTTTTAACCTCCTTACTAGTTTTGTCTGAATGATTTTTTACCTTTACTGTATGTTTGCCTTTACCAGTGAGCATTTTCATTTTGTAATTTTCTTGTTCTTATTTGTGATCTTTTTTTCCACACAGAGAAGTCCTTTAATATTTATTGTAAAGCTGGTTTGGTGGTGCTGAATTCTTTTAGCTTTCCCTTGTCTGTAAAGCTTTTGATTTCTCCATCAAATCTGAATGAGAATCTTTCTGGGTAGAGTATTCTTGGTTGTAGGTTTCCCCTTTCATCACTTTAAATATATTGTGTCACTCCCTTCTGGCCTGCAGAATTTCTGCAGAAAAATCAGCTAATAGCCTTATGGGAGTTCCCTTGTTTGTTATTTGTTTTCTATTGCTGATTTTAGTATTCTCTCTTTATCTTTAATTTTTGTAATTTTCATTACATCATGTCTTGGTACGGAGAAGGCAATGGCACCCCACTCCAGTACTCTTGCCTGGAAAATCCCATGGGCGGAGGAGCCTGCTAGGCTGCAGTCCATGGGGTCGCTAAGAGTCGGACACGACTGAGCGACTTCACTTTTACTTCTCACTTTCATGCATTGGAGAAGGCAATGGCAACCCACTCCAGTGTTCTTGCCTGGAGAATCCCAGGGACGGGGGAGCCTGGTGGGCTACTGTCTATGGGGTCACACAGAGTCGGACACGACTGAAGTGACTTAGCAGCAGCATGTCTTGGTATGTTCCTCTTTGTGTTCATCTTGTATGGGACTCTCTGCACTTCCTGGAGTTAGATGCCTGTTTCCTTTCCCAGGTTAGCGAAATTTTTAGCTGTTATCTATTCTAATATTTTATCAGGTATTTTCTCTCTCTCTTCTTCTGGGACCCCTATAATGCAAATATTGGTGCATTTGATGCTGTCCCAGAGATCTCTTAAACTGTCATTTCTTTTCATTCTTTTTCTGGTTTTTTTTTTTTTTTTCTGTTCAGCTGTAGTGATTTCCACTGCTCTGTCTTCCTTCACACTGGTCCATTCTTCTGTATCATTTAGTCTACTATTGGCTTCTTCTAGTGTATATTTTTTGCATTTCTTTTTAAAAATTAATTCATTTTTTATTGAAGGATAATTGCTTTACAAAATTTTGTTGTTTTTGTCAAACCTCAACAAGAATAAGCCATAGGTATACATCTTCTAGTATATTTTTCATTTCAGTTATTGGATTTGTCATCTCAGTTTGGTTGTTCTTTATATGTTCTCTTTGTTAGAAACTAATTTCTCACTCTTTGCATCCATTCTCTTCTGAAGTTCTTTGATCATCTTTATAATCATTATTCTGAACTCTTTCTTGAGTAGATTGCCTAACTCCTCTTCACTTCATTCTTCTGGAGTTTTATCTTGTTCCTGTGTCTGGAATATATTCCTCTGCTGCCTCATTTTGCCTAAGTTGCTATTTGTATTTTTTTGTCTGTGGTAGGTTAGTTACATTTCTTGACTTTGGAGAAGTGGCCCTCTGAAGGAGGCATCCTATATGTCCCAGAAGTGCATGCCTCTCTCGTCAGCCAAGCTACGTGCTCTAGGTGTCCCCCTATGAGGGCCATTTGCTTCTTTCTGTTGTGGTGGGCTGACTCTGTGGGCCATCTACTAGCTTAGCTGGCATCAAGTCTGCTTGGTTGCCAGGCCCTGCCTTGTGCACATTCTGCTGGTTGCTCTTTAGTGGGGCCTGGGCATGAGGTGGCTGGTTGCAGAATCCAAGGAGGCCCATGGGCTAGTGCTGCCTCAGTGGTGGCTGGAGTCAGGGTCCTGAAGACTCTGGGGCTGTGCCAACTAATGGCAGAGGTTAGTGCTGGATTACTGGCGGGCAGAGCTAGTTCCTGTAGTGTGGCTGCTGGGCCAAGGGATCCCAGAGCATGTTTCAGATCATTGGTAAGTGGGGGCTAGTTCCTGATACAGTTGGGTATGAGGTCTGGGATGTCCCAAAGGTTTCATTAACCTGCTGTGGGCAGGGCCAGGGCTGAGGTGATCCCAGGGTCAGGACTGGTCTGTGTTGCAGAATATAGTTTTCTTGCTCCTAGTGTCTGCTCCCTGGTGGATGAGGGAGATCTAGAGTTTTATTCAGGCTTCCTGATGGGAGGGGCCAGGGCCTGCCCACTGGTGGGTGGAGCTAGGACTTGGCCTCCGATGGGCAAGGCCATGTCTAAGGGCATGTCTAGCGGCTGTGGGCTTTCGACTTCTTCAGGCAGCTTGTCTGAAAAGTGGAAGTGTTAGTCTTTCAGTCATATCTGACTCTTTGAGGCCCCATGGACTGTAGCTCTCCAGGCCCTTCTGTCCATGGAATTCTATAGGCAAGAGTACTAGAGTGGGTAGCCATTCCCTTCTCCAGGGGATCTTCCCAGCATAGGAATTGAACCTGGGTCTCCTGCATCACAGGCAGATTCTTTACCACTGAGTTGCCAAGGAAGCCCTGCCCAATTACTTGTTTGGCCTGAGGTGTCCCAGCACTGGTGCCTACAGGCTGTTGGGTGGGATCAGGTCTTGGCACTAGTGATCCAACATGTCAGCTACCAGGAATGTACATGTGGTAGAATATTCCCGAATATGACTGCCATCAATGTCTATGTCCCCCTTGTGAGCTGCAGCCTATCCACACCTCTCCAGGAGAATCTCTGAGACCAGCAGGGAGGTCTGGCCTGTCAGTCAGTCAGTTCAGTCCCTCAGTCATGTCTGACTCTTTGCGACCCCATGGACTGCAGCACGCCAGGCTTTCCTGTCCATCACCAACTCCCGGGGCTTGCTCAAACTCAAGTCCATTGAGTTGATGATGCCATCCAACCATCTCATCCTCTGTTGTCCCCTTCTCCTCCTGCCTTCAATCTTTCCTAGTATCAGGGTCTTTTCCAATGAGTCAGTTTTTCACCTCAGGTGGCCAAAGTATTGGAGTTGCAGCTTCAGCATCAGTCTTCCAATGAATGCTGCTGCTGCTGCTGCTAAGTTGCTTCAGTCATGTCCAACTCTGTGCGACCCCAGAGATGGCAGCCCACCAGGCTCCCCTGTCCCTGGGATTCTCCAGGCAAGAACACTGGAGTGGGTTGCCATTTCCTTCTCCAATGCATGAAAGTGAAAAGTGAAAGTGAATTCGCTCAGTTGTGTCCGACTCTTAGCAACTCCATGGACTGCTGCCCACCAGGCTCCTCCATCATGGGATTTTCCAGGCAAGAGTACTGGAGTGGGTTACCATTTCCTTCTCCACTTCCAATGAATATTCTAGACTAATTTCCTTTAGGATTAACTGGTTGGATCTCCTTGCAGTCCAAGGGACACTCAAGAGTCTTCTCCAACACCACAGTTCAAAAGCATCAATTCTTTGGCATTCAGCTTTCTTTATGGTCCAACTCTCACATCCATACATGACTACTGGAAAAACCATAGCTTTGACTAATCAGACTTTTGTTGGCAAAGTGATATTTCTAGTTTTTAATATGCTGTCTAGGTTGGTCATAGCTTTTCTTCCAAGGAACAAGTGTCTTTTAATTTCATGGCTGCAGTCACCATCTGCATTGATTTTGGAGCCCCCAAAATTAAAGTCTCTCACTGTGTCCATTGTTTCCCCATCTATTTGTCATGAAGTGATGGGACTGGATGCCATGATCTTAGTTTTTTGAATGTTGAGCTTTAAGCCAACATTTTTACTCTCCTCTTTCACTCTCATCAAGAGGCTCTTTAGTTCTTCACTTTCTGCCATAAGGGTGGTATCATCTGCATATCTAAGATTATTGATATTTTTCCCTGCCATCTTGATTCCAGTTTGTGCTTCATCCAGCCCGGCATTTCACATGATGTACTCTGCATATAAATAAGCAGGGTGACAATATACAGCCTTGACATACTCCTTTCCCAATTTGGAACCAGTCTGTTGTGCCATGTACAGTTCTAACTGTTGCTTGGCTTGCATACAATTTCTCAGGAGGCAGGTCAGGTGGTTTGGTATTCCCATCTCTTGAAGAATTTTTCAGTTTGTTGTGACCCAGATAGTCAAAGGTTTTGGCATAATCAATAAATCAAAAGTAGATGTTTTTCTGGAACTCTCTAATTTTTTTGATGATCCAATGGATGTTGGCGATTTGATCTCTGGTTCCTCTGCCTTTTCTAAATCCAGCTTGAACATCTGGAAGTTCACGGCTCATGTACTGTTGAAGTCTGGCTTGGAGAATTTTGAGCATACTTTGCTAGCATATGAGATGAGTGCAATTGTGCAGTAGCTTGAACATTCTTTGGCATTGCCTTTCTTAGGGATTGGAATGAAAACTGACCTTTTCCAGTCCTGTGGCCACTGATGTGTTTTCCAAATTTGCTGGTCTAGGCTCCTATCAAATTATTCCTTTTGCCCTGGGTCCCAGTACACATGAAAGTTTTGTGTGGGCCCTTGAAGCGTAGAGTCTGTATTTCCCCCAGTCCTGTGGGGTACTTGCAATAAATCTCTGCTGGCCTTCAAAGCCAAATGCTCCAGGGGGCTCCTCCCCCGAATGCCAGACCCTCAGTCTGGGGAGCCTAACATGGGGCTCAGAACTCTTACTCCTGTGGGAGAGCTTCTATGATATTATTCTCCATTTTGTGGGTTGCCCGCCCATGGGTATGGGAGTTGATCATATCGTGAGTCTGCCCCTCCTACCCATATTGCTGTGAATTCTTCTTTATGACTTTAGTTGTAGAAGATCTCTTCTGGTAGGTTCCAGTCCTTTTCATCAATGGTTGTTCTGCAGATAGTTTTGGTTTTGTTGTGCTCGTAAGAGGATGGGAGCTCAGGATCTTTCTACTCTCACATCTTGGGCCCCTAAAACTATTTTGATTCTTTATGGAGAATTGCTAACACCTGGCAGTGGTCCCACCTATAAGTCTCCTCTACACTAGCTTTTGTGTAGCAAAGCAATTAAAAAATGTATGGTCTTAACTACCGAGTAATGTACTGACCTGTTGAACCAAAGGTTTTCAAGCTTTTTTTCCCCTTCATTTCTGTATTCTGATAGAGTTCATTGACTCTACTGAACAACTAGAGGAATTTGACCTGGAGGAAGATTTCGAGATTTTGAGCATATAGGATAGTGGGAACTCATCTTGGAGATCTGTCTTCCATCTGGCACCAGAAGAACACGAACTCATCACGTAAAACTTTTTTAGTCAGCAAGTGCCTAATATGCCAACAGCATACAAACTTGATAGGAATCATGACTGAGCCAATCACCATTCTCAACAAAAAAAGAGAGAATGAACAATATACCCTTTCCCCAGAAGGAACTAAAACAATCATGGAATCTAGGAGCAGAAAGATTAGGAGGCATCTCTTGCTTCCCAGCTTCTTACATGGCCACAGCAAATCTTCAGCTGCTGGAATGAGGAGGTGGATGTATGGAGGTCAGCCAGCAACTCCCGCCTTGCTTTCAGCACCAGCAGATGAGAGATGGTTACCTTGTGCTTCTTTACCCTTTCAGGTTAGACCTCTTTGGGCTAAATACTAAGAAGCAATCTGTTCCCTTGCTCTAATAATAAAGTGTTAATCATTGTATCAGAACAATTGTAACAAGAACAAAATGTTCTTGTTAAAGTATTTGAGTATGTATTTAAATAATCATAATTGATCTCAAAAAGTATGTCAAAGATATTACATCAAATGCATATTTATTGATCTTCCTATTTGAGAGAACCTTACTAATGAATGGGTCATTGTCTCCATCTTAACTGATACTTTTGTCAGATGTCACCCTGTCCTTCAATCATTTAACACTTAATTCAGGAGTCTGCAAACTTTCTCTGTCAAGGGCCAGAGAAGCAATGTTTTAGGCTCTGAAGGCCATGTAGCATCTGTTACAGCTACTCATCTCTGCTGGTGAAGCACCTAAACAGCCCTAGACAGTGTGCACACACAAGAGCCTGGCTGTAATGCAATAGAACTTTAGAACTTTTTTTTACAAAAAAAAGGGGGAAGGGCTGGATTTAGCCCCAGGCTGTGTTGCTAATCACTGACTTAAATTATTGATTTTTGTTTGGGAAATTAAAAATTATGGTTGAATTTGACTCCCTTTTGCTTTATAGTCATAATTGGAAAGATAATTATTCATGGGGTGACATTTAATCTGTGTATCAAATACTATTTGGGGACTATTGTTATTGTGCAGTTGCTAAGTTGTGTCTGACTCTTTGCGACCTCATGGACTGTAGCCTGCCAGAGGACTGAGATCCTCTGTTCATGGGATTTCCCAGGCAAGAATATGAAGTAGGTTGTCATTTCCTCCTCCAGGGCATCTTTGCAATGCAGAGATCAAACCCACGTCTCCTGCACTGGCAGGCAGACTCTTTACCACTGAGCCACCTGGGAAGCCCTTAATTTCAAGACTAGCAACATACTAAGTTTTAAAGCACATATTCATCAAATTGGTTTTGCTAACCATTATCCTGTATGGATGTACCTCACATCTCAGTGATATTTTCCCATTTTCCACTCCTTGTCTTTTTCAACTTGTATGCATTTCACCTCCATGCTCAACAAAGTGCCCAGCAGGCCCCAGGAAGGCCAGCAACTGCAGTATGAAAACTAGCAAATAAAGGAAATAAACCAAACTAAGGTGGGGTGTGTTTTTTTTTTTTTTTTTGGTATAGTTAGGAATATTTGAATACTCATTTCCTTAGATCCTATATTCTTATTTTACCCAGTAGATAGTATATTCCAGTGAATTCAGAATTTGAAAGATGCAAAATGGTATTCAGTGAAATGTCTCTCCCTCCCACAAGTCAGTTCTGTTCCCAATGCTATTAATTTCTTGTTTATTCTTCCAGAGGCTATATTTTATGCATATACAAATACATGCACATATATCTTAGATTTGATTTTGATGACTTTAAAATTTCTTTCCTTTTGATTAATCTACAAATGATCCTGAGAACCCAGAAGTATGGAAAGCCCTTTCTTGCACTCAAGCATGTGATGGGGCTAAAAACAGTAGTAAGCTTATCTTGAAACAACTTGTAGATTTGTTGCCTATTGGAAGGCATTTTCAGCCCTTGACTTTCATTGTATTTTTCTGTGTCTCACTGTTACGTTGTAAAGCTCAACTTGCAGCAACAAGAACCCCGAAGGCTCTGAGGGGGACTTAGGAATTTCAATGACATGGGCTTTAGAAAAATTTTCATCAAAGAATGTCAAAGAGTCAAATGTTCACATTGAATTCCTTTTATTTGCAATGTACAAAGCTGACACCATGCTTATTACTCAAGAGGTGAAGGTAACAATAGTTGGATTATACTGATTATGCTTTGTGTGTGTTGGCACAGTTTATATAATATTTAAGGAAACAGAATCACCTGGAAGGAATTGCCTCATGTCAACATAGCTAAGTGTTCTGGGAAACTGATAATTAAAGGAAATGGTTAAAGTAATCTTCCTAAACAGAATACGATATAGTTTATAATCTGTCCAGGCTTGCTTTGGGTTTGCTAACTGTTAAAGAGAGCAGTGTGCTAGATTTTTATGAGGCTTAAAAAAACATCAAAATGGTTTAACAGGCTACCTATGAAACAACAGTTGGATGGAAATTTTAATGGCAAGTCTCACAGCCTCAAAATGCAAAGCAACCAGCACTGCGGTGTTGATCTGCCACATTGCACACATCTGGGTGGCATTTGGAATAAACAAGGGCTTCTGAGAAATTGGGGCAAGGGATTTACCTTTTTGTTCCTGGAGTCAAAAGCAAAATTCACACCTCCTTACCCATCCTCCTCTCTACCCCTAGCCCAGGAGAAAGGGCGGCAGTTCGCATTTCCCTTTATGGGTCTGACCCCATTTGGTACATCCTCTGCTTTACTCAGCATCAGGCCAAGTCTGCTGCCTGTGGCTGGGGAGGGAGCTGACAACGAGGAATTGATTCGTCTATGACCATATGAAGTTGATGAGCCCCTCTTGGCAGCTGGCCTTCCAGCACAGTCGTGCTTACTGTCGAAGGAGTCAAAGCTCACCCCAGATTACTGGCTAGCACCTCATTCTGTCTCCGTGAAAGTGAGAGTTTGCCCTGTGCAGGCTCCATCCATCCATAATGTTGAACCAGAGAAAATTTTTTGTGTGTGGTAACACTGGGCTCTAGTTTAAGCCAAATAATGTGCGGTGACCTCTGGACATAGAGAAATGACTCCTTAGCTATCATGAAGAGCTTTCTGATCAAGATGGTGAGGAAAGCGAGCATTCTAAGAAAGTGGTGCCCTAGCGGTCTTTCTGAGGTAGCCATGAAGAATCACGCAACATCCAAACCGAACTGTAGCACCA
>SJXQ01001621.1:342645-436007 GCA_006408695.1 Aepyceros melampus | reverse complement strand
ACCCCAAGGTGGACAAACTCCATTTCTGGCACGGTGATAAATGACTCCTGAAAGAATCTTACTCCAACCCCTCCCTCGAGCTCAGGAGCAGCCGGTACATGTTCTCAACTCACCTCTTGGCCCCGCCTTCCCCTTCATCCCGGGAAGTCCTGGGTCTCCAGGTGGTCCAACCTTGCCTGGAGTCCCCATGAAGCCAGGCTCACCTCTCATGCCTGGCAAAGCCCAAAGGAAAGCAAGTCAGGGCCTGGCAAGGTGGTGTTGGTGGGGGAAGGGGGCTTGAGATTAAGCAGAGACAAGGGCCGGGAGAGCATCATCAGCTGGTCTCTGTTCACAGGGTGGCGGGAAGGGGCCATCTCCAACTGTGGAGTGAGAGAGGGCCCAGTTGCCAGCCATGCAGTCATACCTTTCAATCCTAGCTCTCCAGGGAGGCCAGAGAAACCTGGAATTCCTTGGTCTCCTTTGGGCCCTTGAGGGCCAGGAATTCCAGGGAAGCCAGGGTCTCAGGGTCGCCTTGATCTGAGGAGGGTCCAGGGGGCCCTGGGGGCCCAGGAGGGCCTGGGCGGCCTAGGGATGAGATAGGAAGAGGGGTGAGGGCAGGGCAGAGGAAAGGGCTACCGTGGAAGGTCTTGACATTGATAGGAAGCCAATGCCCATTCCCAAGGCAGATCGTGTTCCCTTGCCTTCTGTGAGGCCCCAGTGCCCAGACCTTTCCAAACCCTTTTAGCAAAATGTAGCCCGCTCTGGTCCCCTGTGTCCCTGCAGGGGGAGGGGTGTGAGGCTGGACTTAGACAAGGCAATGCCAGCCTTCGTTGGGCTTCCTGGCTTTACCTCGTTCTCCATCTAGGCCTGGTCGCCCAGGATCGCCAGGCTGTCCTTCTATGACTGAAGGCAAGGAGAGGCCCAGTGCACCGGGGAGACCGGCGGCGCCCTGGAGACCTGGAAAACCTGCAGAGGATAAATAAAAGGGGCTGTAGGGGCTTTGTGTACCTGAGAGGGCCAGGCTCTCTCAGAGAAAATAGAAGCCCTTAGGGAGCAGCCAGAGAGCCTAGGCCAGCAGAGGGCGCTTGCCCCTTGCTCCTCCCTTGGCAGCCAGTGGCCCCAAACAGCTGACAGGGGCTCAGAGAATTGGGATGGATAGAGCCTCAGAAAGTTCTAGCTCTCCAACCTCTCTGGTAATGGAAATATGTTAAACAGATTTCCCCAAAATCAGGAAGAAAAGAAGGTATAACTGTAGCACCTGGAACTGAAATTTCCTGAGGTGTTTTTAAACCTACTGTCCCTTCTGTATGATGTTTCATTCAATTAGCCAGTCTTTGCTGCTGTCCAGAGAAGGTTAGAGACGGAGGTAGGGTGTAGCCCCTAACCAGTCAGAAGAGAATGTCACCTGCTCCAGCAGAATGGAGATGGGAAGGGCGCTGAGACCCCTGGCGTCTTATCTGGCTAATTTCTGGGTCTTCCAGGCAAGCTGGAAACCAGTTTTATAGGTGATTCATGATATTAGCTAAATGCTTTCTTAATTGCCTAATCCCTTCTCCTTTTGGCCAAGGAAAATAGCCACTTACTGGCCTACGTACATAATGTTTGCTCAAATTTCTGTTTGTGGGATGATTTCTATTAGGTTCAAAACCAAAAAAAAATTTCAACAGATTATAGAAGATGTATATAATATGCTTACATCAAAAACATAGATGATAATCTTGCTGGGAAAACATATCAAAGCCACATATACAAATACAGAAATCTATTTTATTCTTGTAACATGGAAGGAGTGTATTTATTACTTTGGTATATTCTAGAAGATATTTAAATGAAGAGGAATTAATTCAAATTGATTGATAAACTGTTTTGCTGGTTGAGATTCTTGTTTGTGACAAGAAAATACCAAAATATTAATGTTGCATTTGATTGTTCTGACCAGAAAGCTGAAAATATTAATGTGGAATTTCTCATATTTTGCTAAGAAATAGAAAATCCATGAAAACTTATAAGGGAAGATGGCAAATTGGTTAATTTGGGCATCATTAACAGCTCATTGAGTAATTGAATACTGATGAAATATAAAGGAAGGAAAAAAAATTTCAATGTCTCCAATTATTAGAAAAAGAAAGTAAGAACAAAAAGCAAAACTAGTCACAAAACCACATGGTACTACTTTTAGTTATGTCTTGGTGAGTCTTTGAAGTAGTTTTCATTTTCACAAAGGTAAAAATCTGAAAAGGAAGACATACTATATTTTTGTCCTGAAAATATATCTTTGTATATCTATAAATATATATGGGCTGAAATTACGCAAAACAAATAAACAAGACACCACATATAGTAGAGGAAGTGTGGGCTAGGCACAGATTATAAAGTTTGTTTCCATGGCAATTTTTGCAACCAACTCCTCTTTTCGAACTGTTTCTTTATTTTATAATTATACTAATATATTATTAAACCTGAAATAAAGGTACTACTGACCTCACATAGTTAAAAAAAAAAGTTCAAGTGTTTCTTTAAGAATGGGATATTTTCAGTGATCACATGATGAAAATGCAAGATGGCAATTTTCCCAACTTATTCCATCATCACAGCCCTAAAAAAACCCAAAATATACTAATGTGGCCTCTCAGTAGATATTGCAAATATGGAAATAAATGGCATAGTTTAATGTTATTTAGATAAATGTATTGTAGGGACAGGGTTTGCTCCTAGGAAGTTTACTAAGGGGTAAACCTTTGTTATACATTGATTTCTATAATCAAATTAGAGATTCAGTTCCTGTTGGGGGTATGATATTTGATATATATGTTTTAAAACAAATTCTTTTAATTAGATATTGAGAAGAAGAGAAGAATATTTATGTAAAAAATCATCTAGATAAAATCATATGTAAATCATATGTAAAAATCATATGTAAATCATATGTAAAAAATCGTCTAGATAGAATGAACATCTGTGTTCCAACCACCCAATTTAAGGAAAAGAAGATAGCAATACCTTTGAATTTCTTTCTCTTTCCTGGCTTTTTTGTTTTAAGTTTATTTATTTTTAATTGGGGTATAATTGCTTTACAATGTTGTGTTGGTATCTGCCACACATCATCATGAAGCACCATAGGTATACAAAAGTCACCTCCCTCTTGAACCTCCCTCCCACCCCATCGCATCCCTCTAGGTTGTTCTTTTCACACCCTTTACAGATTTCACCATCTTCCCTCCCTCCCAGAAGCAACCAGTCCTGAGGTTTGTGTTCATCATTCCCTTTTCATCACAGTTTGAATATCCATGCATATTTGCATCCCTAAACAACATATTGGTTGGAACACACTAAACATATTCCCCTTTCTCCCCCTTCAACATCATGCACCTGAAATGTACCCATCTTGACATATGCTGTTTACTGCATTTGTATTTGTGATTTTATTACCTCAGATAGCCAAAGGCAATGCATAATGTAATGACCAGGAATTCATAGTCAAGATTTAAAGACAGAAAAGGCATCATGCCTGTGCTTCCACCCAGGACCCAGACCTTTCTCTGTCTCCTGCCAAAGAAGCCACAAAGCCTCCCTTCCTAAGCCCTCACTCTGGAGAAACTGCTGGCTTTCAGAAAAGTACAGGTTGGTCCAGACAAAGGAAAGAGTAAACACAGAGACAGCCGATGCCCCAACATAAAATGCAGCTGGAAATGAATTAAGGCATGAATATAGTTCCTGGAAAACCTAGGCACATTATACAAACATGCACATAAATGCATAAAATGATGTGGTGGGACATCAGGCCCCAGAACTATGAGGAACGGAACATTTTGCAAACGTGATTTCCCCAGGTAACATGTGATAGCAGAATGGCCAGTGTTTCTTGACCAACTACTATGTGCCATGCTAAGGTGTAAGGTGCTTAGTCACTCAGTCCTGTCTGACTCTTTGTGACCCCATGGACTGAAGCCTGCCAGGCTCCTCTGTCATGGGATTTCCCATGCAAGAAGACTGGAGTGGGTTGCCATTTCCTTCTCCAGAGGATCTTCCCGACCCAGGGATCAAACCCAGGATTCCTGCATTGCAGGCAGATTCTTTACCAGCTGAGCCCCCAGGGAAGCTGCCATGCACTGTGCTAGGTGCTTCCATATGTATTACCTCACTCCTCATTGATGTTTCACCAAATATATAGGGTAGATTCTCTTATTCTCTTATTCACATTTTATAGAAAAGGAAACCTATGGGTTCCTTTGGGATGGAGGGGTGAGTAACCTCCTTGTTCAAAGTCATGTAGCTAGTGAGAGGGAGAGCTGGGATTGGAATCCAGTAGTCTGACTTCAGAGCCCCTGCTCTCAGCTATGGTGATACATGAAATTCATGTCTTGTTCTACACTGAGTGGGAGGTACATGCATCTCTACAACATTTCTAAGGAGAGTTAAAGAATCAGAATTCATTCTCATTATTTGAGAGGTGGGGGAAGTGAAAAAAAGTGAAAGTGAAAGTCACTCAGTTGTGTCTGATTCTCTGTGACCCATGGACTGGAGCCCACCAGGCTCCTCTGTCCATGGAATTCTCCAGGCAAGAATACTGGAGTGGGTAGCTATGCCCATCTCCAGGGGGTCTTCCTGACCCAGGGTTGATCTCAGGTCTCCTTCATTGGAGGCAGATTCTTTACTGTCTGAGCCACCAGGGAAGCCCGAGAAGTAGGGGAAGGGAGACTCAGAAAGGGACTTCAGACTATGTGATGTGTCAGGGGCTGAGATTAAGGTGAAATCTGATTTCTAGTAAACCCAGTAAATCCTAATCAACTGCTTGCTGTGTGCCTGTCCTAGGGAGATATTTATCCTCTTAGTCCTGGGCTCCTTCCAGCAGCCACACTGTCTTCTCAGGGCCCCGTGACTGCCAACTGCCCTGGACACCAAGGGATTTCCGGTAAACCTCTCGCTAAGTGGACAAGCCCAGTCCCTCAGGACCATTAAAACCAGACTCTGACAAAGTGAGAAAGAGAGGCCCTGTGGTTAATAAGGGAGGGCTGGAGGGAAGCTGGAGGCTAGAGAGGACTCATTGAACTGCTCTCTGTCACCCCTTCCTGGGAAAGCCTGAGGTGGAGCCTACCCTCTTTTTGTCAGTAGTTGGGTTCTGAAATACCCAGAGATGTAAAGACATGCACAACTCATCCCTGGGAGCCATGTGACCCCAAGGAACCCCAACCCTGGCTGCCCAGCCAAGTGTGACTCGGGCTCACTTACCTTGACTACCTTTGGGTCCTCTTATACCTGGCTTTCCTGGGGCTCCGATGCCAATTCCTGGAGAACCTTTTTCCCCTTTGGGACCAGGCAAGCCAGCTGGCCCAGGCACACCGGTTATACTAGGTCCTAGGAGGAGATGCAGAGAGATGCGGGACACAACTCAGTGGGGGTGAGGCCCTTGTGCCCAGCTCACTTGCAAGGAGTCTGCCTCACAGACACCAGAGGCTGAGGGCTGAAATGATAGGGAGGAGAGCTGATGCAGGTAGAAGGACAAACTCCATTCAACTTCCCACCCCTCCCACACACACATTAAGGCATCCCCAACTGGAGGCTGGCAAGGACATCTAGAGGGCTTCCCTGACAGCTCAGTTGGTAAAGAATCTCCTGCAATGCAGAATCTCCTGTTCAACTCCTAGAGAAGGGATAGGCTACCCACTCCAGTATTCTTGGGCTTCCCTTGTGGCTCAGCCGTTAAGAATCTGTCTGCAATGTGAGGGACCTGGGTTCAATCCCTGGGTTGGGAAGATCCTCTGGAGAAGGGAAAGGCTACCCACTCCAGTAAATAAGGTAATTCAGGTATAATATTTAGCATAATGCTCAATAAATGTTAACCAAATTTATATAAAACTCTAATCCAGCCACCTCTAACCATATTTTGGGCTTCCCTTGTGGCTCAGCTGGCAGACTCCACCTGCAATGTGGGAGACCTGGGTTTGATCCCTGGGTTGGGAAGATCCTCTGGAGAAGGGAAAGGCTACCCACTACAGTATTCTGGCCTGGAGAATTCTATGGACTGTATAGTCCATGGGGTCGCAAAGAGTCAGACACGACTGAGCGACTTTCCCTCACTCACACTGAGGACATCTAGGAGTCTAAGGATATGGGATACATTATGGCCTAGAACTCAAGATCAGCCCCATCAGGCTTCTGGAAGAATCGGTGTTCTCCTCCTTGCCTTCCAGAGTCTTGCTTACCTGGAGTTCCATGGGTCCCCTTGGTTCCTGGAAGCCCATTCAGTCCATGTAAACCTGGAAGTCCAGGGAAACCTGAGGGGAGAGAAGATCAGAAATGGTTCCAGCAACCCTGAATCATGAAGGGTCAGCAAAAGGTCCTGCCCCCAAGGGCACTGCAAAGTCCTCATTTCAAAGGTCCTGGGCATTCTTGAAGCATTAATTAATGCCCTAAGAGAGACTGGACCACCCCTAGTCTCCACCTTCCACCCTAAGTGTTTCTGCCTCTCATTAGAGACCAGTATAGCTTGAAGAGGGCCTCCCAGGTGGTGCTAATGGCAAAGAACCTGCTTGCCGATTCAGGAGACATGAGACAAGGGTTTGATCCCTGGGTTGGAAAGATCCTCTGAAGGAGGGCACTGCAACCCACTCCAGTATTCTTGCCTGAAGAATCCCATGGACAGAGGAGCCTGGCGGCTACAGTTCAAGGGGTTGCAAGGAGTCAGACTTGAGCGACTGAACATGCATGGACACACAGCTTTAAGAGCAGTGCTGTGCTGTGCTAAGTCACTTTAGTCCTGTCCGACTCTTTGCGACCCTATGGACTGTAGCCCGCCAGGTTTCTCTGTCCATGGGAGTCTCCGGGCAAGAACACTGGAATGGGTTGCCATGACCTCCTCCAGGATGGTAGATAATTATGTAACCTCAAGAAGAACTCAGAGTGGCAATGCCAAGACCTTGAGTTGCCAGCTCCCAGAGACTTGCTGCCCAATCTCTCAGTCAGGGAAAGGCTACCTATGCCAGGGCCGTGATCTTCCTCCCTAACTCTGCTCTCCATGGACCCCATGTTCTCCTGTTTCCACTCATGCCCGCCCTCCTTTCTTCCTCCTTTCCCATTACCTCTCATGCAGCTCAGTCAATGACTCCCCTGGATATGGCTTAACCCCAGCTAGGGTCTCCTAATAAAAAGTAGCTACTATCCTTTTTTAAGGAAAGGACCCTTTTCCCCACTGCCACTCCCTAATACACATACCTTTGGTTCCTATTAGGCCAGGGGGACCCAGGGGCCCAGTTGCTCCTGGGTGGCCTGGAGAACCTGGAAGCCCTGGATTTCCTCTCATGCCTGCAACTCCGGGGAGTCCTAAGAATGAAAAAAAGGCAGAAATTCAGAAGGAGTCTTGATGTTGATCTGAAATTTTTCAGAATAAAGTTGTCATGCGTCATGGTACCTAGGGAGCCAGGAAGGCCAACATCTCCAGAAATACCAACTTTCCCATCTTCACCTTTGTTTCCCGGGAAACCCACATCACCAACTGGTCCGTCTTTTCCTTTCATACCTACAAAATCAAGAAAAGTGTTGAGTGATCAGGGTATAGTTCAGGGAGTATGTTCCTCCACAGGACGTGGGGGTAGGGGCAGGAAGGTAAAGCCATTTTGAGCCACCACGGCAGCTGGATCCAATGAAGAAACTCTGAAAGGTATTGTGGCAGCTGTCTTATACTTGAAAGGTGCCGCCCAACTGAAAGGGCATGGCAACCTACTCTAGTATTCTCGCTTGGAGAATCCCATTGACAGAGGAGCCTGGTGGGCCACAGTCCATGGGGTCGCACAGAGTTGGACATGACTGAAGTGACTTAGCATGCACACACGCCCAACTGAAAAAGTAAGTAAACTTGTTCTGAGTGTTCCCAGAAGTAGGAGTGATGGGTGGAAAGGTTCGAGAAGTAGTTTGGATAACTATAAATTACGGGAGTGGACACCATTATATTAAAGGTCTTAGACTATCCCGTTAAGTCTGTGAGTCTTGAAGAAAAAGTAGGCTGGTTTGCTTGGGGAAAATGTTGACTGCCTCTGAGTGGATATATGTCAGGTAGGAATTTTTCTGCACTGGACAGAAGTTGCAGAACTTAGGTTTGACCTCCAAAATTCCTTCCAATGCTCAGTTTTGAGGAGTCTGTGAAATGTAGGAGACAAAAGTACAGCAGCCTTACCTTTGAAACCAGGCTCCCCGGGTTGTCCCTTGGGTCCTGGGCTACCAGAAATTCCAAGTGTCTGGCCTTGATCTCCTGGGGATATCAAGATATTGTTTAAGTCATCAGGAGAAGGTATAGCTCAATTTGTAGCAAATAGATTTTTAAAAAAAGTTTTTGTATTGGGGTATAGCCAAAAGATCTTTTGAAGGAAAAATCATGGCCAAGGAAACTCATTGGGTAAAATGTTATGCTTTTATGCTGCAGGGCAGGGATGCTCCCAGGCTATTGGTATGAAATGCTGCTACATGCAGCATATCTCCCCTGGGAAACACATTACTACGCTTGGTATGGGCAGAGAGGATGTTAGGAGGAGCCCTAAAATATTACCAGAAGAGGAGACTGTCTAGAGCTGAGGCTGTCCTCTGCTGCTGAGTCTGGAAGGCAGGTGGGTCAAACCACTGCTATTCGCCTATCTTTGACCAACAAAGCTTGCAAAGGGGGTTTGGCCAAAGCAGAAGTGCAAATTAGTTCATTTGCCTGTAAACAAAAGTCTCCCCCAAGGAGAGCCATGGGCCTGTTAGAAATCCACCTTGCTCTGGAAAAACACAATAAAAAGGGAAATGTTCCTTATCTTTCTTTAATGAAAGAATTTTTTAAATTATTTTTTTGGAGGATAAATTGCTTTACAATGTTGTGTTGGTTTCTGCCATACAATAATGTGAATCCATTGTAAGTATAACATATATCCCCTCCCTCTTGAATCTCCCTCCCACCCACCTCCTTATCCCACCCCTCTAGGTTGTCACAGAGCACCAGGTTGAGTTCCCCATGTTATACAGCAACTTCCCACTAGCTAGCTATTTTACATATGGTAATGTACAAGCCAGGCTTTAGAAATACATGAACCATGAACTTCCAGATGTTCAAGCTAGTTTTAGAAAAGGCAGAGGAACCAGAGATCAAATTCCCAACATCCACTGGATCATCGTAAAAGCAAGAGAGTTCCAAACAGATATCTATTTCTGCTTTATTGACTATGCCAAAGCCTTTGACTGTGTGGATCACAATAAACTGTGGAGAATTCTGAAAGAGATGGGAATACCAGACCATCTGACCTGCCTCTTGAGAAACCTATATGCAGGTCAGGAAGCAACAGTTAGAACTGGACATGTAACAACAGATTGGTTCCAAATAGGAAAAGGAGTATGTCAAGGCTGTATATTGTCACCCTGCTTATTTAACTTAAGATAGACCTTAAATAGATTTAAGGGTCTAGATCTGATAGATAGAGTGCCTGAAGAACTATGGAATGAGGTTCATGACATTGTACAGGAGACAGGGATCAAGACCATCCCCATGGCAAAGAAATGCAAAAAGGCAAAATGGCTGTCTGGGGAGGCCTTACAAATAGCTGTGAAAAGAAGAGAGGTGAAAAGCAAAGGAGAAAAGGAAAGATATAAGCATCTGAATGCAGAGTTCCAAAGAATAGCAAGAAAAGATAAGAAAGCCTTCTTCAGCGATCAATGCAAAGAAATAGAGGAAAAGAACAGAAGGGGAAAGACTAGCGATCTCTTCAAGAAAATTAGAGATACCAAGGGAACATTTCATGCAAAGATGGGCTCGATAAAGGACAGAAATGGTCTGGACCTAACAGAAGCAGAAGATATTAAGAAGAGGTGGCAAGAATACACGGAAGAACTGTACAAAAAAAACCAAGTTGGATCTAACTAAACCTAAAAGCTTTTGCACAGCAAAGGAAACCATCAACAAAATGAAAGGACAACCTATGAAATGGGAGAGAATACTTGCAAATCATGTGACCGACCAAGGGTTAATATCCAAAATATACAAACAGCTCATATAACTCAATTTCAAAAACAAACAATCCAATCAAAACATGGGCATGACTAGAATAGATAATTTTTAAAAGAAAACATAAAGATGGCTAACAGGCACACGGAAAGATATTTAACCACTAATTTTAAGAGAAATGCTAATCAAAACCACAATAAAGTATCATCTCACACAGTCAAAATGATTATCATCAAAAAGTCTATAAGTATCAAAAAGTCTATAAGTAACAAATGTTGGAGAGGCCGTGGAGAAAATGGAACTCTTCTACACTGTTGGTGAGGATGTAAATTGGTGCAGCCACTATGAAAAAATTATGTTTCCTTTAAAAACTAAAAATAGAACTACCATATGATTCAGCTAGTCCTTTTCTGGGTATATATCCAAGAGAAACCAAAAACACTAATTTGAAATGATGCATGCACCCCAATGTTCATGCAGCCTTATTTATAATTCCCAATGTATGGAAGCAACCAAAGTGTCCATCAACAGATGAATGGACAAAGAATGTGTGGTGTGTGTATATGCATACACATACATTCACATACATACATACATACAATGAGATACTACTCAGCCACACACACAAAAAAAGAATGAAATTCTGCTATTTGCAACAACACGGATGGACTTGGAGGTTATTATGCTAGGTGAAGTAAGTCAGACAGAGGAAGACAAATCTGTATGATATCATTTGTATGTGGAATATAAAATATAATGTAAATGAATCGATATGCAAAACAGAAACAGATTCACAGATATAGAAAACAAACTTCTGGTAAACAAAGGGGGGAGGGATGGGGAGGAACGAATTAGGAGTATGCGATTAATACACACAGACTACGATACATAAAATAAACAAGCAACAAGGATATACTGTATAGGACAGGGAATTATACCCAGTATCTTATAATAAAATACAATGGAATATAATCTGCAAATACTCTGGATCACTATGCTGTATACCTGATACTAACACAATATTATAAATCAACTATACTTCAATAAGAGAAATAAAAAACCCAAACCATGCTAGGTTTACGACTATGTAAAATGAATGCATGCAAATTCAGGGCATAAATGAAGCCTGGAAAATGGAAGCCAGCTGACATTTAGTGAGGTGGAATTGTGATGTCTTAACTCTTTAAAATTTTTAGCTAACATTGTGTTAGAGGAAACATTCTAAAGCATAAAATGTTTAGATTTACAACAGAAAGATCATTGTTAAAGATTGAGAGGAAATGGGAGAGAGAGTAGAAAAATAAAGTCTAAATCATCTTTAAATCCTGGTGAATTCTAACTAATCAATTCTTCTTGCCTGGGAAAAAATGACAATAAATCTATGATATTTAGAAATTACATTAAAACAAAGTTCAACCATCTCTCACAAGTATGGGTTGTGTAATTAACTTCATTAAATGGGTATACAGAAAGGAGACAGTTTCCTTTCAACCTAACAATTTAGATGTCTAATCTGAGGTCGGATCCCTTTTTGCAGAAGACTTTTTTTTTGTCTGGCGAGTACAGCAAATGCTGAGCCTCTCCTATTCGTCCTCTGTCTGGATTATTTGCTTACTCTGGGAAATGAAAGGATAGCATGGTTTGTGAATCAGGAGTTGTTATTCTTCGCCTGCATATCATGTTGGCTTTTTTTTTGTAAGAAAAATCACAGGAATATATAAAAGTTTTTGATGAATAGAACCCTTTATTTTTAGGAGAAAATGGATGGAACAGTTTGGGGCTTTGGGGCCGCCTGTTGCTTTAGTGTGAGCACCTCCCACTGCCTTCACTTTTTATTCCCCCACGTACTTGGTGCCACGTTTTACATGGCCTCGGTGGGGAACAACTCGATTTAGCATAAGTAAGAATAACTGCTTTTCCCCTGGGGAGAGACAAAAAGGATAAGTGCACAAGGTGCAGAGACAATATTATCAGGAGTTATATTCTTGTTCGGCTCTTTTATTCCCTCTGAATCCTGGATTCTGTTGCAAATAATAAAAGCAAGAAGCCAGTTGGCTTGGAGCCAAGGTCTGGGATTAGCAGAAGAGACTATTTTATTTGGGGCTAAAAATATGTTTGCCAGTGATGGCTCTATACATTACAAACATGGCCATTTGGATTAAAATTTGTTTCTTTCTTTCCGCAAATTGAGATATTGCCAGGAAAGCACAAATTAATAGCGATTTGAATTAGGCAGGGAAAGACGGGTGACTGTGAGTCCTGGGAAGCTGCCCACAATGCAGGCACACCTGTTACTGCTTGCCACACTCTCTCGGTTTGCACTGGGTTCTCTGAATTTGGGTTGGGTTGTTATTATTCCCTTAATAACCTACTTCTTGTTCTCTCCGTTAATTCAAATTGTGAGATACTTTTTATTCTTACACTCTAAACCAAATGATGTCATTTTTCCCTTTTCCCCCTCCTTTCAAATGTTATCCCCCCTTTCCCCTATAAAATACATCGAATTAGTTACAAGAACTCCATTTTGAATGCAGGCAGACCTGGGTTGCAATCCTCATTTCTCTGCAGGCTACCTATCTTTGTGATCCTAGGGAGATTAATTTTTCATTTCAGTTTCTTCATTGATAAAATGAGGAATACCAATGGTACACATCTCATTGAGTTTTGTGAAATTATATGCAAAGAGCATTTTGCGTTGCACTGTGCAATAGGAATATTGCATAGTGATGGAAAACACTCAAAATTTTAACTCAATTTTTATTGTGCAGTAAAGTGCTATTCAGAGAAAATTTTATAGCTAAAAAATACAAAAAATTAAGAAAACCTGAAGAATGAGATAAGCATTCAACTTTAAAATTTAGGAAAAGACAAAGAGAATGTTACAAATATGATGACTTCCATTTCTGGTTATATGGAAGACTAGATGTCCAGAGAAGTCTTCCACTATGGAACTAAAAATTCTGCATAAAATAAACTTTAGTGAAAAGTGACAGTCGCTCAGTCACATCCTACTCTTTGCGACCCCATGAACTACACATTCCTTGGAATTCTCCAGGCCAGAATACAGGAGTGGGTAGCCTTTCCCTTCTCCAGGGGGTCGTCCCAACCCAGGGATCAAACCCAGGTCTCCCTCATTACAGGCAGATTCTTTACCAGCTGAGCCAAAGGGAAGCCCAAAGGGAAAAAGTTGGGGATCTTCCCCCCAAAATCCTTAAAAGCACTTGGCTGGCCTATTGGGAAAAGGAGGAATATTCTTGCAATAAATGACAAGAAAGTAAAATTCAGAGAAGTAAGCCTATGTGATGATGTTATTTACCAGGAGGTGTCTGGCCATACAACCCACTCCAGTGTTCTTGCCTGGAGAATCCCAGGGACGGGGGAGCCTCATGGGCTGCCTGCTGTCTATGGGGTCGCACAGAGTCGGACACAACTGAAGCGACTTGGCAGTCTGGCCATATGCTGAGGAGGACAGACAAAAGCATGAGGCCTGTAAAAAGCTGAGATGATAGGGAAAACATCCATCAGTTCAGTTCAGTTCAGTCGCTCAGTCATGTCTGACTCTTTGCGACCCCATGAATCGCAGCACATCAGGCCTCCCTGTCCATCACCATCTCCCAGAGTTCACTCAGACTCACGTCCATCGAGTTCGTGATGCCATCCAGCCATCTCACCCTCGGTCGTCCCCTTCTCCTCCTGCCCCCAATCCCTCCCAGCATCAGGGTCTTTTCCAATGAGTCAACTCTTCGCATGAGGTGGCCAAAGTACTGGAGCTTCAGCTTTAGCATCATTCCTTCCAAAGAACACCCAGGGCTGATCTTCTTTAGAATGGACTGGTTGGATCTCCTTGCAGTCCAGGGGACTCTCAAGAGTCTTCTCCAACACCACAGTTCAAAAGCATCAATTCTTCGGCACTCAGCTTCCTTCACAGTCCAACTCTCATATTCATAATGACCACTGGAAAAACCATAGCCTTGACTAGACGGACCTTTGTTGGCAAAGTAATGTCTCTGCTTTTTAATATGCTATCTAAGTTGGTCATAACTTTCCTTCTAAGGAGTAAGCGTCTTTTAATTTCATGGCTGCAATCACCATCTGCAGTCATTTTGGAGCCCCCCAAAATAAAGTCTGATATTGTTTCCGCTGTTTCCCCATCTATTTCCCATGAAGTGATGGGACCAGATGTCATGATCCTCATTTTCTGAATGTTGAGCTTTAAGCCAACTTTTTCACTCTCCTCTTTCACTTTCATCAAGAAGCTTTTTAGCTCCTCTTCACTCTCTGCCATAAGGGTGGTGTCATCTGATATCTGAGGTTATTGATATTTCTCCCGGCAGTCTTGACTCCAGCTTGTGCTTCTTCCAGCCCAGCGTTTCTCATGATGTACTCTGCATGGAAGTTAAATAAGCAGGGTGATAATATACAGCCTTGACATACTCCTTTTCCTATTTGGAGCCAGGCTGTTGTTCCATGTCCAGTTCTAACTGTTGCCTCCTGACCTGCATATAGGTTTCAGGTCAGGTGGTCTGGTACTCTCATCTCTTTCAGAATTTTCCACAGTGTATTGTGATCCACACAGTCAAAGGCTTTGGCATAGTCAATAAAGCAGAAATAGATGTTTTTCTGGAACTCTTTTGCTTTTTCCATGATCCAGCGGATGTTGGCAATTTGATCTCTGGTTCCTCTGCCTTTTCTAAACCATATGAAGCCAGAATTCCAGAAAGGTTGTTCTAGGTACATTCAAGAGTGTTGACCAGGGATGTGGTGGTGAGTGTGGGGTGCCCTAGAAAGGGAGATAGTGGAGGGAATTTACCTTTGTCCTTATATCTAAATAAAATGTAAAAATGGGGAAAAATACTTGGAGAATATCTGACCGCAAGTTTGTCATCACATGTGTTTGAGGCCAGAATTTATACCATCAGTGTTATCCACCACCTCCCCCAATCAATCTGAGCCAAATATTTGGTTTAAAATGCCCCCAAATATTTGGTTAACAGGAACAGAATATCAGAATAAATCTTAAGAAGGCAGAAGGATGAAAATAATAAGAGAAAAAATTAATAAACAGAAAGTAAAGGAACAGTTAAGTATAGTCTTTTGAAAAGACTAATAGTAGTGCCAAAGCTTCAGAGTTGCCCAAGAGGAGAAAACACTAACAACATTAGCAACTGGAAAGAGAACATAATTTGCCAGTAGATTTGAAACCAGGTGAAATGCACGAACTCCTGCAACAGTATTTTTCAAACTTCAGCTTGTATCATAATCACCTGGTAGCTTTTTAAGAAAAGTGATTGCCAGGACGACTCCTTAGAGTGCCTGATTTAGGTTGAGATGGAGTCTGAAAATTTGCAGTTTTAGTAAGTTCCCAGGTGATAAAACATTGAGAGCACTGTCATGGGAAATATAAATTACCAAGCACATTCTGGAAGAAATGGAAGTTATTTTCTCATCCAATGCTTTCCTATCTTTTGCACATCATGGCATGTAGGCACAAAACCCAATAATCTTGTATGACACATGGGTAGACTAATGAAACTGCCCTTGGCTGGGGATAATATGCTCTTGAACTCTGCTTATCCTGGGTGTGCCTTGACCTACCTGTTCTTTGCGTCCCTGTGGATAGAAGGAGCAGTTTCTGGGCTCACTTGTAATCCACACTCCACATAGCAGTGTGCCTTGCTTCACTTGCCGGAAAGTGCTATGCTAAGATTTATACTCAGACGTAATAATTATCTATTGCAGCATTAAGAACTACCCCTCTCCTCGATTTAAACAGCTTAAAACAGCATTCATTTATTATCTCACAGTTTCTATGGGTCAGGAATCCAGATGTCGCTTAGTTGGGTCCTCTGGCTTGGGAATATAACAAAAGCTGCTGTCAGGGGGTGGGCCAGGAACCGCAATCATCTTCTGGGGAAGAATCCACTTCCAACCTCACTCCATGTGGTTGTTGGAGGGAATTAGTTCCCTCCCAGGCTCTTGGGCTGAAGTCTGCTTGGTTTCTCTGTTCTCTGCAGGCCTTGGTTCCTTGGCATGTGGGCAGAGAAACTTTTCAAGCATCATATATAAAGATGGATTGCCCAAACTTTCTTTGTTGGTCCTGAAAAGAACCATGAAAGAACAATAACTGTCATTCAAATTAAAGCTGAAAAGGCTGAATTATGGTTAAAGGAGCTGGAAGTATGAAGATTAATGCGTACAAGAGGCAATGGTCCCTGGTATCAGTATCCAGCCATTGATAAGGCGTTTATTGATCATTCTCCCCAAGCAACTCCTGACAACTAATATTTTATTTCTCTAAATACAAAATGTACTCTCTTTAGGCAAAAATAAATTAATAAATATTAAAAAAACTTGCTTCTCACAAGAAAACAGGAAGAGACAGAGAATAAGAGCTAGGCAGAAGTCCCGTTTCTGAAACCTAATCTCAGGATGGTATCCCATCCCTCTTGCTGTATTCTATTAGAAGCAAATCACTAGGTGCAGGTAGTCCTCCAGGGGAGGGAATTGCACATGGCTATGGAGACCAGGAGGTGGAGATCACAGTGCACATTATCCTGCCTCTTCCTTTACTTAAGACATTGCATTCCCCTCCTGCAGGCTTATCCTGATACACTAGGCTTTCAGCAGTGGTTTTGACCTTTAGGTCTGACACCTGCTTTTAGAACCTGATAGAAATTTTGGATCTTTACCCCAGGAAAATGCAAAGACAGATAACTTTGCATGTAATTTGAGGAATCTCAAGATCCCCTTATCTTCCCCAACCTCTGAAAGGTTTATAGATCAAGGTTGGCAATCCTGCTCTAGAACATTTCTCCTGGCTTCCTGGAGGAGTTCAAACTGTTCTACTGGGATACCCTGTGCTGCTGCTGCTAAGTTGCTTCAGTCGTGTCCGACTCTGTGCGACCCCATAGACGGCAGCCCACCAGGCTCCCATCCCTGGGATTCTCCAGGCAAGAACACTGGAGTGGGTTGCCATTTCCTTCTCCAGTGCATGAAAGTGAAAAGTGTAAATGAAGTCGCTCAGTCGTGTCCGACTTTTCGCGACCCCATGGACTGTAGCCCACCAGGCTCCTCCGTCCATGGGATTTTCCAGGCAAGAGTACTGGAGTGGGGTACCATCACCTTCTCTGGGGATACCCTGTAGATTGGGCTTAATGTACTTTGCTTCTAGTCTGATTATGACATGTGCCCCGTCTGACTAGATGGGATGCCATCCTGCTCCTCTGACCCGCAGCCCAGCTTGGGTAATCAGGGCCAGGTCTTAGCTTCCTTTTCAAGCCTGTATCTTGGCAGACAGCTCGGAACCCCTGACATTCCTGAGATATGGCCCAGCGCTATAAAGGTTTATATCGGGGGCAGGGTTTCTCCTGTTGGCACTGTTGGCATTTGCACTGGGCAATTTTCTGTGATGTGTCTCTGCGTGGGGGCTGCTCTGTGCCTTCCAGAACGTTTAGCAGCATCCTCAACCTCTATTCATTAGATGCCATTAGCATCTCCCAATTATAATAATCTAAAATATCTCCAGACATTGCCACATGTCCCTTGGTGAGATAAAATCACCTCCGGGTGAGTCACTATTCTAGGGTGCTTAAGCTTATGCCTGGAGTCCTGCTGTCTGCTGACAGACCTCCGGATTATCAACTGCAAGCCAAGTTCTGCAAAGACAGCTTGGTTTTACAAAGCCTAGGTTTTGTAAAAACCTAGGTTTCACAAAGCCATGTTCTGCCTTCCAGTACAGAGGCCACTGTAACTCTTGCAGCATCTTGCTGGTGCCAATGGTTTGCCTGGACTACTAATTGTTCTGTCTCAAGATACAATTTTCTCTGACTTGAGTGAATAGCTCTTCACAACCTACACACACCCCACCCTCCAGCCCACCTCCCTGACATCTGCTAGCTTTTCCACAGGGATGGGGTGGGGTTGATTTCAGTCTTTGAATCCAGTTGAGATCCAGTTAGTTCTTCTAAGAGTAGCTGTGTTGTGAGATATGGCAGTCAGAAGTTTGTTTTCTTAGAAAAGTAATCTTCACAGTGGTTTTATGTGAGAGAGTCTGTCCTTTTCCCACGTAAGTGGAGGTAGGGTTTTCTGAAGGCGATAAATTGCCCCATTCTACTGTGCCACAAGTCAGCCGGGAATGAAAAGCAGAACCACAGAATTGCAGCCTTAATAGACGCCAGCAACAAAAAGGTGGTGAGCTTAATAACAGAGCCTTAGAGAGAGGGAGGAAGAGTGAGTGACTGACTGAAAGCTTAGAGCAGAGAACAGAATGAGAGAAAGAACACTGTGTAATGCTTTTCAAAGAGAACTTATCTAAGAACCCCAGGAGAGAGAGAGAGAAGAGAAAGTGTAGAACAAATCGTACCTTGCAGTACCCCAAGCCTGCCCTGGTTATTACAGTGGGGCAGGGAGCACTGAAAGGTGTCCTCCACAGGCTGACACATGGGGAGAAAATCCATTCAAGCAGGCAGGAAGTGGTATCCAATGGCTCTGGCAAGTTAGAAGATTCTCTCTCTCTCCTGTGGAGTATAGTGACTTTCCTTTGCAAAGCTTTTTCCCTCTTGTTGCTCTGTCATCTTTTGGATGTTTCCCTCATCTTTGTGACCAGGATGGTTCATTCTCCCACCCGTGTCCCTGCTAGTAGAAAGAGGGGAAGAGTAGACACACCCCTTACTCTTAAAGGCTTAACCCAAAAGCTGCACACAATAGTTTGGCTCACATCCCATTGGCCAGAACTTAGTCATATGGCTACACCACATGGCCAGACCTAACTGTGAAGGAAGGCAGACATTCGGGAAGGTCACCTGCCCAGATAAAATCAGGGGTTCTCTCTGAGAGATTTCTTCACCACCTCTAGCCTAAGGACTTTCCTCCAAATTCAATTTTCAAAATGCCTTCAAGAACCTGTCTAGAAGATCTATCCTCAGAAGACAGAAGATGGAAAGGCGGACAGTGGGCAAAGATGGAGTCCTCTTGAACAAAAATGGGGTGCTAAGCACGTAGATTTTGTTTAAAAACTCCTAAAAGGGAGGCGTCTATAACACCATCAGGCAGGCACAGTGACCTCATCTTGTTAGGGCCCTGCTTCTATCAATGCCAGAAAAGTTGCTAAGAACTGCTGTGAAATTCCAGAGACGATTGAGGCAATGCTATGGGCTGATAGCGAAGGACACCTGCTTGTTGAACTGGGATCTGAAATGTACCCATTGTTCCAAGGCAGTCATCCCTGGTAATGTTCATCTTCCAAAGGAGTGAAATTTAATTTGTGGATGCCAGCACATTCCTGCTGCTGCTGCTGCTAAATCACTTCAGTCGTGTCTGACTCTGTGCAACTCCATAGACGGCAGCCCACCAGGCTCCCCCATCCCTGGGATTCTCCAGGCAAGAACACTGGGTTGCCATTTCCTTCTCTAATCATGAAAGTGAAAAGTGAAAGTGAAGTTGCTCAGTCGTGTCCAACTCTTAGTGCATTCTGAGACTAAAAGAATTAGAAACCTAGAGGGGGAATGTCTAGGCCACACTGGAAAAGATGCTTCGTTATACTGAGAACCTCTGGATTATGCAGAATGTGGTCTCTTGGCTGGAAAATCACAGCAGTCTAGCCTTCAGCATCAAGAGATCCAGAGGTCTGTGGTTATAGGACGTCATAGGACTTGTAAAGCAGTGAAGACAGAAATGGAAATTAGGAAAAAATTATTTATACAAAAGATATTTTGATATAATATATATAATTTTATGAGTTTTTTATATTTAAATCAACTTTTTAGAACAGTTTGAGATTTACAGAAAAACTGAAAAGATAGTGCAGTTTCCATACATATCTTATATATTAATTTTATTTTCAGAGATAAATGAATTTATTACAGCACAGCAGGAAGCATGGACATCTGCATATTTATATCTTATATTTTTACATGAAGACTTTCTTATTCTGAAATATTTTAATAAGGAAATAAAGAACAAAAATTGGTCTGTAGTAGAAAATCAGAAAATGTACCATTTTCGCTGTTTTGCCACTCCCTAAACATGAGATTTTTTAGCAAATCACTTAAACAACTCTGAATCTGAGTTTTGTCACTTATAGAACAGAAATAAAACTAGTGTTTCATACAGTTGCTATGGTGACAACATAATAAAGTACACCTGTGAAATGTCTGTATATGGACCTATTGTAGACTCTGGAACACTGACCGAATTGTAGTTCTAGTAATTATTCTGCAGTGCCCTCTGATATTTTAAGTGATTGAATACAGTACGTGAGCTGACATTCAAGAGTTAGTCATTAGCTTGTCATAGTGTGGGCAGCTGACTCAAGTAAGGGTTACTAAATTGATGTTGGAAAAAAATTAAAATCATTAAACAATTGAATTTCTACTTGTAAAAACAAGTGGAGATTTTCCACTATGAAAATAAATATCATAAAATTTTAGATGATCTATAAAAATTTTCCACAAATAAAACATTTAATATGAATGATGAAGGGTGTGAAAAAGAAATAGTCCTTAATTGTCTCAAGTTTACTGTCCCTACCTCCTAGGATAAGGAGCGAAGAAAATGTATCTGGAGGGGTTTTATGAACCAGAGGGGAAACAAGGATTTTCCTAACTTGCTGAGGTACTTGGGGAGGTTTGTAAATAGACTGTTATCAATGGTTATCTCTGGGTGATGGGATTTGGAGGTAAGTTTTTTTCTACTTTTTAACTTGCCTAAAGTTCCTACAATGAACATGCATTGTTCTTTCGTAATAAAAGTTGTTTAAATGCTAAGTGTTGTCAGTGTTTCAAGTAGATAGATGGTGGGTTACCTTAGCTTGTTAAAACAAAAACTATGAATCCTTTACTTTTTGCTAGCTTAAAAACAAAACAAAACTATGGATCTTGAAAAGCCCTAACAGCTACTAAGCATGTTCTTTACACTTCACGTTTCCAAGATAAGCCACCAAGAAGGTGGAAAGAGTCACAAAATCAGTGGACGAAGTGTACACTACTTCAGTTGCTTTTGAGATCCACAGTATCTCATCAGTCTCCAGTATACAAGCTTGAATTTTCTCTTTAATATAACAACTAGACTTGAAAGAAAATCTGCTTAACAGTCGCCTGAAAATTCAAGAGAGCACTAAAAATAAAGAACAATTTTTTTTTTTTTCAAAAGCATGGTCCACACAAACTGGCTTGAATAAATGCGTTATTGAAAGTAGATACCACGTTAACCCTGCCTTTTATTTGTGGAGGTCATTGTTTTATGTAATTTGCTGTTGTTTAGTTGCAAAGTCATCGGAGAAGGCAATGACACCCCACTCCAGTACTCTTGCCTGGAAAATCCCATGGACGGAGGAGCCTGGTGGGCTACAGTCCATGGGGTCGAAAAGAGCCGGACATGACTGAGCGACTTCCCTTTCACTTTTCACTTTCATGCATTGGAGAAGGAAATGGCAACACACTCCAGTGTTCTTGCCTGGAAATCCCAGGAACAGGGGAGCCTGGTGGGCTGCCTATGGGGTCACACAGAGTCTATGGAGTCACACAGAGTCGGACACTACTGAAGTGAGTTAGCAGCGGCAGCAGCAGTTGCAAAGTCATGTCTGACTCTGTGTGATCCTGTGGACTGTAGCCCACCAGGCTCCTCTGTCCACGGGATTTCCCAGGCAAGAATACTGCAGTTCGTAGACATTTCATTCTCCAGGGGATCTTCCTGACCCAGGGATTGAACTGGTGTCTCTTGCATTGGCAGGCAGATTCCTTACCACTGAGCCACCAGAAAGCCCATTTTATGTAACTGAAAGTGAAAATGAAAGTGTTAGTCACTCATTTAGATCCTATGTCTGACTCTCTGTGATCCCAGTGACTGTAGTCCACCAGGTTCATCTGTCCATGGGATTTCCCAGGCAAGGATACTGGAGTGCGTAGCCATTTCCTTCTCCAGGGGATCTTCCCAACCCAGGGATGGAACTCAGGTCTCCTGCATTCCAGGCAGATTCTTTCCATCTGAGCCAACAATTGGGAAGCTCCCAAACAAGACACAGGTGTTGAGGATGTAATATTGGTCTTTGCTACTCAAGTGTTGTCCCCTGACCAGTTACCTGGGAGGCTGTTTGACAATCAAAACCTCAACCTCTACCCTAGATCTGCATTTTGACAGGCTCTGCATGTGATAGGTGATTGGTAGGCACATTTAACTTTAAGAACTATTGATCTATTGAATGTTCAGCTCTTTCTGAGCTGCCCTATCTGATGGTATTGGCCAAGAGATCCAGCTGTTTTGGAAGCACTTATGGAATGTGGAGGTCAGTCACTGGTATCAGCACTTCCAAGAATCTCATCTTTGTTGATTTATCTAAAAAAGCCTGTTCAAACAAGTCAGGAATAAAGATGAAAGGTGGATTAATCATTCAAAGAAATTATCATGACCCAGCAATCCCACTGCTGGGCATACACACTGAGGAAACCAGAATTGAAAGAGGCACATGTACCCCAATGTTCATCACAGCACTGTTTATAATAGCCAGGACATGGAAGCAACCTAGATGTCCATCAGCAGATGAATGGATAAGAAAGCTGTGGTACATATACACAATGGAGTATTACTCAGCCATTAAAAAGAATACATTTGAATCAATTCTAATGAGGTGGATGAAGTTGGAGCCGATTATACAGAGTGAAGTAAGCCAGAAAGAAAAACACCAATACAGTATACTAACACAATGGCACCCAATCCAGTACTCTTGCCTGGAAAATCCCATGGACGGTGGAGCCTGGTAGGCTGCAGTCCATGGGGTCGCTGGGAGTTGGACACGACTGAGTGACTTCACTTTGCCTTTTTGCTTTCATGCATTGGAGAGGGAAATGGCAACCCACTCCAGTGTTCTTGCCTGGAGAATCCCAGGGATCAGGGAGCCTGGTGGGCTGCCGTCTATGTGGTCACACAGAGTTGGATACTACTGAAGTGACTTAGCAGCAGCAGCAGCAGCAGCAATGCATATATATGGAATATAGAAAGATGCTAATGATAACCCTGTATGTGAGACAGCAAAAGAGACACAGATGTATAGAACAGTCTTTTGGACTCTGTGGGAGAGGGAGAGGGTGAGATGATTTGGGAGAATGGCACTGAAACTTGTATAATATCATATAAGAAACAAATCACCAGTCTAGGTTTGATGAAGGATAGAGGATGCTCAGGGCTCGTGCACTGGGATGACCCGGAGGGATGGTATGGGAAGGGAGGTGGGAGGGAGGCTCAGGTTTGGGAACACGTGTATACCCATGGCAGATTCACGTTGATGTATGGCAAAACCAGTACAATATTGTAAAGTATAATAATAATAAAATAAAAAAAATATAGATAATACTTCATTTAAAGCTATTATAAAGTATTAGCTATACCTCTTTTGCTTTATCATATATCCTTATAGCCTATTTATTTTCTACCTTGAAGTTTGTAACTCTTAAGCCCCTACTCCTATCTTTCCCCTCCCCCAGTCCTCTCCTTATTGATAAACACTAGTTTGTTTTCTGTATCTGTGATTCTGCTTCAGTTTTGTTATGTTCATTCATCTGTTTTATTTTTTAGGTTCCACACATTGTGCTTCCCCAGTGGCTCAGTGGGCAAAGACTCTACTTGCAATGCAAGAGACACAGAAGACCCAGATTCCATCCCTGGGTTAGGAAGATCTTCTGGAGAAGGAAGTGGCAACCCACTCCAGTATTCTTGCCTGGAAAATCCCATGGACAGAGGAGCCTGGCAGGTTACATACAGTCCATGGGGTCTCAGTGAGACACAACTGAGTGACTAAGCACAGGGAAAAAACAAAACACATAAGTGATCACATGCAGTATTTGTCTTTCTCTAACTTATTTCACTAAGCATAATACCCTTCTGGTCAATCCATGTTGTTGCAAATGACTAAATTTCATTCTTTTATGGCTGAAGAGTATTCCATTGTATATATAGGCCACATCTTTCTCTGTTCATCTGTTGAGAGACACTTCAGTTGCTCCTTGGCTTCCCTGGTAGATCAGCTGGTAAATAATCTGCCTGCAATGCAAGAGACCTGGGTTTGATTCCTGGGTTGGGAAGATTCCCTAGGGAAGGGATAGGCTACCCACTCCAGTATTCTTGGGCTCCCTTGGTGACTCACTTGGTAAATCTGTCTGCAATGTGGGAGACCTGAGTTCAGTCCCTAGGTTGGGAAGTTCCTCTGGGGGAGGGCATAGCAACCCACTCCAGTATTTCCAGTATTCTTGCCTGGAGAATCTTTATTGACAGAGGAACCTGATGGGCTGCAGTCCATGGGGTCACAAAGAGTCGGACATGGCTGAGCAACTATGCACAGCACAGCACAGGTTGCTTCTAGGTCTTGGCTATTGTAAACAGAGGTGCTATGAACATTGGGGTACATGTATCTTTTCGAATTAGTGTTTTCGTGTTTTTCAGATATACAGCCAGAAGTGGAACTGCTGGATCATGTTGTCATTTTATTTTTAGTTTTTAAAGGAGCTTCTATACTGGTTTCCACAGATATTGCACTGTAACTTGGTAAATTCCCATTGTAAATTCCCACCAAAAGTGTACAAGTATTCCCTTTCCTGCACATCCTCACCAGCTTTGTTATCTGTAGTCTTTTTGATGATAATCATTCTGACAAATATGAGATGAAATAAGAATCGTCATGGATTGTTGGTGGGAATGTAAAAGTGTACAGCTTTTGTGGAAATAGTTTAGAAGTTCCTTCAAAAAAATTAAACATGGAATTACCATATGACTCTGAAATTCCCCTGTTAGGTATATATGCCAAAGAACTGAAAATAGGCAATCAAACTAAACTTGCTTATGCATGTTCATAACATTCATTGTAGCCAAAAGGTGAAAACAAACCAAATGACCAACAGTGGATGAATGGATAAACAAATACAATATTAGTCCATTATAAAATGAATGAAGTATTGATACATGCTACAATTTGAATGAACTTCAAAAACATGTTAAGTAAAAGTAGCCAGACACAAAGATCACATATTGTGTGATTCCTTTTATATGAAATATCCAGAATAAGCAGATTCAAATATACAGAAAGCAGGTTGGTAGTCATCAGGAGATGGAAGGAGAGGGGAATGGAAAGTGAATGGGTATGAGGTGTTATTCTTGGATGATTAAAAGGTTTTGAAACTAGAGAGAGGTGTTTTGTTACACAACATTGTGAATGTACTAATGTCACTGTATTATATTCTTTAAAATGGTTAATTGTGTATTATGTTAATTTCACCTCAATAAGAAAAAGTTCATGTGAATATATGAAAAACTTGAAGAGTTAATTTGCTTTGTCAGTAAAAGGAAAGAAAGTTGTTAGGATCTTTAAATGTAATTTTAACTACTGCAAACTTCTTTACAGTGTTAAAATTTGCTTTACATTTCGTATCATGTATATTTAAACAAGGTTTCTCACTTATGGTTCTCCAGACCTTGAAGTGATCATCATTAGAAAGTCTTGATCAGGAATTGCATGTAACCACTTCAAACTTTTAATTGTTAAAAAACTATATATATATATATATATGTGTGTGTGTGTGTGTGTGTGTGTGTGTGTGTGTTTGTAAAAACAACTTCAATTTCCCCTTAAAATATTTGAAATATTTTTGGAAATTTTTCATAAATACACTATTTCATATATCCTCTAATACTTCACATTATATTTTTATTGTCCCAACTGTACATTATAAAAGTGTTTAAGCTTTTTTTTAACCAAATCACATGTAAGTACTTCTAAATATATTCAGATACTATTTAAATATCTTTTCTATGTGTATAATGATATGAAAAATGTTAAGAAGTTGGAAAGTAGCCTAACTTCAAAGCTAATTAAATACTGTGTTACACTTTTCACTGTTAAATTGTGTCTTCCCGGGCAGATCAAAATTTTCTCAAGGGCTGTGATCATGCCTTCAATTGCTGAACTTTTTCTGTATTTTCCATAACAAACAATGTTCAGAAGCTCACTAAATCCTTGTTGAACTGAACTGAATCACCAAGAAAATGTTCCATTCATTCAGGTTGGTGCAAGCCCGGCCTTGAGAAGTTTACTTTGCAATAAGCCTGACACCATATACAGAAAGACACATGGTAAATATTAAGCTGTCTAGAGAATCTCAAGTGCTTCCTCACTTTTATGTTCTTTCAATTGTAGTTCTGCTGTTCCCCCAAATCTCCAAAAGACTTGTGTGCCTAACGCTGGAGCCAGACGTGCTTGTGACTGTTCACTGAAGCTGTGTCACCGTGTGGAACATCACCCCTGGAGTTGTCACATGGTCACATGTCCAACAAACAGGAAAACATGACTGATTCCACCACAGAATTTGAAATCTCATGGAGATAGAACACTCTATTCTGTAGGGATCTAGAAAAAGAAAAAATAATCCTCTCATTTCAACACCCTCTCGTGGTGGAGTGGGGGAATCTGTTAGCTGGTTTCTAAATGAGAAATAAATCAGAAGATCCAACTTTACCAAAATTGAAGATGTGAGCTGTACTTGCCTGTTTTGCTGCCAGAAAACAAGCCAGGAGTTTTCTTCTCCTACTCACATAGCAGAAAGTGGACGGGGTCATCTTTGCTGAACTGTGAGAAGGGGAATGTGCTGGGCTAGATTTAACTGTGACAAATTCCTGTAAAGTTGGTCCGTGTGGTAGTTCTAAAATAAAATGGCATTAGGTACCCGGTTTACAAGAAGCTTCTTAAAAATTCTGCAGAATAAACAATAGCTCACAGAAAGAGATAAAGGACAAGCAAAGACTAAGATCACTGCCAGGTCACAAGGCTATTTTTACTTACAGAGTGAGAGAAGGAGTCAGGATAAAGAGGTTCAGGCTCTTAAACTGTGCAGCATTTCCTCCTTGGTACTCCCACAAACCTCAGAAGCACACACCTAGTTAAAGGCAGCCACATGCACTTATTTCTGGTGAGACTTCTATGCCTCCAACTGAACATACACTTAATGTTTTTCTGTTCTTGTTGTGTTGGGCCTCATTCCAGGAATGCATTCTGTCCATCATGGCTCCTGGGCTCTGAGAATGAGCCCTGGGACCTATCACTGTCGCCCATGCAGGGTGCTGCATCTAATATTTCTGGGATTTTTTTACATACTGAAGAAAAACCTAGCTTATCACTGAGACTTTAATTAAGGGAAATGCTAAGGAATGGAAGGGGGCAGTGGGATAAACAAACTAATGGCACTGACTTCAGCTGACAGGAGGAAGAGAAAGAGAAAAAATTTCCATGAAGCTAAGGACATTCACCTCTTAGATCATAGTTTCCTTACTATGTGTACGTCCACGTTTTAGCAAAAGGGAGAAAGAAGGAGGGACAAGGGAGTGTTAGGAGCAATAAAAAAAATTTTCCATTTCTGAAATCCAACCTTTCTCCAGGAAATGTATTTCAGCCTAAGATGTGTTCCCCTTCAAACAGAGCCAGGTCAGGCACAGGATATTTGAAGGGGAAAGCAGCAGCGCAACCACAGTCAACTACTCCATCCTGCAGATGGCGACCCGGAAGCCCCCAAATGTCCCTTGCTCCAATTCTCAAGATGAGTTGATGAAAGAAATCCACATTTCTTGTCTCCCAAACCAGTTCTCTTTTCACCTCACCACATTCTGTAATCTATATAATCCATGCAGAATTCAATCTAAAATGCATCTGATACTGGGAAATTTTCTACCTATTTTCTACCTATAAGTCCTCCTTGGGACTGGAGAGGAAATGCCCTTGGACTATACAACAAATGAATTCTTTTTTCTATAAACCCATTCACAAAAGACTTATTTATTTATAATCTGTACTTGCATGTGATTACATAACTCTCACCATTGTTTACCAACATGTGTTAAGATAATTTATATAGTATTTTATTAGCTTTGAAATGTCCAGGATAATGTCATAAACTTGGACAGTATTGGTAGAGGTTAAGATAAGATTGAAGCATTTCAGATATCATGATAACAATGAATACAAAAATAGCCAGATCTGGTTCTATCAAATGTCCCTCTTTCATGCATGCTCCTGAAGAAGGATCTACTCCATGAACCCCATGCTACTAAAAGCTGATCAAGGGCCTTCAATGCCAAGAATTAGCTTTCAGTCATAGATTCAGGGACCCTAACTTAGCAAACCAAAATAGGGTTCACCCTCTTTCCCATTATAAATGAAAGTCAGAAAACCAGCAAGTTCAGAATGAGGATGAAAAAGTGTGAAACTTTACAAGACTTCGTCTTAACTCAGTAATTCATAGATATAAAAGCAAAGACAGAGGCAGGAGAGCATGCTTGAACATACATGGCGTTTTAGCGCTATGGTCCTACCAGTGAACATGTCAATGTCTTGAACTCTAACCAATCACTTAAGTAGCTTCTCGTCCTCTGATGAGCTGCTAGTGCAGATGTTATACTGATTCTGTGTTTGAGCCATATTAATGCTGACTATGGGTGCACATTGGGCTTCCCCAGTGACTCAGCAGTAAAGAATCCTCCTGCAGTGCAGTAGAAGCAAGAGATGTGGGTTCAATCCCTGAGTCTGAATGATCCCCTGGAGGAGAAAATGGCAACTCACTCCAGTATTCTTGCCTGGAAAATTCAATGGACAGAGGAGCCTGACAGGCTACAAAGAGTCTGACGTGACTGAGCACAGCACAGACAAATGGAACACGATTGAGAAATCTGAAATCAATATAAATGCTCAAAACTGCCTCAGGATCTCACTGGGAGAAGCCCAGATTGGAAAAGGCCACTAAGCACAAACCTTCTTGGCCAGTTCTTACCTATCTGACTCCAATGTGAAGGAGAAAATGTTCCTAAGTCCAGCTCATCCAAAGTTTTGATAGGATATTTTTACCATTTCTGGATCAGTAGCCACAATATATTTTCCCTGTGAGTACTCTCAGGTCAAAGTGCATCTTGCAAGAACATGTAATTCTCCAAGTCAAAAGCAAACAAATTCCCACATTCTTTACTAAATGTTCCTGGAAAACCATGACCCACACCCTGGTTTCACAGTTCATAGTATGAAAAAAAGAAGATCAAAGTGATTAAGATAATAGATTAAAACTAAATCATAGAATTTTTGAGCATTCTGGTTGCTTTATTCTTATTTTCATGTTTTTTAATTTAAAAAATTTAAACGTAGGCACAAATGCTTCTCAACCAGAGCGATTCAGAATGACAGGGTCATTTGCTTTCTGCACATAGGCTGCCATATGATACCTTTACTGAGTATCCACTATGTTTAATGTGTTGATCTGTGAAAGGTATTATGGGACTATATAGATACATAAGACCCAGGTGTGCTCCAAGGACTCACAATCAAGTAAGAGAAACAAAAACAACAATAGGACTGTTAAAGCATTTTATTTTAGTATGAAAAGTCCACACCATGGAGTCACACCTCCCAGCTTTAAATCCCACTAATCTGCTTATTTAACTTATATGCAGAGTACATCATGAGAAATGCTGGGCTGGAAGAAGTACAAGCTGGAATCAAGATTGCCAGGAGGAATATCAATAACCTCAGATATGCAGATGACACCACCCTTATGGCAGAATGTGAAGAGGAACTAAAAAGCCTCTTGATGAAAGTGAAAGAGGAGAGTGAAAAAGTTGGCTTAAAGCTCAACATTCAGAAAACGAAGATCATGGCATCTGGTCCCATCACTTCATGGGAAATAGATAGGGAAACAGTAGAAACAGTGTCAGACTTCATTTTGGGGGGCTCCAAAATCACTGCAGATGGTGATTGCAGCCATGAAATCAAAAGATGCTTACTCCTTGGAAGAAANAAAAGCCTCTTGATGAAAGTGAAAGAGGAGAGTGAAAAAGTTGGCTTAAAGCTCAACATTCAGAAAACGAAGATCATGGCATCTGGTCCCATCACTTCATGGGAAATAGATGGGGAAACAGTGGAAACAGTGTCAGAGTTTATTTTTTGGGGCTCCAAAATCACTGCAGATGGTGACTGCAGCCATGAAATTAAAAGACGCTTACTCCTTGGAAGGAAAGTTTTGACCAACCTAGATAGTATATTCAAAAGCAGAGACATTATTTTGCCAACAAAGGTCCATCTAGCTAAGGCTATGTTTTTTCCTGTGGTCATGTATGGATGTGAGAGTTGGACTGTGAAGAAGGCTGAGCACCGAAGAATTGATGCTTTTGAACTGTGGTGTTGGAGAAGACTCTTGAGAGTCCCTTGGACTGCAAGGAGATCCAAGCAGTCCATTCTGAAGATCAGCCCTGGGATTTCTTTGGAAGGAATGATGCTAAAGCTGAAGCTCCAGTACTTTGGCCACCTCATGTGAAGAGTTGACTCATTGGAAAAGACTGATGCTGGGAGGGATTGAGGGCAGTAAGAAAAGGGGATGACAGAGGATGAGATGGCTGGATGGCATCATGGACTCAATGGACTTGAGTCTGAGTCAGTTCCGGGAGTTGGTGATTGACAGGGCGGCCTGGCATGCTGCGGTTCATGAGGTTACAAAGAGCCGGACACAGCTGAGCACCTGAACTGAACTATGTGTTCGGTAATATTCTAGGCTCTAGTTATAAAACTATTGGCAAAACAAACAGACATACCTTTTCTAGTGGAGATTACATCTCTTTTAGGAACAGAATCCAAAGAAAAATAAGTAAGCAGACTGTGTATTGGATACCATGATGATAAGAGCTATGGCAATAAGATGAAAAATTTGAGTTATGGGTGGCTTACAATTTTAGCAGGGTTAAAGGGATATTTTTTGTTATGTTATATTTAATAAATTATTAGATCATTGTAATTAAATATAGAAACCAAGGTCCACACCAGGCAATTAATTTGCTGAAGGTCACAAAAAATCTAGAAGAGCCCAGAGTTAAATCAGACTGCCTGTTCTTGTGATTTCCTGTTGTAGTCAGTACAGCTTATACTCTCCCAAGTGCCTATTCTTAACTCTACCCCAATTTTACATAAGGTTTCTTTTTAAAAGCATCAAATATTCCTCACCTTTAATATCCTTTCATCAGTTAGGTTGAAAAGGATAGTAACTTAGTGAATTGACTTTCCTGTCAGCAATGAAAAATCCAGAGACCTTGGATAGCATCAAGCAGGAGTTCATAAAATACTTCAGTCAGTTAAGTGACTGATTTGAAGGTAACTTTAGGAAGTCCAGGTGTAGCATTGGGCTTCTCACATCTTGTGACTGGATGCCTTTCCTAAGTACCACCGAGCACATTGTAAGACATTTCAACCATTCTACCTCCCTTTAAGTCCAAACACACCTGGAGCAAACCCAGTAAATTTGGCAGTCAGCCAGCAAGTTAGACAGCAATTCCCATTTGAGAGTCAGCCTAGTGGAGTGTGAATAAAGGAGGTTCACCATTACTCGTATTTATCTGGTAACCAGCATCACCTTTATTTCCACTTCTTCAACCCTCCTTGTGTCTTTATAAATAAGACAGTGATTTCAAGTACCTCAGAATTTATCTAGCATCTCTTATTCAACCCTAGAAGATTAGCATTCTACTCACACCAAAGCTAGTTACAGGATCACCCCTTAAGCCCCTCAGAGACCTCCTAGCTGATAATTACTGCGTTTTTCTTTATGTCGCTGAAGGATTTGTACTTTCTTTTTGGTCATCTGTCTATCCAGACTGAATAAGATCTGTTGGCCCAGTATTACTGCCGTGAATTTTTCAAGGACCCCACAGTGCCACGTTGTCTTGAGTTAGTTAATCCTATAAAACCCTTTTGGAAACCATTTGAAACACTCTTATGTGGAATGCCATGTAAAAAAGAAAGTGCACATTGTCATGTTTTCAGAAGCATCGAGTACAGCCACCCTTGTTATTTCAAGTCAGGAATACTCTAAATGAGGTAAGGATGGAAGAGAAAATCCTACTTTCCATTCCATCTCTTTTGTTTCCCCCCTGGTAGAGCTTACACTTTCAGGAGTTTATTACACAACTGTGTTTTCTGGTATAACTGCTAAACTTTCTCTAGAGAAGTTCGTTGCATTTATGTTTTATGTATTCTCACATCTTTCTAATATTAATATACTACTACAAATAAATTTCAAGTCAAGCTTTGTAAACCATTTTATTAGCTTAGAAATACAATTTTGTAATATGACATTACATAGCAATATTAGCTTGTCATTTTAGATGAGAGCCTATTAAAATTACCTCAACTTTTAGAGTTTTAGTCAGCTTTACTACCTGCTATGTCAAACCTCTCAAATTTCTAAATTTCCATAATGATTGTAGTTCAATGACTACTTTAATGTCCCATGTTATGTTTTGAATCCCATAGCATTTTCATGAGGAGGTTATTGGCAATAAATCTGTACTCTGAATTCATTTAAAAACTTACTCTTGATGTCTTTATATACTTGCTTAACCACAACTTTGTGAGTCCAAGGCAAGCTCCTACAACTGTTGCCAGAATCAGAGAGCACTCTAAGCTTCCAGAAATCTGTGTGTGTGTGTGTGTGTGTGTGTGTGTGTGTGTCCCTTATCACTGTAATTCTGAACTCTCTCCACATTTTAGAATTTTAGAATGTCAAAGCTAGAAGTTTCCTAGATAGGTTATTTAATACAGTTATCTCACTTAACAGAGAAGAAGTAAATTGCTCAATGTTACACAGATAAAACATAATGGACGTTGGATTATAAATTAAGCAGGATTCAAAGGTGGTTCTCAAGATTCTTACCTCCTGGTATACATGTCTTGTAATTTTCTACCTTTTAGTGCAGATGAGTTAAGTAGTAAGTTATCACTTCCTTGATAAGGTTACAATATGTGGCAAAGGTGAACAGATTTTTGGAGATATAATTCAGGTCCCTAAAAAGTTTATTTTAAATTAATCAAATAGCAGATTAACCTTACTGGGGATGACTGAATAAGATGAATGCTTTAAAAGAAATCTAAAGGTCAGAGGTAAAATAAGATAGAGAGATTAGAAACAACATAAATCCTCCTATTAGTATTGAAGAAGAGAACAACCAAACTCCAAAGATGACCTATGGAAGCTGAGTGGCCCCCAGATGATAGATAGCAATTAAGCAGGTTAATTCAGTAAGGTAAGAGGCTGAATTCTGCCAACAACCAGGTAGTTTGGAAGAGAATCCTGAGGCTCAGGTGGGACTGAAGTCAGACTGACACTTCTACTTCAGTTTGGTGAAACTCTGGGTGGGGAGCCAGGTGATCTATCCCAGAACTCCTAACTCAAGAAAGTTGTGAGATAATGCATCTATATGATTTTTAGCAACTAAATTTTTGTTATTTATTATATAGCAATAGGAAAATGATACAAAGCATAACTCAGAATTTTTTTCTTAATTCCAAAAATCAGTGATGTTTCCTGTATATTACTCAATGTTAATATCACATGTGTAATAAAATTAGCGTTGCTCAGTCATGTCTGACTCTTTGTGACCCCATGGACTGTAGCCCACCAGGCTCCTCTGTCCTTGGAATTCTCCAGGCAAGAATACTGGAGTGGGTTCCCATTCTCTTCTCCAGGGGATTTTCCCAACCCAGAGATCGAACCTGGATATCCTGCATTGCAGGCAGATTCTTTACCACCTGAGCCACCAGGAGAGTCCTGTGTGATAAAGTTAACCACAGTATCAAGTCTATATATTACTTATTTTGGTAGAAAGAATATTATATTCATGTCTCTGGACACTTATGTCATATGTCCAAATTGTGATAGAATAAAATCTGACACAATCTGTGGATCCATATGCATCCATGCTTGTAAATTTATTACTAAAAAACAACAAAAAATGACAATATCTATATTTTCTTTGTTATTTTTCTAGTACCAGATGACCAAAGTACTAAATGCAGTTAAGTCTAAAGAATATTTGGTTTCCATACAAGAGATTAATTTGATTTCCAGGGGTAAATATAAAAAGAAAGAAAAGTATGACAGAGTTAATAATTGATAAATTGAACTCAGAAAAGGAAGTTTTCCTTATTACTCTCAATGTGAAAACCTGTTTCATGTTTCAAACCATACATATCTGTACTGTTTTTCCTAATTTGCCAGATATACCTTTAGGGAAATCAGTTAAGTTGTTTTTGATTCTCCTGAATTCCCTGTGTGTCTTAGAAAAAATATCCCTTTCTATTTTCTGTCATACAGATAAGCTTCAGCACAGATATAAAACTGTAACTATTTGTTACATCTCTAAACTGTTTCTTTGCAAACATAAGAAGGCCTAGACTCTACCCTAATTGATTGAAATATGAGGAAAAGGCTACTTTACACAATATCTGTACTTAGGTAAAATTCAACAAGTGATCACATTCATTGCTACCAGAGTTTGCATTCATGTAGGAAGATAAACTTGAAACTGGGAGATTTAATCACAAATTGTCACTATGGGTGACATCTTCATTTTAAATCCAAGGAAATGGTGTGAAAAAGCACTGATCTAATGTAAATTGTACTTCCTTTTTTTTACTTTCCTATTGATGGTCATATAATCTCTGCCTATGTTTAGAAAATTATTTGGTGTATTTCAAAACTCAGGATATTATATACTTGTCTGAAACAAAAATAAAAACAATTCTACTGGACTTTATGTTCAAAAATATTAATTCTTGTTTTAATTTTCCTTTTAATCCTTATATATTTATATGTAATATAAATATTAAAAAAGAAAACTTTTAATGTTATAAGTACATCTCTTCAACAGTCATATGGAGAAAATTCTACAAACCATGTATATCAGGACACAGGAATCTTGGACTCCATATGAGAATTCTGCTCACCATATCATCCAATATCCATTATATTTTACTTAGCTAGCTTTGATCAGTGTATTTCTCTTGCCATCTGTATAATTAGGTAATTTAATGTTAATCTTAAACTCAAGTTTTTAGAAATGATATGCCTAAAGACTGCTGCTGCTGCTGCTGCTGCTGCTGCTAAGTTGCTTCAGTCGTGTCCGACTCTGGTGACCCCATAGACGGCAGCCCACCGGGCTCCCCCATCTCTGGGATTCTCCAGGCAAGAACACTGGAGTGGGTTGCCATTTCCTTCTCCAATGCATGAAAGGTGAGGTGAGGTCGCTCAGTCGTGTCCGACTCTTTGCGACCCCATGGACTGTAACCTACTAGGCTTCTCAGTCCATGGGATTCTCCAGGCAAGAATACTGGAGTGGATTGCCATTTCCTTCTCCAGAGGATCTTCCCAACCCAGGGATCGAACCCGGGTCTCCCGCATTGGAGGCAGACGCTTTAACCTCTGAGCCACCAGGGAAGTCTCAGTGCATGAAAGGAAAAGTGAAAATGAAGTCGCTCAGTCAAGTCTGACTCTTAGCGACCCCATGGACTGCAGCCTACCAGACTCCTCCATCCATGGGATTTTCCAGGCAAGAGTATTGGAGTGGGGTGCCGTTGCCTTCTCCAAAGGCTACAGATTTGCAAATTCTTCACCATAATTTAATATATAGACGTAGACAGTAGTGTGCTGAAACCCTGTTTTGCTAGCTCATGAGATCTGGTTGTGTACACGATTGTGCAACTTTGCATTCAGTGAAGTTACCCAGTAGCTTAAAACTGGCCATGGTGTTGTTATTCAGTCTCTCAGTTGTGTCCTGCTCTTTGTGACCCAGAGACTACAGCATGCCAGCCTTCTCTGTCCTTCACCACTTCCCAGAACTTGCTCAGACTCGTGTCCATTGAGTCGATGGTGCCATCCAGCCATGTCATCCTCTGTTGTCCCCTTCTCCTCCTGCCCTCAATCTTTCCCAGCATCAGGGGCTTTTCTATTGAGTCAGCTTTTCACATCCAGTGGCCAAGTATTGGAGCTTCAGCTTCAGCATCGGGCCTTCCAATGAATATTCAGGGTTGGCCATAGTGAGACTATGGTAAATGGTAAATGTGAAAAGCTGGAATTTTGTTTATTATTATTTTTTCTCTTTTAAATATCACATTCAAGGAAAAAAAAAACACAAAGAAAGGGTTAGGAAGAAAGAAATAACTAGATCATGGTTATAGTTTGTTGTGATTGGATTTAGATATACCAGTTTATTTTTATTTGCTGTTGGTGCATTTTTCTTTCTATTTTTTTCCTATCTTCTTTTGGACTACTTCAATATATTTTAAAATTTATGACCATTAGCTATACATTTTTTGTAACTTAAAAAAATTTTATTTATTTATTTTATTTGGAGGATAATTACTTTACAATATTGTAGTGGTTTTTGCCTTAACATTGACATGAGTTAGCCATAGGTGTACATGTGTCCCCTATCCTGAAACCCCCTCCCATCTCCCTCCCCATCCCATCCCTCAGAGTCATCCCAGTACCCCAGCCCTGAACACCCTGTCTCATGCATTGAACCTGGACTGACGATCTATTTCACATATGGTAATATACATGTTTCAATGCTGTTCTCTCAAATCATCCCACCCTCAACTTCTCCCAGAGTCCAAAAGTCTCTTCTTTACATCTGTGTCTCTTTTGCTGCCTCACATATAGGGTCATTGTTATCATCTTTCTAAATTCCATATATATGTGTTAGTATACTGTACTGGTGTTTTTCTTTCTGACTTACTTCACTCTGTATAATAGGGTCCAGTTTCATCCACCTCCTTAGAACTGATTCAAATGCATTCTTTTTAGTAGCTGGGTAATATTCCATTGTGTATATGTACTACAGCTTTCTTATCCATTTGTGTGCCAATGGACATTTAGGTTGCTTCCATGTCCTGGCTATTGTAAACAGTGCTGTGATGAACATTGGGGTACATATATCTCTTTCAATGCTGATTTCCTCAGTGTGTATGCCCAGCAGTGGGATTTCTGGGTCATATGGGAGTTCTATTTCCAGTTTTTTAAGAAATCTCCACATCGTTCTCCATAGTGGCTGTACCAGGTTGCATTCCCACCAACAGTGTAAGAGGGTTCCCTTTTCTCCGTACCCTCTCCAGCATTTATTGTTTGTAGACTTTTTGATAGCAGCCATTCTGACCAGCATGAGATGGTACCTCATTTGGTTTTAATTTGCATTTATCTCATAATGAGTGATGTTGAGCATCTTTTCATGTGTTTATTAGCCATCTGTATGTCTGTTTTGGAGAAATGTCTGTTTAGTTCTTTGGCCCATTTTTTATTGGGTTGTTTATTTTTCTGGAATTGAGCTGTAGGAGTTACTTGTATATTTTTGAGATTAGTTCTTTGTCAGTTGCTTCATTTGCTATTTTTCCCATTCTGAAGGCTGTCTTTTCACCTTGCATATAGTTGTCTTCATTGTGCAAAAGCTTTTAAGTTTAATTAGGTCCCATTTGTTTATATTTGCTTTTATTTCCATTACTCTGGAAGGTGGATCATAGAGGATCCTGCTGTGATTTATGTCAGAGACTGGTTTGTCCATGTTTTCCTCTAGGAGTTTTGTAGTTTCTGGTCTTACATTTAGATCTTTAATCCATTTTGAGTCTGTGTTTTTGTATGGTGTTAGAAAGTGTTTTAGTATCATTCTTTTACAATTGGTTGACCAGTTTTCCCAGCACCACTTGTTAAAGAGATTGCCTTTTCTCCATAGTATATTCTTGTCTCCTTTGTCAAAGATAAGGTGACCATAGGTGTGTGGATTTATCTCTGGGCTTTCTATTTTGTTCCATGGATCTATATTTCTGTCTTTGTGCCAGTACCATACTGTCTTAATGACTGTAGTTTTCTACATATAGGTATTTTGTTTCTTTAGATAGATTTATTACTAAGTATTTTATTCTTTTTGTTGCAATGATGACTGGAATTTTATTCTTTTTGTTGCAATGGTGAATGGAATTGTTTCCTTAATTTCTTTTTCTGTTTTCTCATTGTTAGTGTATAGGAATGCAAGAGATTTCTGTGTGTTAATTTTATACTGTGCAACTTTACTATATTCATTGATTAACTCTAGTAATTTTCTGGTGGTATCTTTAGGGTTATCTATGTAGAGGATCATGTCATATGCAAAAAGTGAGAGTTTTACTTCTTCTTTTCCAATCTGGATTCCTTTTATTTCTTTTTCTTCCTGATTGCTGTGGCTTAAACTTCCAAAACTATGTTGAATAGTAGTGGTGAGAGGGGGCAACCTTATCTTGTTCCTGACTTTAGGGGAAAAGCTTTCAATTTTTCACCATTGAGGATAATGTTTGCTGTGGGTTTAACATATGTGGCTTTTATTATGTTGAGGTGTGTTCCTTCTATGTCTGCATTCTGGAGAGTTTTTATCATAAATGGATACTGAATTTTGTCAAAGGCTTTCTCTGCATCTACTGAGATAATCATATGTTTTTTATCTTTCAATTTGTTAATGTGATGGGTGTATAACATTGATTGATTTGCGGGTATTGAAGAATCCTTGCATCCCTGGGATAAAGCCCACTTGGTCATGATGCATGCTCTTTTTAATATGTTGTTGGATTCTGTTTGCTAGAATTTTGTTAAGGATTTTTGTATCTATGTTCATCAGTGATATTGGCCTGTAGTTTTCTTTTTTTGTGGCATCTTTGTCTGGTTTTGGTATTAGGCTGATGGTGGCCTCATAGAATGAGATTGGAAGTTTACCTTCCTCTGCAATTTTCTGGAAGAGTTTGAGTAGGATAGGTGTTAGTTCTTCTCTAAATTTTTGGTAGAATACACCTGTGAAGCTGTCTGGTCCTGGGATCTTGTTTGTTGGAAGATTTTTGATTACAGTTTCAATTTCTGTGCTTTTGCTTGCCTGTAAAGCTTTTGATTTCTCCTTCATATTTAAATAAGATCCTTGCTGTGTATAGTAATCTGGGTTGTAGGTTTTTCTTTTTCATCGCTAAGTATGTGCTGCCATTCCCTTCTGGACTGAAGAGTTTCTATTGAAAGATCAGCTGTTATCCTTATGGGAATCCCCATTTGTGTTATTTGTTGCTTTTTCTTTGGTGCTTTTAATATATGCTGTTTGTGTTTGATCTCCATTAATTTGATTAATATGTGTCCTGGGGTGTTTTGCTTTGGGTTTAATCCTGTTTGGGACTCTCTGGGTTCCTTGGACTTGGGTAGCTATTTCCTTCCACATTTAGGGAAGTTTTCAACTATTATCTTCTCAACTATTTTCTTATGGTCTTTCTTTTTGTCTTCTTCTTCTGTGACTCCTGTGGTTCAAATGTTGGGGCATTTAACATTGTCCCAGAGGTCTCTAAGGTTGTCCTTATTTCTTTTCATTATTTTTTTCTTTTTTCCTCTCTGTTTCATTTATTTCCATTCTATCTTCCACCTCACTTACCCTGTCTTCTGCCTCAGTTGTTCTACTGTTGCTTCCCTCCAGAGTGCTTTTGATCTCAGTTATTGGATTATTCATTATTGATTGACTCTTTTTTATTTCTTCTAGGTCCTTGTTAAACATGTCTTGCATTTTCTCAATCCTTGTCTCCAGTTTATTTATCTGTAACTCCATTTTGTTTTCAAAATTTGGGATCATCTTTACTATCATTGTTCTGAATTCATTTTCAGGTGGACTCCCTGTCTCCTCCTCTTTTGTTAGGTTTGGTGAGCATTTATCATGTTCCTTTACCTGCTGAATATTTCTCTGCCTTTTCATTTTGTTTAGATTGCTCTGTTTGGGGTGGCCTTTCTGTATGCTGGAAGTTTGTGTTTCCTCTTTATTGTGGAGGTTGCTCCCTTTGGTTGGTTTGGACTAGTGGCTTGTCAAGGTTTCATGGTTAGGGAAACTTGCATTGGTGTTATGGTGGGTGGAGCTGGATTTCTTCTCTCTGGAGTGCAATAAAGTGTCCAGTAGTGAGTTTTGAGATGTCTGTGGGTTTGGTGTGACACTTGGCTGCCTGTATTTTAATGCTCAGGGCTATATACCTGTGTTGCTGGAGAATTAGCGTGGTATGTCTTACTCTGAAACTTGTTGGCTCTTAGGTGGAGCTTAGTTTCAGTACAGGTATGGAGGCTTTTTGGTGAGCTTTTATCAATTAATGTTCCCTGAAGTCAGGAGTTCTCTGTGTTCTCAAGTTTTGTATTTAAGCCTCTTGCCTCTGGCTTTCAGTTCTATTCTTACAGGAGTCTCAAGACTTCTCCATCCTCATAGCACTGATATAAAACATCTAGGTTAATAGTGAAAAGGTTCTCCACAGTGAAGGACACTCAGAGAGGTTCACAGAGTTACATGGAGAAGAGAAGAGGGAGTAGGGAGATAGAGATGACCAGGTGGAGAAGAGGGGAAATAAAAGGGGAGAGAGCAATCTAGCCAATTATCAGTTCCCTAAATGCTCTCCAGAGTCTGGAACACCCAGAGAGGTTAACAGAGTTACACAGAGAAGAGAAGAAGGAGAAGGGAGATAGAGGTGGCCAGGAGAAGAGGGACAGTTAAAAGGGGAGAGACCAACCTAGCCAGTAATCAGTTTCCTAAGTGTTCTCTGCAGCCTGGACCACCCAGAGAGATTCAGAGTTATGTAAAGATGAGAAGGGGGAAGGAGAAGATAGAGGTGACCTGGGGGAGAAAAGGGACATCCAAAAAGGGAGAGATCAGTTATTCAGTAATCACACCCCTAAGTAAAAATGGGTACTGAAGATTGTATTCTTAAAGGTACAAAATTGATAACAAATACCAGAAAACAAAGATTAAAAATCTAGACTAGAGGTTAGACTCTCAAAAATACAGCATTAAAAATACAAAACAAAATCAATCACAAAAATTATAAAAATATATATGTGAAATTTGCTTTAAAAATAGGGTCTTTTATCAAGGTTATAAAATGAAAATTAAAAATAAAATGATTATCAAAATGGTTATAAAAATGAAAATTAAAGGAGTAATAAAGAACTTGAAAAAAATTAAAACAATAATAATAGTAAAAATATATCTAGGAATTTCTCTGGAGCTCTTAAGGGCAATGTTGAGTCAGTTCAGCTTCAGACAGTTCCTTGTTCCAGCTTATACTTCTTCTCAAGTTCTATAGGCCCTTTCCAATGCTTAGTCAATGCTAACTAACTACAGGGTTTTAATCTGTTGCACAGAGTGGCTCCCTCTTCTTTGTTTATTTTGGCTTCCTCTGTTTGCAAGTCTCTTCAATGTCTAATTTCCGCCCTGACACAAGGGGCAAAGGTGGTCACTCACTAGGCTCACTTGTTCAGTTGTGCTCTGGGGAGGGAGGAACACTGCAAACAAATATCACTAGCGTGTGTGGGGAATGCTCACAGTGTGTAGACTCCACTGGGTTTGCCCCAGTTCATGGTGCCTCGGCTTTCCCAGTCTACACTGCTCAGGCTCCAGGTTGCTCTAAAGGGGAATTGTCCAAAGTGGGCCCTGGGTTACATGCACTTCCCAGGTCTAATCTCCCCAGGTTCAGGTTCTTGGGTACTCCGAAAAGGCACAGACTCAGCTGGGCATGCGTTTTGTGCCATTCCCAGGTCTGAGGAGCTCAGGCAACCAGGTGCTTGGCAAGCACAGTATCCCAGGTGTGTGGTGCATCTTATTACCTCCCCAGTCCCAGTTGTTTGGTTTCCTGGGTGTGCTGTCTGCTGTGCATCTCCTCTGGGGGGCTGACCTCAGGTTGCGACCCTCCTGGAAGATGTCAACCGTCCAAGATACCAGGAAGACTTGGTTAGCAGCTGGGAGCCTGCCTACAGTTTGGTGGAGGATGCTGTCTCTGGGGCTGAGATTGCCTCTCGCCTTCTGGCTCTGGCTGTCGCCCGCCTGCCTCTCTGCCTCTGGTAGGGGGATGGGCCGGTCTGCAGCCAGCTAGCTCTCCTTTGGTATTTGCTCAATCTTTGTTCTGTGAGCCGGCCAGGCTGTTCCTTCCTTAGAGCTTTTCATGGAAAATTTCTCTCTCTCTCTTTCCTATCAAACTGTGGCTATTCCACAGTTTGAGTTGCTATCTCATATTAGCTCCTTCAGATTGTCCTCAGGGCATTCAGGCATGGTCCTTATCCTAAGCATGCAACCTGCACCTCTCCCACTCACTGGTGCAGACTCGAGCCTCTGGGCTATTTCTCTGCTGTGAGTTGTGGTTAAGGCACATATTCTGTGGGTTTTGTTTTTTTGGGTATTTTCTCAAAATACCCAAATACCAAACACCCAATTCCCAGTTATGTTGCCCTCTGAGATTCCAAAACTCCCCACAGACCACTGGTGAGAGATTTCCTGGTGTTTGGAAACTCTGCCTCCTTCACGACTCCCTCCCTGAGATGAGTCTCTGTCCCTAACTCTTTTGTCTATCTTTTTCTCTTCTTTAGTTTGTCCTACCTCCTTTTGAAGAGAATGGGCTGCCTTTCTGGATGCCTGGTGTCTTCTATCAGCATTCAGAAGTTGTTTTGTGGAAGTTGCTCAGCATTCACATGATCTTTTGATGAATTTGTGGGGGAGAAAATGGTCTCCCTGTCCTATTCCTCTGCCATTTTAGGACTACCTCTCTTTGTAACTTTTAATGGCCAGTGCAAGGAAACTTTCTGAAATTGATGTGTACTATTGATAGTTCATTTCTTAATTTCTTGAATCTTTATATATAAATATTGTTTTTTCTTGAATATAGCTGTTTTCTTTTGGAATCACTTGGATGTTTATTTGCAAAGAACCTGTCTTTAAAAATCCCTTATGATTATACAGTGGAAGTGAGAAATAGATTTAAGGGACTAGATCTGATAGACAGAGTGCCTGATGAACTATGGATGGAGATTTTTGACACTGTACAGGAGACGGGGATCAGGACCATCCCCATAGAAAAGAAATGCAAAAAAAAGTAAAATGACTGTCAGCGGAGGCCTTTCAATTAACTTATATGCAGAGTACATCATGAGAAACGCTGGGCTGGAAGAAGCACAAGCTGCAATCAAGATTGCCAGGAGAAATATCAATAGTCTCAGATATGCAGATGACACCACCCTTATGGAAGAAAGTGAAGAAGAAATAAAAAGCCTCTTGATGAAAGTAAAAGAGGAGGGTGAAAAAGTTGGCTTAAAGCTCAACATTCAGGAAACAAAGATCATGGCATCTGGCCCCATCACTTCATGGCAGATAGATGGGGAAACAGTGGAAACAGTATCAGACTTTATTTTTTTGATGCTCCAAAATCAATGCAGATGGTGATTGCAGCCATGAAATTTAAAGATAGTTTTTCCTTGGAAGGAAAGTTATGACCAACCTAGATAGTATATTGAAAAGTAGGGATATTACTTTGCCAACAAAGGTCCATCTAGTCAAGGCTATGGCTTTTCCAGTGGTCATGTATGGATGTGAGAGTTGGACTGTGAAGAAGGCTGAGCGCTGAAGAATTGATGCTTTTGAACTGTGGTGTTGGAGAAGACTCTTGAGAGTCCCTTGGACTGCAAGGAGATCCAACCAGTCCATTCTAAAGGAGATCAGTCCTGGGTGTTCTTTGGAAGGACTGAGGCTGAAGCTGAAACTCCAATACTTTGGCCATCTCATGCAGAGAGTTGACTCATTAGAAAAGACTCTGATGCTGGGAGGGATTGAGGGCAGGAGAAGAAGGGGACGACAGAGGATGAGATGGCTGAATGGCATCACTGATTCATGGACATTACTCATGAACATGAGTTTGAATGAACTCCAGGAGTTGGTGATGGACAGGGAGGCCTGGCGTGCTGTGATTCATGGGGTCGCAAAGAGTTGGACACAAATGAGAGACTGAACTGAACTGCCTTTACTATATAAATTGATATACTGATAAGCAAGTACTTTAATCTCTGCTGCTAAGTCACTTAAGTCATATCCAACTCTGTGTGACCCCAGAGACGGCAGCCCACCAGGCTCCCCTCTCCCTGGGATTCTCCAGCAAGAACACTGGAGTGGGTTGCCATTTCCTTCTCCATCCTTAATCTCTTCAAACCTTTATTTCCATAGTTACAAAATTAGTTAAAAATACCTTCTTCCTGATGATAGAAAGAAGTTTTGTATTGTTTAAAAATACTGCTCTCTTCAAGGAAAACAAAATACATGCATATGTATATACAACTCAGAACCATCAAATTAGGGTTGCCGGATTTAGCAAGTACTGAGGATGCCTAGCTAATGTTGAATTTAAAGAGAAATATTCGATGGCACATATATTCATATATTTACTTTGACAAGTTTGCTTTTGATTTAAATTCTTTGTTTGGATGTATGAACCATTTTGAGTTAATTTTTGTATATCATATGAAATGAATGCTCAACTTTTTTCTTCCACAAGTAAATATACTCTTACTGTTAACAGTGGTGTTCATTGAAAAGGTCCTCTTGCATTGAATGCCTTGTAAAGTTTTTCAAAGATCAGTTGACTGATCATGTCTCTCTTTCAGAATGCCTTGAAACACTATTCCATTATTCATGCATGCTCAGTTGTCCAGTCATGCCAACTCTTTTGCAACCCCATGGACGGTAGACTGACAGACACCTCTGTCCATTGGATTTTCCAGGCACGAATACTGAAGTGGGTTACCTTTTCCTCCTCCATTACTGGGATTAAACTTAAAAAATTTCCCCATCATTTTCATTATTATAACTTTATATTGTCCTGAAATACCCTTAGAAAACCCTTGGATCCATGAAGAAATCAAAGAGAAAATCAGAAAATACTTTGAGATAAGCAAAAATAAAAACAAACTTCTCAAAATGGGATGCAGCATAAGTGATTCTAAGAGGGAAGTTTATAATGATATAGTCCTATCTTAGGAAATAAGATAAACCTCAGATAAATAATGTAACCTGTCATCTAAATGAATTATACGAACAAAGATCCCAGCGGATAGTGGTGGAAGGTGTTGTAACTGTAGTTTAAGAACCAGTGTGTTTGTTTACTATCTGTTGTGAGAAAAGAATTTTATGCCCACTATTGGCTCAGTGTTGATCCCTTCTCGTGGACCATCCAATAGACTTTTGAGAACACTTGAGTGAATCAGATACCCCAAATTTAGTGTTCTGGACTGCCACTTACTGGATGTGTACCTTGAAATACTCTTCCTTACCTAAAAAAATAAAAATAGTGATAGTTACCTCCATAGAGTGTTATTAAGAATTACTTGCTATCGTTTCCATTTTATTCAATCTACCTGTGGATAGTGGGATTGTCTGTAGAAAGTCCCTAACTTTTTTCAGAAGTCTGTTTGGATGTTCTCAAGGGTAGACTTCAGTGTTCAAAGCATTAAAGATATGCCCTTGATCTGGAGGACTTTTAAGTTCAGTAAGCTGAAACTCCAGTACTTTGGCCACCTCATGCGAAGAGTTGACTCATTGGAAAAGACTCTGATGCTGGGAGGGATTGGGGGCAGGAGGAGAAGGGGACAACCGAGGATGCGATGGCTGGATGGCATCACAGACTCGATGAACATGAGTCTGAGTGAACTCCGGGAAATGGTGATGGACAGGAAGGCCTGGCGTGCTACGATTCATGGGGTCGCAAAGAGTCGGACACGACTGAGTGACTGAATTGAAATGAACTGGATCAATGTCCACTTATATTAACTGTTTTATCATTTAATATTTAAAATCATTTCTAAGAAGGGAGTCCTTTGGAGAAATATGTCTGCAAAAGTAAATACAAATATTAAGTTTGTAACCTAATTGAATAAGATACAAAACATAGCTGTGAATTTGACATTTGGGACTTTGATGTACTTAATATTCACTGTTTCATATTTTAAGTGAATTAATTATAGCATTTAAGTAAATACTTACCAGACACATACTATGTATTAGACCATGTTATACCAGTACAACACAAAAATATAAATATTATATGTTCTGTGAAGAGTTAACAGTTTAATGGTTTTTCCAGATGAAATTGAACTACAGCTTTAACAGTTTCATGAGGCCATTCCTAGAATGGCCATGCTGTCACATATAAAAGTGTATTTATCTCCTAGTTTGCTGAGATATAAGGTCATGCATTTAAATTGCTCACATATGAGGAAATAATAAATAGAATGGGTTAGTTGATCACCTCTCCTATTCTAAAACCTGTAATTTTCTTATTGCAGTCTGCAGCAACATTAGTTGTTTTGAGAGGAATATATCACTATGTCTAATCACTGAATTAACTGTTGCCTAAAGTCCCAATAGAGATTGTTTTTTTTTCTTTTATTTTCACACATGCCACAGCTAAACAACTTTTCTCCATTTCTTCCTGTACAATTGGAATTCAGTATGTTGAACTCTACCAGAGTTTCATTCTTAGAGTGAAAACCAAACAGATCATTGAACATAGATTTCAACATTGTCTTTAGATGGGTCACACAAATGAATTAATATTCACAGTAAAGTAAAACAATGTTACTGTAAACCAAAGAGAGGGTAACTCTCTCTACATGTGAGTATTGGATCAAAATGTAGTCATATGATCTTGAAGAAAGATATATTCCAGTATCTTTTCCCTGAGCTTTTATGAATTTCTGTGCTTTTACTACTTGTACAAGCTTTAAAGTAATTCATGTTAAAGTAGAAGAGCAGTCTTCAGTTCAGTTCAGCCACTCAGTCGTGTCCGACTCTTTGTGACCCCATGAATTGCAGCACGCCAGGCCTCCCTGTCCATCACCAACTCTGGAGTTCACCCACTCTCATGTCCATTGAGTTGGTGATGCCATCCAGCCATCTCATCCTCTGTCGTCCTTTCTCCTCCTGCCCCCAATCCCTCCCAGCATCAGAGTCTTTTCCAATGAGTCAACTCTTCACATGAGGTGGCCAAAGTATTGGGAGTTCTGCTTTAGCATCAGTTCTTCCAAAGAATACCCAGGACTGATATCCTTTAGAATGGACTGGCTGGATCTCCTTGCAGTCCAAGTGATAGTGAGACATATACCTGGGTAATTTTTTTTTTCCTTATGAAATATAGGATGTCCTTGAATATTGTGATATGTTAGCTAAAATGGTAGACACACAAAGCAAGCAGAGAATTTCTATTATGTAATTTAGCAAACCCTTATACCTTTCTTTTGCGATGTCTTTGATTAATCTCGATAGGCTGAATGAAGGCTCATTTCACAGATGAAACAATAGCAGTCTTTGGGTATAAGCTTAAAAAAAAATAAATGATTTCTAGACCAAAGGCACATGCATACTTCTAAGTAGTCACTTAAAAATGGATTATAAAATGAAATTAGATCTATAGAGCTTCCCTCATAGCTCAGTTGGTAAAGAATATGCCTGCAATGCAGGAGACCCCAGTTCAATTCCTGGATTGGGAAGATCTGTTGGAGAAGGGATGGGCTACCCACTCCATTATTCTTGGGTTTCCCTTGTGGTTCAGCCAAAATGTGGAAGACCTGTGTTCGATACCTGGCTTGGGAAGATACCCTAGAGAAGGGAAAGGCTACCCACTCCAGTATTCTGGCCTGAAGATTTCCATGGACTTTACAGCCCATGGATTCTTGAAGAGTCAGGCAGGACTGAGTGACTTTCACTTACACTTTTCACTTTCACTTTTCACTTTCACTTCATTAGATCTACAGAATGTAAGATAGATTTAACTCGAAACAAAGACTTTTGAATCATAATTTTGTACAATCTAGAAATATCCCACATGCATATTTTTAAATGAGCAACTTATATGATATAGACTTATAATTCACTATACTCTTTCTTTTCTGTGTATTTTAGTTTATTAATAAAATTGAACATACTATATTTGTTTACTGCATGTTTTATTGTATACTGCATGTTTTATTGTATACTGCATGTATGTCCTTTAATATAACTAGAGAATATGCATTTTATATACAGTCTGAGATCATAATTATGTGTAATAAAATATATCCAGAGATGACTTAAAATTTTCAGTTAATATTCAAGTTTTAATCCATGGATTAAGCTTATTACATCATAGTTAGCTTCCTATTAAATGTTTCTTTTGACAAATAATAACTATATGTAACAACTTCCAATTCCTCTTTGGCCATGGTTTCCCCTGAGTCTGTATCATCAGTTTCTCCTATTTGGATCTATTGATTTTTCTTGCCTGACTTGTCCATCTCATCTTGTATTTCACCTTATCTTGTTTGAGGTGTTACATCCTTATTCAATTTTCTTTAGCCTTTCCCACCCCAAATTTTTATATAATTAGCCAGTAAGTATAGGTGAACCCATCATTTGTTTTAATGCTCCAAGTATTGTATGGGACTCTAAGACCGACGAACTAAAGTATTAGAGTCAGACGGGTGACTGGGGACATGATATCAGAATGAATAAAGACATCTTCTATCAGAAAGAATGGATAGGTGGAGGTCAAGGTATAGTCTCACACACACACGGGACGAGACAGACTAAGAATAGAGATATGTCAGTTGTCTTCATATGTTTTTAGTAAAAGAGATTAAAGTCTTCGGTCTAACCCAACGATGAGTAGACCGGAGTCCCACGAAATCCAAGCTAATTTGGTTTTACTTTGTTTTTTTAAAAAAAAAGTTAAAAGATGGGACGTCAACTTTTAGTTCATTGTGTAAAAACGATAAAATTAAGAAAAAAATCAAGGAAATCAATTATAAAAGAAGACAAACAAGTACAACACAAACTTACAACAGTAACAAGTCACCGAGTTAATATAGGCTGAGACGTTGGGGTACCTGACGTCGTACGGTCGAAGGGACAAAAAGTGACAGAGGGTCTCAAACGACTACGGTATGTTGGGCACAAACTTATTAACTTGTGCACTATATTTACATCGAGAATAATAAGACTAAAAATATAAACGTCTAACTCCAGACACCATAATACCTTCCCTCAGACGACGACGACGATTCAGTGAAGTCAGTACAGGCTGAGACACACTAGGGTATCTACCGTCGGGTGGTCAGAGGGGGCAGGGACCCTAAGAGGTCCGTTCTTGTGACCTCACCCAACGGTAAAGGAACTCCAATGCATGAAAGTGAAAAGTGAAAGGGAAGTCGCTCAGTCGTGTCCGACTCTTCGCGACCCCACGGACTGCAGCCCACCAGGCTACTCCGTCCATGGGATTTTCCAGGCAAGAGTACTGGAGTGGGGTGCCATCGCCTTCTCCGGGAAGGGAGTCTAGCTCATGTATATTAAACATCTATTGATATTTTAAGTCAGAAACCTTAGATTCTATTTAAAGGATCTTTAACGTATAGAGGTCCTTACACACTTCCATGTCTCATTTGGTTTCTCACCTCCTGTGAGAAACAGCTCAAACAAAAACACCTACCTCAAAAAAAAAAAAAAAAAAAAAAAAAAAAACCACCAAAAACCAAAGAACCTATCTCCATAAAAGCAAACAACACCTTGCAGGATCAGTAAAGTCTAAATCAGTTCTTACAAAAAAAAAACATTTATTGGAAGAAAACATAGTATACATGCATAGTATGCATTTCTACCTTTCATGTCATCAAGAGATACAGAAATTCTTGGTCTGGCTTTTTAAGCCCCATTTACCCTGTGACTTCAGTAAATGAGAAGGTGCTTGTTGGACTCTGCTGATAACTGAGTTAGGATCAGGAGCTACTGGCTTGTGACAAGATGGGGGCAGGAGAGATCACACAGTTCCTGTAATGTTCTAAATGGTCTTACACAATGAAGAAGATGCCAGTATTGTCCCGCATTGGAATGCACTGTAAGATATAGTTCAGTTCAGTTCAGTCTCTCAGTCATGTCCAACTCTTTGCAACCCCATGGACTTCAGCAACCAGGCTTCCCTGTTCATCACTAACTCCAGGAGCCTACACAAACTCATGTCCATCGCATCCAACCATCTCATCCTCCATCATCCTCTTCTCCTCCCCTCTTCAATCTTTCCCAGCCTCAGGGTCTTTTCCAATGAGTCGGTTCTTCGCATCAGGTGGCCAAAGTATTGGAGTTTCAGCTTCAGCATCAGTCCTTCCAATGAATATTCAGGACTAATCTCCTTTAGGATGGACTGGTTGGATCTCTTTGCAGTCCAAGGGACTCTCAAAAGTCTTCTCCAACACTACAGTTCAAAAGCATCCATTCTTTGGCACTCAGCTTTCTTTATAGTCCAATTCTCACATCCATACATGACTACTGGAAAAACCATAGCTTTGAGTTAGATGGACCTTTGTTGGTAAAGTAATGTCTCTGCTTTTCAATATGCTAATTATGTTGGTCATAGCTTTTCTTCCAGGGAGCAAGCATCTTTTAATTCCATGACTGCAGTCACCATCTGCAGTGATTTTGGAGCCCATAAAAATAAAATCTTTCACTGTTTCCACTGTTTCCCATCTATTTGCCATGAAGTGATCAGATGCCATGATCTTAGTAAGACACAAGCCCTTCACAATTTTGTCATATTCTTGTTGATTTGCTTGCCTTCTTATTTGTTTGCTTATTCATTAATTTGGGGGACAAGCTCTATTTGCTTCACACTTCTCCAGAGACATGGGGTTTTCAAAGACTTCAGAATGAAGTTTCAATCAAGGCATTTGCTGCACAATTCATCCTTCCTGTCTGACCCAATAAATTCTGATGAGCAAGGTATTCAGTCCATAAATTAGGGACACAGAGAATACTCAATTAGAAGATATGTTAACTTAAAAAGGATTCTGACTCTCAAATCAAATCTCGGCAGCGAGCAGAAAACGTAACTTCTGTCATTTTTTGAGTCTGTCTTCCCAGAGTAGCGTTGACTTCCTGGATCTTAACATATTGCCTAAGGTTTAGCTGAGTCATTCTAGTCAGAGATTCTGAGGCTAAACTTGTTGCTTTATTTCTATCCATGACTGCAGGCAGCACTGTTAGTTCATTAGAGCCCTGTGGCTCTAACTGGATGTGATAGGCTGGAGGAAAGAGAATCTTTGAGACAGAGGACTACATAGATAATAGACTGCTATATGTTAATATACAGTCTATCCTAAAGGAAATCAGTCCTGAATATTCATTGGAAGGACTAATGCTGAAGCTGAAATTTCAATACTTTGGCCAACTGTTGTGAAGAACTGAATCACTGGAAAGACCCTAATTTGGGAAAATATTGAAGGTGGGAGGAGAAGGGGATGACAGAGGATGAGATGGTTGCATGGCATCACTGACTCAATGGACATGAGTTTGAGTAAACTCTGGGAGTTGGTAATGGACAGGGAACCCTGGCATGCTGCAGCCCATGGGGTTGCAAAGAGTCAGAAATGACTAAGCAATTCAACTGAACTGATGCATTAATATAGTGAGTTATTTTTTTTGTTGTTGTTTTATGTGTTTTTGGTTTTCCTTCTTCCCATGTTGTTCACATAATAGCCAATAACTGATTTTCCTACAAATGTTGTTCATAGGGTGTGTTTATAATAATATACAACACTTAAAATAAGGAGGTCATACATTTAGGAATCAGGGCTTCCTTGATAGCTCAGTTGGTAAAGAATCCACCTGTAATGCAGGAGACCCCGGTTTGATTCCTGGGTTGGGAAAATCAGCTGGTGAAGGTACAGGCTACCCACTCTAGTATTCTTGGGCTTCTCTTATGGCTCAGCTGATAAAGAATCTTCCCACAATGGGGGAGACCTGGGTCCAATCCCTTGGTTGGGAAGATCCCCTGGAGAAGGGAAAGGCTACCCACTCCAGTATTCTGGCCTGAAAATTCCATGGACTGATAGTCCATGGGGTTGCAAAGTGACACAACTGAGTGACTTTCACTTCACCCTTAAGAATAATGACAACAAATGTTTCATTTTTAAATCTCTTTTCTTTTGTTTTTAACTAGCTCCACAACTTATCACAGGGTGAGTCTTCTCTAGTTTTTAAAAATAAAGTACCATACAGAGATAGTACCTTTTGGTATGATTAATAATAATAAGTTGCTCAGTTGTGTCTGACTTTTTGAGACCCCATGGACTGTAACCTATCAGGCTCCTCCGTCCATGGGATTTTCCAGGCAAGAATATTGGGGTGGGTTGCTATTTCCTTCTCCAGATCTTCCCAATTCAGGGATTGAACCTGGGTCTCCCTCATTGTAGGCAGACGCTTTACCATCTGAAACACCAGGGAAGTCCACATTGGTATGATAAATACTACTAGGTCAAACCCCCCTCCTCCACCCCTCCTTTTTTTTTCTCTAAAATACAGCCTTTTTTCCCCCTACAAAAACTTTAATGGAACAATTGGCTGGTATTTGATTATTAAAATACTGTATCAGATGCTTAGTTGAGCAGTCTTCTGTTTCAGCAATGGAGGATATACTGGTTTTATTTCTTAAAAGGTGCAACATTAGTCTCCAATGCCTCTGTAAGAGACTTCACAGAGTATTTTTGACTATGTGATTTTTTAAAACTATTTCTATTGTTTAGGGCTTATATGTTGATTTCAATTCATATTGCTTTAAGTGTGTACTGTAATACATTCTAAAGTTCTTTCCTAAGTTGTTATTTTAATAATAAAATGATTATGAAAAACATAAACAACATTTATTGAGAACATAAATACTGTGTTTCAGACACTAATGTAAAAGTTTTACTCATATTCAGTTCTCATTCAGTTTTTACACCTACCTTGTGAAGTAGGTGTTACCATTGTTTCCATCTTATAAGTGAGAAAACAGATGAAACTAAGCCATAGAATATTAAATATGGGTTACAGTTGGCCAGTTCCACAGCGACTGCTTATACCATAACTTGAATTTTCAGTCCTGCTGTCAGAGAGTTTCAGTGTGGCTTGTATGTTTCTATTCTCAACAACACTCAGGATCTCTCAAACTCTCCTCCCATTCACACTCCTATACTTGCCTTTCTTTCTTAATCCCTCTGTTCCATGTTCCTGGCTTTTGTACTCTGATTAGCTGGGGTACCTTGGGGACATACATGGATTATAACAATCTTGATTTCTTCCTGAGGCTTTTTTAAAATAGAGTAAATGTTTTGAGACTTCTCACTTGCTGAAATTCCTTAGTAGAGTTTGTTGAGTATCCTGTATCTATTCCATTAAACCTGCCTTTTCAAATAATATTTGTTTTGAAATTTAAAGTATATTTCTTTCCACCCACCTGAAAACTTTTATTTGAACATTTTAAATACTGTTATCTCTGTTGTTATCTAATCACTGAAGAATTTGCCTGTGATATCTCAAAGTGGATTAAATAAGAAAACAATTATTCTTCTATTCTCAAGTTTTTGTTATACATGTGAAGACAAATATGCAATGTCCATACTTTACAGAGGAGGAAAAAAGTCATTAAAAAGACTCATAAAATAAAAAAAAAATAAGCTTGCCTTTCTAATACATAAATATCTGAATTAAAATGACTAGTATGCTAATCATAATAATCCTTACATTGTTAGCTAGTTGATTATATTAGAAATTGATACTAACTCTAACTTTTCAGATAAAAACCAATTTTATCTATAAGTCAAACTAGGGAAAATAAATGTGGATTTTTATTAAGGCACTGTGTATCTGCCTGTTGTTTAATTCTATGCATTTGTCTATTGATTAGACTTTTTTTTTCCCCATTACACTTCTTAGCAGGTAGGAGCCAATGATAGTTTAAGCAGAAATTTTCATAATTTTTTTATTATTCCTAGTAGAGACTATAAACTTTAAAAACTGCAAAACAATAATGCTTTAAATAAGACAAAGTTTCCTAGGCTAACTAATGGTGTTTAACCTTAACAACAAAATCATATACAGAAACTAAATCAAATTCAGGCTCATGATTTTGTAAATTGATCAGGCCTGCTCCAGACATTGATCTCTTCTGTTACTAAAACATGGTATCAGTCTCTTTTTAGTGAGAGTAATAAAGAAATCATTGCAGGATCTGATCATGTATAAGAAGTTCACAATACCAAATAAATTAAAACAACCTATGTGTTTTAAATAAAGCAATGAATGAATGATGAATCTTCTGTCTGAAGTAACCCATTTTCTAATAAATTTGGATTGGAGTATTGCTGTATATGAGTAACTTCATGGCATATCTTCTCTAAAAATAGAAGGTTAAAGACATAAACTGAAAAGCCAAATAGAAAGAAATTAAGTCCATTAAAGAATACTTTACTGAAAATTTCTCATACACCAAGTTTATGTGCAGTGTACTCTAGTATAAACATATTGCCATGTATTCATTAAACAGAAGCACTTACTATTTTCATAAAAGCTAGCAAGGTATGCCAGCAGATTAAAGTCTTTACTATGTCTTATGGGAAGAGTAATTAGAATAAATGTCAGAGCAATAGATGATAGCCTGTCACTAGAGTTATTTGGATAACATTTTCAAGGAAATTTTCACATACAAGTATTTATATTTCTGAAAGCAAATTTATCCTAGAGAAAATTGTAATTTTCTGGACCACTTCTGCTTTCTTGTTTATATTTCTAATTTTCTGATGGTTTCTTTCTTTAAACTAACTCTTCTTAGTTTGAGTTAGGGCCAGGTTATCATGGTCTTTCATGCCTATAGACATCTCACTATGACTTTACAAGTACAGTTCAGTTGCTCAATTGTGTCCAACTCTTTGCAACCCCATGAACTGTAGCAATTTACATCCTTCCATAGAAAGAACATTTCCTCTTGGTTTCTAGAGGAAGTCTGTTTCTTTTACTTCAGCGTAGTTCTCTGCTTCTGAGGGTAATTTACAGGGTATACTCAAATGAAGAAATTGAGTATATAAAGATATTGTATTTATTTTATGTGGTGTGTGTGTATATATATATGTATTTCCATGGAGGGATGTTGTTTTATATATAGGAAATGTTACAATTATTAAATTTAATTATATAAATAAATGAAAGTATATGGAGAATCATATCTTATATATGATAGTACATTTTAGGAACATTAATATTTTCTCTGACTTATAGCCAAAGGTAATTGTTAAGTCATGACAATTCAGCTCAGTTCAGTTCAGTCACTCAATTGTGTCCAACTCTTTGCGACCCCATGAATCGCAGCATGCCAGGCCTCCCTGTCCATCACCAACTCCCGGAGTTCACTCAGACTTGTGAACATCGAGTCAGTGATGTCATCCAGCCATCTCATCCTCTGTCGTCCGCTTCTCCTCCTGCCCCAAATCCTTCCCAGGATCAAAGTCTTTTCCAATGAGTCAATTCTTCACATGAGGTGGCCAAAGTACTGAGGTTTCAGCTTTAGCATCATTCCTTCCAAAGAAATCCCAGGGCTGATCTCCTTCAGAATGGACTGGTTGGATCTCCTTGCAGTCCAAGGGACTCTCAAGAGTCTTCTCCAACACCACAGTTCAAAAGCATCAATTCTTCAGTGCTCAGCCTCCTTCATAGTCCAACTCTCACATTCATACATGACTACTGGAAAAACCATAGCCTTGACTAGACGGACCTTAGTTGGCAAAGTAATGTCTCTGCTTTTGAATATGCTATCTAGGTTGGTCATAACTTTTCTTCCAAGGAGTAAGCATCTTTTAATTTCATGGCTGCAGTCACCATCTGCAGTGATTTTGGAGCCCAAAAAAATAAAGTCTGACACTGTTTTCACTGTTTCCCCATCTAGTTCCCATGAAGTGATGGGACTGGATGCCATGATCTTCATTTTCTGAATGTTGAGCTTTAAGCCAACATTTTCACTCTCCTCTTTCACTTTCATCAAGAGGCTTTTTAGTTCCTCTTCACTTTCTGCCATAAAGGTGCTGTCATCTGCATATCTGAGGTGATTGATATTTCTCCTGGCAATCTTGATTCCAGTTTGTGCTTCTTCCAGTCCAGCGTTTCTCATGATGTACTCTGCATAGAAGTTAAATAAGCAGGGTGACAATATACAGCCTTGACGTATTCCTTTTCCTATTTGAAACCAGTCTGTTGTTCCATGTCCAGTTCTAACTGTTGCTTCCTGGCCTGCATACAGGTTTCTCAAGAGGCAGGTCAGGTGGTCTGGTATTCCCATCTCTTTCAGAATTTTCCAGTTTATTGTGATCCACACAGTCAATTAATTCTCTCTCTCTCTCTCTCTCTCTCTCTCTCTCTCTCATTTTAAACATAACCTGAGTGTTGCTTTTTGGCTTTTCTTCTGTGCTGTACAGAAATTATAATACTTTCTTAATTTAATATCTAAATTGTATTCTTTAAAGTTTCTCAGTTTAGAAAGGACTGTCTTATGTATTTCCTCACAGTTTATTCTTATATTAGGTTTTATTAGTCACATTTATTTATCCTAGTATATTCATGGTGTTGTGCAACTATCATTATAATCTAAATTTAGAACATTTTCATCACCCCAGTAAGCAACCTTGTACCCATTAGCAGTCATTCTTCTTTCTTGCACCCATAGGCTTTGGACACCAGTCATCTACTCTTGGTCTCTTTAAATTTGCCTATTATGCTTATTCCATTTAAATGGAAAAATACAATGTGTGGTCTTTTGTGATTATTTTACTTAGCATAATGTTTTTGAAGATCATCTGTATTATAACATTAGTACTTTGCTCTTTATTATTGCTCAATGATATTATATCAGTGATGTTATATGTGCTTGTGCTTAATTGTTCAGTTGTGTCTACTCTGCGACCTCATGGACTATAGCCCGCCAGGCTCCTCTATCAATGGGATTCTCCAGTCAAGAATACTGGGGTGAGTTACCACTTCACTTCCTGACCCAGGGATCAACCTGTGTCTCCTGCATTGGTGGGGAGATTCTTTACCTCAGAACCACTTGGGAAGCCTCAGGGCTCATCCTAAATCTGGATGATGCCATGCCCTTCTCCAGGGGATCTCAACCCCGGAATCAAACCCAGATCTCCCACATTGCAGGCAGATTCTTTACTGTCTGAGCCACCAGGGAAGCCCATTACACAAGTATGCCATATTTCAAATATCCTCTTATTAGTTGATGGACATTTTGACTATACTCTTTGGCCATTATTATCCATGTAGAGCTTTCTGTGTGTATGTGTGTGTTTGTGTTTATTTCTCTTGGATGTGTAGCTAGAAGTATAATTTCTGGATTTATGGAAAATTTGTACCTCATATTTGAAGAACTCAACTTCACCATGTTGTATTCTGAGCAACAGCTATGTGTGTGGGTTCCAATTCTCCACATTTGAACCAACAATGTCTTTAATTTTATTTTATACATTCTATAGGATATAAAATGTCATTTTGACTAAATGTTCAGAATCATATTTTGTGCATATTAGCATTTGCACTTCCAGTTTAGGGAAATTTCAATTCATAATCTTTCATTGTTTTATTTTTTAATTTTTATTTATTTATTTTTTTAACTTTACAATACTGTATTGGTTTAGCCATACATTGACATGAATCTGCCACAGGTGTACATGAGTTCCCAACCCTGAACTCCTCTCCCACCACCCTCCCCATATCATCTCTCTGGGTCATCCCAGTGCACCAGCCCAAGCATCCTGTATCCTGTATTGAACCTAGACTGGTGATTCATTTCTTACATGATAGTATACATGTTTCAATGCCATTCTCCCAAATCATCTCACCCTCTCCTTCTCCTACAGAGTCCAAAAGTCTGTTCTCTACAGCTGTGTCTCTTTTGCTGTTTCACATACAGGTTATCATTACCATCTTTCTAAATTCCATATATATATGTTAGTATACTGTATTGGTGTTTTTCTTTCTGGCTTACTTCACTCTGTATAATTGGCTCCAGTTTCATCCACCTCATTAGAACTGATTCAAATGTATTCTTTTTAATGGCTGAGTAATACTCCAATGTGTATATGTACCACAGCTTTCTTATCCATTCATCTGCTGATGGACATCTAGGTTGCTTCCATGTCCTGGCTATTAGAAACAGTGCTGTGGGTGATTTTTCTTTTTATTAGCTATAAGCTGACAATGTTGAAAGAAGTGTTGAAAGTTGCACATATGTGTTCTGTTCCTAATCTTAGAAGGAATTTTCTCGTGTCTTTACCCTATTCATAGTTTGTTGAACTTCTTGAATATATAGATTAATACTTTTAAGCAAATTTGATAAATTATAGCCATTATTTCTTTTTTGTGTGGTTCCTTTTTCCTTTTTGTCTGGTAGTCATGTTATATGCAAATTTGTGGCTAAGATTATCTCATATTTCTGAGTCTCTTTTAATTTTCTTCATTTTCTTTCTCTTTTCTTTGGATTATATAATCTTTATTGATCTGTCTTATAGTTCAGCAATTCTTTCTCTGCCACATCAGACCTGTTCTTTAGCTCCCTTAGTGAACTTTACATTTCAGTTAATGTAATTAATTTCACATTTAAAATTTTTTCTCTTTTAAAATTATTTGCTTTTTAAAAATTATAATTATTTAATTTTTATTGTATTCTATGTATATGTCATCATGCCTTCCTTTAAATCTTTGGAGAGCTAATGGTCTTCTTTATTTCTCTGAACATATTTATAATGACTGCTTTGAAGTCTTTGTCTAGCTACTTTCAGAAGCAGTTTCTACCACCGTCTCTTTTTTCTCATATACAGATCACTCTTTAATGCTTCTTTGTATGTTTCATATGCTTTTGTTAAAAAAATACCATTTTAGATAATATGTTGAAGTAAACTGGAGATAATGATATCCTCCTCTTCTCCCCACAGGTTTAGTGCTGCTCTTGTTGTTTGCTTGGTCATTTATTTATTTGTTCAGTGATTTGGCTGAAGCTAATTCTGCAAAGTCAAGTTCTTACAGTGTGCTGTCTCAAATATTCAGATTTTTTTTTTCTCATAAATGTTATTTTTCAGCCTGGCTACATAGCAGACATTGCATTGCATGTGTGTGTAGTCATGTCTGATTCTTTGTGACCCCATGGACTGTAGCCCACCAGGCTCCTCTCTCCGGGGGATTTTCCAGGCAAGAATCCTAGAGTGGGTTGCTTTTCCTACTGCTGAGGATCTTCCCCACTCAGGGATGGAACCTGTGAGTCTTGCCTCTTCTGCATTAGTAGGTGTAGTCTTTACCACCATGCCACCTGGGAAGTCCATAGCAATTGTTCCTGGGTTAAAAAAAAAAATAAAATTGGCCCCTTATTGGTCCAAGTCTTCTCTCATGGCTCAGATGGTAAAGTGTCTGCCTGCAGTGCAAGAGACCCAGGTTCAATTCCTGAGTTGGGAAGATTCCCTGGAGAAGGGAATGGCTACCCACTCCAGTATTTTGGCCTGGAGAATCCCATGGACAGAGGAGCCTGGCAAGCTGTAGTCCATGGAGTCAAGTCTTCTCTCATGGCTCAGATGGTAAAGTGTCTGCCTGCAGTGCAAGAGACCCAGGTTCAATTCCTGAGTTGGGAAGATTCCCTGGAGAAGGGAATGGCTACCCACTCCAGTATTTTGGCCTGGAGAATCCCATGGACAGAGGAGCCTGGCAAGCTGTAGTCCATGGAGTCGCAAAGAGTTTGGCACAATGAGTGACTAGCACTAGTGATCAATTTGTACTTAAATAGTCTTTGCCAGTTAGTTTTTTAGTTTTTGCTATTCTGTTTGTGTGTGTAATGTCTGTCTTGCAGGCTACTACTTCAGTTCAAGGAATTTGGTTTTGACCCCTGCTACATTCAGCTAGGTACTAATCATTTGGATTTTTCCTCTTCAGTCACTCAGAGAGACCTCATCTTTTGGCACATTCATGGTCTTCTTATCTTCCAAGGACCTATGTGATTTTATTTTCAAGTCATTCCTCAGAGTTTCTTTTGGGTCAGAGTGGATTATTTAGCCAGTGTTTGATCAAAGGTTGTACTTAGGCCCCTTGACGGTTCTTCCATTTGTCAGCTGATCTTTGAATGGCTTTGGGAATGTTTCCAAGTCTGATTTACGTCTGTTAATTTTAGCTTAATCACTTGATAATAGGATAGGCACAATTCATTTAATGCATGTAAATTAAACACAATAAAGTGTTTCAACAGCTACTATAAATACAGGAGAAACAGCAATCACAAGAAAGACCACTATCTTGCCCCTGCAGATCTTGCATTTTAGTGGAAGAAAAAGCCAACAAAGAGTTGATGTGAAGGATGAATTTTTAAATTAGTTTACTAATGTAGGAAGTCTGTTGAAAAATTATCTTGAAATCAAACTTTCTTAAGAAAAGAAATAATTCTCTTCATTTCTTCAGTTTCCATTAAAATGTCAAAACACTGGTCTGTCTCAAAGGATATTAAAAGAAAATATCATAGAGAAGACATTTGTTCTTTCCTTGTAATGCAGCATGTTTCTTAGTCCATGATGCTGTTTCACACAATATTCAAGTGACTTATTGTTGTTGTTTATTGGTTTTAACAAGGAGATAATTTGGTATTATCTTACACATTGTGCATGACTTTTGGCTTATTTACATATTAGGTCAAGGCTTTATTCTTATGCTTCCTAAGAGTAGAGAAAAAGACAGCAGGTGTATGTTCATGAAAACAAAGGCTGGCAGAAGCATAGAAAAAGTAGCTAAGCAACCTTAAGTTCTTGTTACAGAGATCTACACAGCTAAGGAGTGATCCACCAGGCAAATTCAATACAAACACATGAAGAATCTAGGATTAGACTCCCCTAAAATCCTGCTAAGTGTAGGTCAACAGTTGCTGGAAAAATGCTCTCATCCTGGACCCCAATCTTACATTTCTTTATCATCCATCTCCTAAATTTTACATCTATTACAAATATAAGATGTACATTTTCATGCTCTCCATGTGTATTTCTCTGTATGGAAGAAATAAAATGAGATCCAGGGAAATTTGAGGCAGTATCTGATGTTCTTGGCTATTTAGGTTTTGTAAGACCAAGCAGTTTTCCACACTTCCATTCATCACATCCTCAGAAGACTCAAAAGTAAATGGTTCCAGAACCCTTCCTTGCTTTTTAATTATGTCGGTTGCTCACAAGGACTTATAGTCAGATGAAGATAGATGTGATCCCAATAGGCATGCTTAATGTGTTCCAAGTGATTACTTAGATTCATAGGCATTCCTTAGGGCTTCTATAACAAATTATCACATATTTAGCAGTTTAAAACAATCCACATAAATTCTTAGTTCTTTCACAATTCTGGAGGCCAGAAATTCAAAATCAAATTGTCTGGCAGATTTGGTTCTTCTTGGAGTCCCTAAAGGAAAATCTGTTCCATGCTTCTCTCCTTGTTTCTGGTGGTGAGTAGCAATCCTTCATACTCATGACTTGTAGCATAACAGCTTCAATCTCTGCCTGTGTCTCTTTGTGTCAGATCTTTCTCACTTTTATCTATAAGAGGTGATAAAACTAGCTAAATGGAACTAGGGCTCATCTTTGTTGTATAGTTGCTAAGTTGTATCCAACTCCTAAATAACTATAGCCCATCAGGTTCCTCTGTCTATGGAATTTCCCAGGCAAGAATACTGAAGTGGGTTACCATTTCCTTCACCAGGAGATCTTCCTGACTAGGACTGGACCTGTGTTTCCTGCATTGGTGGGCAGATTCTTTACTTCTGAACCACTTGGGAAGCCCCAGGGCTCATCCTAAATCTAGCATGTCATCTCAAGATCTTTAATTTATATGTATCTGCAAAGATTCTTTTTCCAAATAAGTTTTATTTCTAGATGTATGAGTTTAGTATTTGGACATATAATTTGGAGAGGTCACAATTAACACACAGTGGGTGTATTCTAATTTTCTTTTTGTATTATTAATGGAAAATCTGGAGCTGAAGAAGGGACAAGTTAGAATTTGAGGATGTGACCTACCAAATGGATGTGAATGAGAAATAATAATGATTTTTCTTGATGGTTCAGTTCAGTTCAGTTCAGTCGCTCAGTCGTGTCNTGAAGAGGAACTAAAATGCCTCTTGATGAAAGTGAAAGTGGAGTGAAAAAGTTGGCTTAAAGCTCAACATTCAGAAAACTAAGATCATGGCATCTGGTCCCATCACTTCATGGGAAATAGATGGGGAAACAGTGGAAACAGTGGCTGACTTTAGTTTTTTGGGCTCCAAAATCACTGCAGATGGTGATTGATTGCAGCCATGAAATTAAAAGACGCTTACTCCTTGGAAGGAAAGTTATGACCAACCTAGACAGCATTTTAAAAAGCAGAGAGATTACTTTGTCAACAAAGGTCTGTCTAGTCAAGGCTGTGGTTTTTCCAGTGGTCATGTATGGATGTGAGAGTTGGACTATAAAGAAAGCTGAGCACAGAAGAATTGCTGCTTTTGAACTGTGGTGTTGGAGAAGACTCTTGAGAGTCCCTTGGACTGCAAGGAGATCCAACCAGTCCATCCTAAAGGAGATCAGTCCTGGGTGTTCATTGGAAGGACTGATGTTGAAGCTGAAACGCCAATATTTTGGCCACCTGATGCGAAGAGCTGACTCATTTGAAAATACCATGATTTGGGGAAAGATTAAAGTCAGGAGGAAAAGAGGATGACAGAGGATGAGATGGTTAGATGGCATCACCGACTCAATGGACATGAGTTTGTGTAAACTCCGGGAGTTTGTGATAGACAGGGAAGACTGGCGTGCTTTGGTTCATGGGGTCGCAGAACTGGACACAACTGAGCGACTGAATTGAACTGAACTGCCAGGGTAGCAGAGGGTTCTCATATACTCCATACCCCCAACACCTGCGTCCCCTAACATTCAGATCTTACATAACTATTGTACATTTATCAAAACCAAGAAATTAACATTGGTATAATGCAGATTTCATCAGTTTTTATCCTAGGCCCTTTTTCTGTTCTAGGATCGAAACCAAGGTGCATCACTGCATTTAGTAAACTGCATTATCTTTTTAAATTGTGGTACAATGCATGATATCTCAACCAATTTTGTGTTCAGTCCTGTAGTACATTCATATTGCTGTGCCAACATCACAACCATCCATTTCTAGAACTTTTTCATCTTCCCCCACTGAAACCAGTAAAACACAGTTTTTACAACAACAAAGCAAACCTATAGCCCAGAGCAGCTGGCACCAAAGAACACTTACCACCACGCAATTAACAAATAGGTTGTAATAAGACCAGGCAAAGTGGTTGATTTATATGGAAACCATGGAAATAGCTAGGTATGAGCAGTATGTATAGGAAACATCTAGATTGAGTCAGTGGTAAGCCCTCTGAATAAACAAAAACTTGGGTGATAATAAGCTAAGGAAGCCATTGGGATGAAATTCACAGCCTGAAAATAAAGAAGCTGCAAAGGATTTTGAGAAAAGATAATTCTGTGATACTGATTCACAAGAAAAAACATCACCAGGAAGAAAAAGGGAACCACATACCCTCCCCTGTTTTCAGAAGAGAACCTAAAAACCAGTCACTTCATTACATCATTGGCAGTAACCCAACAACACACACGGCACCTGAGTGGTCAGACCCCTGGCAAACAACCCTGGCAGAGCAATTGTCCGAAGACTGCCCAGTCAAGCACCTGGTGTTGGGGATGATCCTGTGGTTCATATAGGACTCACATAGATATTGTTGCAATAGTCTGACTACATAAGGAAGGAGGAAGATTCTCTAGAGTAAAAAAGCCTTAGACACCCTCAGTCAGAGCTTCTCAAAATGTACCATGCATATGGATTACCTGGGCATCCTGTTAAAATTCAGGTTCTAGTTCTGGAAGTCAGAGGTAAGACCCAAGAGGCTGGTTTTCTAATGAGATCCCAGGTGATGCTGAGGTTGCTAATCTGTGGGCTGCAGTTTGAGTAGCAAGGCTCTAAATTAGCAGTTCTTAGCTTGGCTGTATCCTGGAATCACCTGAAGAGCTTTACCAACTACTGATGTCTGGGTCTCATTCCCAGAGAGTCTGATCTAATTAATTGGTTTAGGGTTTCCAGTGGACGGAATTGCGTTCCCCTAAAATATTCTTTGGAAGGACTGATGCTGAAATTGAAGCTGCAATACTTTGGCCACCTGATGCAAAAGAGCTGACTCATTGGAAAAGACCCTGATGCTGGGAAAGATTGAGGGCAAGAGGAGAAGGCGGCAATGGAAGATGAGATGGTGGGATGATATCATCGACTCAATGGACAGGAGTTTAAACAAACTCAGGGAGATAGTGAAGGACAGGGAATCCTGGCGTGTTGCAGCCCATGGGGTCGCAAAGAGTCAGACACAACTGAGTGACTGAACAAAAATTTATAATGAAGACTACAGCTCCCGCTACCATGACCAAATTGAAGAAAGAGTCTTAAGGAGGTGATTAAGGTTAAATGAGGCCATAAGGGTGGAGCCCTGATCAGAAAGAACTGCTGCCCTTATCCGGAGAAGGCAATGGCACCCCACTCCAGTACTCTTGCCTGGAAAATCCCATGGATGGAGGAGCCTGGTGGGCTGCAGTCCATGGGTCGCTAGGAGTCAAACATGACTGAGCGACTTCTCTTTCACTTTTCACTTTCATGCATTGGAGAAGGAAATGGCAACCCACTCCAGTGTTCTTGCCTGGAGAATCCCAGGGACGGGGCAGCCTGGTGGGCTGCTGTCTATGGGGTCGTGCAGAGTCGGACACGACTGAAGCGACTTAGCAGCAGCAGCAGCTGCCCTTATCAGAAGAGGAGACACCAGCATTCTCTTTCCACCACGTGAGACACACTGAGAAGGGAGCCATCTGCAAGCCAGGGTGAGAGCTCTCGCCAAAATTCGACCATGCTGGCACCCTGATCTTGGACTTCCAGCCTCTAGAACTGTAATCAAGTAAATTTTTGTTGTCAAAATCACCCAGTATATTTTGTTATGATAGCCTATGCTAGGCAGGGTGTGGCTTGGGCACTGGGAGTTTAAAAAGCTCTCTATGGGATTCTAATGTGCAGCCAGAGCTGGGAGCCTCTGCTTTACATAGTAGTTGAAGTGAATGCAGCATCACAGTTGCATCACCCTTGTACCGGTGTGAACACAAAAGCTACCACATATGTTTGCAGAAACATAAACCTGCACCACTGCTTTATTGCAGGATAGACAGGAGTCTCCTTCCTGCTCAAACAACTCAGTCCTGTCCATCAAAGACTTGAACGTCCTCCCCCAAAGTTGGGGCAGCTTATGCGACATTTAATGAAATGACAGCTGTTGTATTTTCTCTTTTGGTTATCTTCAGAAAGGCTGTGGACAATGTCATGATCTGCATTTTCTGTCTGTGGACTTAACTAAGACATACAATCCCCTTGTGGGCATAGGGAAAGCCCTGTGAAGAATGGGCTCTTCAGATGTGTTCATCAACATTTTTTTGCTTCCTTCACGGGAAAATGAAAGATGAGCTATCAAACTCTCTTCTCTGATTATACAAACAAGGCTCCGTTGCTGCAATGTGTTATGCAGTGTTCGCTTTTAAGCAATCATCTCAGAGTTATCAACATTGGGTTTGGTGAGCAAAGATTAATTCAAAAGAATTTTACAGCAAAATTAAAGGGTTGAGAGGCTCACAATCTCCCAGTGTCATCTCTGTGTGCACCATTGGCCACTGATCATAAGAATATGCAACTGGGGACTTGCCTCATGGCCCAGGGGCTAAGGCTCCTCCCTTCCAATGCAGGGGGCCCAGGTTCAATCCTCGATCAGGGAACTAGACCCCATATGCCACCACTAAGACCTGGTGCAGCCAAATAAGTAAATACAGAAAAATAAATATTAAAAAGTACATGCTATGGTGAGTCCAGTTGCTTGGGCTCTGCTTCTCTTCGAGCCTCCCAGTAATGCCACAATTCCAAAGTGCCAGGCCCAGGGCACCTGGAAACACACACCTAAGTGCCTGACTTACTGAATGGCACAGCTGTTGACCAACTGATCTACAGGGCAGTCCCTAAATGTGTAACTTGCCCTGGATTGTTCTGAGGGTTTAATGAGTATCTTGCACTAGTGGGGAAGTGCTTTGAAGAAAGATTTGGTACTAGGTGACTATGATCAGACCATGGTGATTAGTTCACAAAAAAGTGTTTGCTGAAGTGCTTGGGATGAGTAAACTGCAGGCTGATTCAACTCCACTAACCAACACTCCTTTCCAACAGGCAGATCATCAAGAAATAATAATAAAAGTTCCTAATGGCTTCCCTGGGTTCACTCTTTTGCTTGTTCACTCCAAGCACCCCTCCAAAAAAGAGCCAGCTCAGATGGCCATGGAGTTGGGTTTTGACTCACAGCAAAAAGACATCTGTTTTCTGTTTAGCCATCATTTTGGGTGTCCCTTTGGGCACATTAACAGAGTTAAAGAAAAGATATTCCTGGTGACCATAACATGCTGCAAAATACAAGACCCTCACAAATTTTCTCCCAGCCTACTTGAAAGTAGCCTGCAGGGGGTAAAATCACTCCATCAGGTACATGTGACAAGACAATAAAGAAACCCACGAACTTTCCCAACTAGCTTAAAAGATTACTTTCAGGGTGTGCCCACAAGTGTGATGTGTGTGTGTGTGCCCATGTGCATACATGAACAGGTCAGTCCAATAACACTCCAAAAGCTTTGGTCCAAGAAACCTTCACCAGTCTGCATTTTGCTCTTCCCTACCTCCAGACTCTTTCAACAGAAGACTCTCTGCTGTGAGATGTTTCCTTGCCATTAATTAGCTTAATTAAATGGTGTACTGAGCAAAGGGAACATCCTGTTATTGTAAGCTTTCACAGGAGCCCCACAGAAGGAACTCCAGGCCCAGTGGATGAGAATAAAAAGCTGTAAATGCCAGAACCTTCTCCCACCCGACCCCGAAAAGCTGTGGCTTACTGGCCATTGTCTTCTGCATTTAGCAAAGCAAAACGCTCCAGACTGCTGAGCTCAGGGTGAAAGTTACCATCTGCCTTAGTCAAACAGAGAGGACAGAGGGCTGTCTGTTAAATTAGCTTTTGTGGTCATCTGCACATAAGCCATCTCAAAAGAGGGCACCAGCTACATATTTCAATATATAGACGGTATTAGTGAGCAAGCTTTGCACCCATATGGTCAGACCACTCAAGATGGCTGTTCTCTTGCTCTCTGTACATGCCCTGCTCGACCAGTTCCTGCCTCACCCACACCCTACTCACAGGAACATGCTTGCCCCCTGCCTAGCTAGTGATCGTTCTAATTCGGCTCAAAAGACTCCACCTTCTATTTTTTTTTAAAGGTAAACATAACAGCGTTGTGATGGTTGTTAACCTGGAGCTGTGCCCCGGCTGCTGATTTCCCTGGTAACTGATAAGCCAACGTGATATACATGCGCGCATGCTCAGTTGTGTCTGATTCTGTAGCCCGCCAGGGTCCTCTGTCCATGGAATTTGCCAGGCAAGAATACTGGAGTGGGTTGCTATTTCCTACTCCAGGGGATCTTCCTGACCCAGGGATCATACCCATGTCTTGTGTCTCCTGCATTGGCAGGCAGATTCTTTATCACTGCCTCACCTGGGAAGCCGATCTGACATAACTCCCCCTATAAACGGTAACTGACTTTCCCCCAGGAGCGAAGATGGTTGCCATGTCTTGCTTGCCTTCCACAGTGGGCGTGTCACTCTAGGCCCTTTTGCTGAGGACGTGTAAGGTCCCTTACCCAACAAACCACTGACATCTCTGTCACTGTCTCCAGGCTCTTTCTTTGGTCTTGAGGCTGGATAACTATAAGGCTTACAGGCCTGTGGGGTGCAGCCCAACACACTCTGTCCTCAAAAGGCAAAGATTTTAGCAAAGGGTACCTCGACTCCTGTCACCTGGACCCAGCACTGGTCCCAGTGACCTGAAGAGGGAATTCAAACTCCACAGACTAGTAAAGTTCCGGGCTGCAACTCAAATGTATTCTACATTTCTCAGCAAGCAAAGGGCTGGCTGAAGATGTTAGAACTGAGAGGTCAGTGTAATCTTTCAACAGAGATTCAAACCAACATTTTAATAGACTGCATAGAATCAGCCAAGAGGGAGATAAACATGTCAAACCCAAGCTGCTGCTATCACTATTTCATTGCTCCTCTCTGTTTCCATGGTGCTGATCACTTTGGTGCTTCTGAACAACACGGGGAAAGAATTTTCCTTCGTTTGCTATCTCAAAAGAGGTCTGGGACTGCTAACTGTTTCATCTCCATTTTCATTTCTTTCATGTAAGATTGAGTCAGGTAGAACTGGGCTGGAATTTCAGCTGTGTCACTTCCTGCTGCTGCTGCTAAGGCGCTTCAGTCATGTCCGACTGTGCGACCCCAGAGACGGCAGCCCACCAGGCTCCCTTGTCCCTGGGATTCTCCAGGCAAGAACACTGGAATGGGTTGCCATCTCCTTCTCCAAGGCATGAAAGTGAAATGTGAAAGTCAAGTCGCTCAGTCGTGTCTGCTCTTCGCAACCCCATGGACTGCAGCCTACCAGGCTCCTCTGTCCATGGGATTTTCCAGGCAAGAGTACTGGAGTGGGGTGCCATCACCTTCTTCCTAGCACCTATTATCTGTGTGATCCCAGGCAGATAACCTCCCAGTGTCTTACTTCTCTTTTAATGAAGTTAATGATAAAACCTACTTGTCTGGGTTGTTGTGAGGATTAGATTCGAGATAATCCATTTGAAACAGTTAAAGTTCTTGGCTACGAGCAGTAGAAGTCAAGTTTGTGTTTACTAGGCAAAAAAAAAAAAAAAAAGCGGGATGGGGGTAGGGGAGGGAGGTGATTTACTGGAAAGATGCAAAGTAGGAGGTGGCAAATTTTCTGTAAAGGGCCGGGTAGTAAATATTTTAGGCTTTATGGGCTCTATGGTGTTGCAACCCTTCAACCTTGCCACTGAAGCCCCAGAGCAGCCAAAGCAGCAAGTAAATACATGTGCATGGCTATGTGCCAGTAAAACTTTATTTGAAAAAAAAAAAAAGGTAATGGGCCAGATTTTTAGTTTGACAATCTGTGATATAGAGACTTCTGGGATAGATGGAAGGGTGGACAAGACTTTGGAACCTCAGTAGCAGGAACAGTCTGATCAAGGTACCATAGCCACAGCCACGGACTACCATTGTGGTTGCATTCTGTCTCTTCATCTTAGCTTCAGTTGCTCCAGACTGAAAGTTACAGAGAAAGAAGCCTATTCACCTGGCGTAAGTCTTGTGCCCATCTCCTATCTCCTAGCTACCCAGAACAGGTAAAGAAAGTATCTGGTCTCCTTCAGCTTCAACAGTAAGGGGTAAAGCCCTGCTCTACAACAAGACTCATGCAATAGGAAATTCTTTCCAGGTAGAAAAGGCATTTGGGTGCTGAGTGATTTTTTTTTATCTTTTGCCTAATTTTAACTTTTTACTTTGTATTGGGGTATAGCTAATTAACAATGTTTTGATAGTTTCAGGTGAAGAGCAAAACGACTCAGCCATACATATACCTGTATGCATTTCCCGCCCAGACTCTCCTCCCATCCAGGCTGCCACATAACATTGAGCAGAGTTCCCTGTGCTGTTCAGTAGGTCCTTGTTGGTTATCCATTTTAAATATGGGTGCTGAGTGATTTTTAAACTTGCATATTCACTATGCTCCATAAAGTATTGGCGCAGTGCCTTGCATGTTGAAAGCTCTTGGTGGTATTTGCTATGCTGCTGTTGCTGCTGCTTTTATTGTTATTAGAGCACTGGCGCAATGTCTGATCCATGGGGGTACTCCGTATGTATTAGTCCTTTCCTCTTCTCCTCTCCCTTGTGAACTTTCCCATCACTTACTCCCCAACCCTCACTCTTGAGAGGCCACACGGACCAGTGCTCAGGGGGAGAGATTCTGGAGACTGCTGGAGTTTGTATCCTTATTGATACCCGCTAGCTGTGTGACTTTGGGGCAAGCTGCTTTATTTCAGTTTCCTACTTATAATATGGAATGAAGATAGTAATAACCTTGCCTGATGGAGGCTGTCATAAAGATTAACTGAGTCAACGTGTGTAAAGTGCTGAGAAAGTGCTTGGTGCACGTGCCCAGCCATGTCTGATCTTTACAACCCCATGGACTGTAGACTGCCAGGCTCCTCTGTCCATGGGGTTTCCTAGGCAGGAATACTTGAATGGATTGCCATTTCTTTCTTCACGAGATCTTCCTGACCCAGGGATCGGACTCAGGTGTCCTGAGTCTCTTGCCTTGGCAGGTGGATTCTTTACCACTAGTGCCACCTCAGAAGCTTAGGGCAGTACCTGCTCTAAAAATGTTTAGGATTGTTATTCTGTCTGTGTTCTCATAGCTGCCCTACTCCCATTCTCCCAACTCCCTAATCTGTGTCTCCTGTCTGATTTTGCCCAGCTTCATCCCCCCATTTCTCACTGTCCTCAGCTGATTTCTGCTGGGATGCTGGGTTGTCATCTGAGCCAGTTTACAGTTTCCAAGAATCATTGCCCTTCCTCTACTACCCCTAACTTGAGGCCTCAGAGTTGCCAATGATTCCCCTCCCTCCCCTTCATCGGCTGTTGGTCACCGAGACTTGCCCATGCTCCTCTGAAATGTCATTTGAGTCTGTTCTCTTTTCCTTTGTCATTATATTTCTACCCTAGGCCTAAGGTTTTTGAAATAGCCTCTTAAATTGCCTCCCTGTTCTGTTAATACCATCTACCTTCCATCCATGCCATCCTGGCTGCAGCTAATTCATCTTAAGTGTGCATGCGAGCATGCTAAGTCATTTCAGTCATGTGTGACTCTATGCCACCCCGTGGATTATAGGCTGCCAGGCTCCTCTGTCCATGGGATTCTCCATGCCAGAATACTGGAGTGGGTTGCCATGCCATCCTCCAAGGGATCTTCCCAACCCAGGGATTGAACTCGAGTCTCTTATATCTCCTGCATTGTGGCTGGATTCTTTACTGCTGAGCCACCAGGGACGCCCTCACCTTATGCATGATGATCAAATTCAATGACAAGATTAAAGTCTACAGGCTGTTGTTATACTACTCAAAAGTCTTCAGCATCTTTCTCCACCCATGAAAGGGGTTCTTAAACTGGGGTCTAAGAATGGGCTTCAGAGTGCCCAGCACCTGCCCCACCCTTCTTGAAATTAACTGTAGAAAAAGCTTAAGCATCTGTACATGGATTTCTGAGGAAAGAAGATATGTAGCTTTTATCATAGTCTTAAAGGGCTCTGTGGTCCCAAAAGGTTTGACTGATGCTCTAAGGCAGTGGTATCCAGAGTGGGGGCACTGGCACCCCAGGGGGAACACAAGATGATTCTTTGGGGTATGAAAAGGAAATATTAGAACTTTTAAAATTCTGTGGAGAAGGCAATGGCACCCTACTCCAGTACTCCTGCCTGGAAAATCCCATGGACGGAGGAGCCTGGAAGGCTGCAGTCAATGGGGTCGCTGAGGGTTGGACACGACTGAGCGACTTCACTTTCACTTTTCACTTCCATGCATTGGAGAAGGAAATGGCAACCCACTCCAGTGTTCTTGCCTGGAGAATCCCAGGGACGGGGGAGCCTGGTGGGCTGCTGTCTATGGGGTCACACAGAGTCGGACACGACTGAAGTGACTTAGCAGCAGCAGCAGTGCATTCATGTGGGGCTTCCCAGCTTGCTCAGCGGTGGCTCTCCTGCTAATGCAGGAGATGTGGGGTCAATCTCTAAGATCCCCTGGAGGAGGAAATGACAACCCACTCCAGTATTCTTACCTGAGAATCACCATGGACAGAGGAACCTGGCAGGCTATAGTCCATGGGGTTGCAAAGAGTTGGACACGACTTAGCGACTAAACAACAAAAGCACATTAGTGTATGTATACACTTTATAAATAAATACACATATGACAGAGGATCCTGGTAGGCTACAGTCCATAGGGTCACAAAGACTCGGACACTGCTGAAGTGACTTAGCATGCATGTACATGTATGTATATATTAGGGATATGCTAAGGTATTTCTCTGAGAGGAATGTATGATCAAAAAGGTTTTGAAGATATTGCTGTAAAGGATCAAATCAAGATTCCTCTGCTCTTTGCTGTCTGGTCTGAAGCTGTTTTTACTACCCTTATCTCTTTTACAAAACCCTTCCACATGCAGTGATAAGCTCGCTCCCACCTCTGGACCTTGTTCTCTTTGCACAGATGGCCCTCTTCCTTCTTCTCTTCATATTAAAATTATATACGTTTCTTCAAGGCCCAGGAAAAGTCTCACCTCCATCAAGAAGGAGGTGAGTCCTTCTTGAGATTAATCTCCTGACTAATCCATCTGCTACACCACTGCAAAACTCTACCTGGAGCACTATGTCACTTAGTACATGGTTCTTAAATGTATACATTGCAGATTTTATTGACTTATCTCCAATACTCAGAAAGCAAGCTCATTAAAGGAAGACTAGGGACGTATTTTCCATACTGTTGCAGTGTCCCCAACCTTTTTGTCACCAGGGACCGGTTTCGTGGAAGACAACTGTTCCACGGACCCAGGGGGCAGAGGATGGTTTCAGGATGATTCAAGTGTGTTACACTTATTGTACACTTTATTTCTAATCTAATGCCACCTCTGATCTGACAGGAGGTACAGGTCCATGGCCTGGAGGCTCAGGACCCTTGTTCCATGACCTAGCACAGTGCTAGAACTAGTGCTTAGTACAGATTTGCTGAAAAGAGTAACAAACCGCTTGAGATGCCTGGGATATAGAGTCCTCTGATGATTTTACCAGTGATAAAGCTATTGGTTAGCAGATAAATGAACTCATACAAAGCAGGGCATCTTTAGTGCTTCCTGATGATGATCTAGGAACCAGCTATCAAAGGGTAAAAAGCCCAAGCAAACAAAATCCTCTCCAGTCACCCGAGAGAGCTTTATACTTTCAGTCCATATCACCAGGGGGTCCCAATTTTCTCTTGAGACTAATTTGATAAATGCATTTGAGGGGAAAAGTATTAATGACTGATAATGTATTTAATGCCTGATCCCATCTCAGAAAATGGCTGCACTTAGAGACCCTTCAATGGAGAGGTGAGGGATTGTCAGTGTAGGTACTAACAGAATTGGTTAGGGAGAGCTAGTCTTGGTATTTCATCATGTCCTTCACCTCACACCCCCAAAATGAATAGGGCAAAAAGTAAAAATTAGGGCATCGGGATTTTTTACCACACAAAGAGGCAAAGTGCACAAGGTCACAGTAGGCACTAGAGTCCTGTTCTTTGCCTTCCTCTGCAGTGCTTTCTGCCTTCTGTGACACTCCACCTCCTCCTTTTCTGGAGCCTGCAGTGTGTATATAACATACAGTTCATGATTAAAATGCCCTCCACTGCACAGTTCAATGTAGGTTGTGGTGACACGAAAAATATGACACTTGAAGTATCAATACTTCATATCCAAATAACTCTACATTTGAGGCCATGTTTATTGCAATGGGTCAACTACCCCCAGGCTGTGGAATTGTGTGAATGAAACTCCAGGAGTACAGACTACTATCCCATTCCCACCTGTGTTCAGCAGAAGTCCAGAGGATCTGAGAGAGTGCCAGCTGGCCAAGCCAGGAAACTGTAAATTTCCAATTATCTTTAAAGTATCTGCTCTCTATAGAGCACTGCCTTTTACTTCAAGTCTTTGGGGCTGGTGGTAAAGGAGCTGTGACAGCTGGAGGCCAGAAAGACCCCCAACAACTCCCTGAGAAGTGGACAAATGAAAAAAATAGCCCTCACTACAAAGTGGCGGATGTGCAGTGGGCAAACATCCTGAGATGAACTCTTTACCTATCTCAATTCTTCTTGGCTAAAGTCTATGAAATAATTAATTCCAGCCCCCTTGTCATCACTTACATGATCTAGAGAAGTTCATGGGCACTGATGACAAGGCTGTCAACCTCTCCCTACAGCGCCATTCCTTTGTGTGCGTGGGCTCCCCTTCCAGTCTGCTCAATCTCTGGAGGACAGAGGCCTTTGTCTCCAAAATCCCTCCCTCTACAATACAATCAGGGCTTAAGTGACTCCCTGGGCCTGTAGAACCAGTCACAATGCCCCACGCTTCCTGCCCTGAGAGCCCAGAATTCATGACCATGCAGATAAATGAATTATACACTTGGCCAGAGATTAAGCCTGGTCCTTTGTACAGCAACCTCTGAGGTCTGGGGGAAGATTTGACCTGTCAGGATCTGTGTTCATTCTGCTTTGATGAGAGGCAGAGCAAAGCGGTCCTGGCTGTACAATCCCACACCCTGGGGTGTGATAATCAGCAAATTGCAGACAAGGAATTGGCTATTGCCTGATTCTCATTGTCCGGGGCCCAGGCCGAACAGTTCAGTGGCTGGCAGGAGGTTTTTCTGACTCCAGATGGCAGACCTGTGTCTTGCCAAGGCAACCAAGGAAGAAGAGCATCCTGAGTAGTGATGCCAGCTCCAAAGAGGTCACAGAGAAATTCCCAAGAGGCTGAATTCATGGAGCTAAGTCTATCCAGAATCCCACACGGGGACTGAGGCAGGAGGGAAACTTGGCTATGAACTCTTGTTGCCTTGGTTTTCAACCCAATGACTTAGGTAGAGCTGGGAGACTGAAATAATCAACCAGTGCCCCTGCCCACAAATTGCTACTTCAAACCCATTCCTTAACATGCCAGCTGAGTAACCTACAAGTGTGAGTCACTTAAAACCCAAACATCTTCAGGTGACCAGGGGTTTTTGGATGCCAAATAGGAGTTGTTTGTTGTTTGAAGGGTAACACTCTTGTTTGGCTAACTCTTCATGTCTCTGTTCAAATGTCTCTAGTTCAGAAAGACCCATCACAGTGCCCTGATCTACATCAGATCCCCTTATTATAGCCTCTAACCACACACATTAATTTGTTTTCATTGCACTTGTCATTTTTAATTATCTATATTTAATTTACTCATCTCTTCAACCAATATTTATGACACATTCACTGGCTCAGTTCTAGGCTCTGCAGATACAACAGGCAAAAATCCCTGCCCTCATGTAGTTGACATCATAGAAGGGAGCTAGAGATACAAAAGTAATGTTGTGCTATATACTAAGTAATGTAGGTATATAACTATTAGTTGCTCAGTTGTGTCCCACTCTTTGCAACTCATGGACAGTAGCCCGCCAGGCTCCTCTGTCCATGGAATTCTCCAAGCAAGAATACTGGAGTGGGTAGCTATTCCCTTCTCCAGGGGATCTTCCCGACCCAGGAATCAAACCTGGTCTCCTGCATCTTAGGCAGATTCTTTACCATCTGAGTCATCAGGGAAGAAAATAAAGGTCCAAACATGAACTGGCATGCAAAAACATTTTTGAAAGTTTTTATACTGGTCAACATAAATCCTTATAGTGTACAGGAGTGAACTAATTATGTTTTTTCTCTTTTTTCTAGTTCAAATAAATCTGATCTTAACCCATGGTAAGTGATCACATAAGCAAAGGAAATAATCATCCTTATAGCTGTATTTACTATCTGTTAATAACAAAAAGTGCTCACTTTGCATTATGTTTATACCTCTATAATAACATTTGCTCCTCTGAATTGTGATTGTTAATCTCTTGGTCTCTTCTGCTGCCAGGTAATGAGGTGCTTGAGGGCAGAGTCCATATCTTATTCATATTCATTTCCCTAGAACCTAGCCACATGGCCATGAAATATTTGTTGAAATGAGAGTCCTGGACCACGTCATAGGTACTGAGACCACTGAATGATTTTATACAGTCCAGGAACCAAGTGAAAACAGTTGTCATTGTTGTTTAGTCACTAAGTGAGTTTGACTCTTTTTCGACCCCATGGAATCTAGACTGCAAAGCTCCTCTGTCCATGGGATTTCCCAGGCAAGAATACTGGAGTGGGTTACCATTTCTTTCTCCAGGGGATCTTTTCAACCCAGGGGATCAAACTCGCATCTCCTCCATTGGCAGGTGGATTCTTTACCTCTGAGCCACCAGGGAAGCCCAAGTAAAAATAAGGAATGCACCGTGTGGGTCTAGCTTATGCTTATGGATTAAATTAGATTCCATATATATGTATACAATGTAACTATTACTACAAATACAGATTTAAATTTATTTCAAAAAATACAAAGCATATATGACAAAATATTAACACGTTATTTCTGGATTGTGGGTTTACATGTTCATAGTTTTCTGTGTTTCTTTAAAATTTTCAAAATAAAGAGAAATTACAGTATTAAAAAAAAAGAGAGAGAGAGAGAATGCATCTATTTCTGTGAAGTCCAGGTTAGGCTAGAACAGAACTAGAATCCTTACTTCTTTCCTAAGCTGGAGAAGTCCTTGTATGATTCACAAGCCCTTCCTCAGCCCTTGGAAATTTTATTCTAGGATTTGTGAGTTCTTTTGGGCCCCATTTTCTAGAGAACTGATTAATTTATTAATGCATTTATTAGAGCTTATAGTAAATCTTTTATGTAATGAGGACTCTTAGAGTATGCACTGTGCAAATTTACAGAATTGTAAGGTTCATTGAGGCCTAAGGGGAAAACCCGTATTGATGCAGATCTCTCTTGATTGTCAGAGGCAACCTTCCTATCTCATAAGACAGAGTCACTTGGAGATGATGGAAAATCTTTCTTTGCTATTTGAAGACTCAGTGGCTTCTGAGTTATTCTCCAGTAGATCATTTTCCATTGTTCGAGACTATTTTTTTGGAGGTGTAGGACATAGACTAAATGAGCAGGGGTCCCAGGATACTACCTGGAGGCTCCTTTTTTTCTGGGTTATATCCCTGACTTCTCAGGTCATTTTAATTTATATGTGATTCTTCCTAAAAGGGAATAATACCACAAATATCCCAGATAGCAGAAATTCTGGCCTGTTAAGTTTTAGTGAGCACTTCAGGGGGCATACCTCATTTAAGGGAAATGATTTTTGCCCTATCATTTTCTACCTTAAGATGGATGCAGTAGGGATTCAACAAAAAATCCTCCTAGACAGTTGTGGTTAATATCAGGGGCCTTTTGTCATTTGGTGTGAATGAACACATTCCGAGTCCCAAAGAATGTGACACTTTGGTTTGCTAACATGCAAGGGAAATAATTAATTCCTGTCTAGGGAGGAAAAAAAGGTGAGATCAATCAACTGTACATGTTACATGCCCATTGATTTGAGGCTGGAATGTCCATTTTACACAGCTCACACACTTCTCTACATCTTGCTCAATGTTATGTGGAAGCCTGGATGGGAGGGGAATTCGGAAGAGAATGGATACATGTATGTTGCTTTGCTGTTCACCTGAAACTATCACAACATTGTTAATCGGTTATGAAATGAAAAACTGAAAGTGTTAGTTGCTCAGTCATGTCTGACCCTTTGCAACTTCATGGACTGTAGCCCACCAGGCTCCTCTGTCCATGGATTTCCCAGGCAAGAATCCTAGAGTGGGTTGCCATGCCCTTTTCCAGGGGATCTTCCTGACCCAGGGATCAAACCCGGGTTTCCTGCATTGCAGGCAGATTCTTTACCATCTGAGCCAGCAGGGAAGCCCTAATCAGCTATGCTCCAATGTAAAAATAAAAAGTTAAAAAAAACCCAAGTTATTCTGACACTTTGCTGCTGCTGCTGCTGCTGCTAAGTCGCTTCAGTCGTGTCCGAGTCTGTGCGACCCCATAGACAGCAGCCCACCAGGCTCCCCTGTCCCGGGGATTCTCCAGGCAAGAACACTGGAGTGGGTTGCCATTTTCTTCTCCAATGCATGAAAGTGAAAAGTGAAAGTGAAGTCACTGAGTCGTGTACAACGCTCAGCGACCTCATGGACTGCAGCCTACCAGGCTCCTCTGTCCATGGGATTTTCCAGCAAGAGTACTAGAGTGGGGTGCCATTGCCTTCTCCAATTCTGACACGTTAAAGAAATACAAATATTTCCTAAAAGAAGGTCTGATAAAAAAATTGATGTGGTAACACCTGTGGGTACTCTGCATATAGCTACCTGTATGAGTTTTGCTTGTCTTGGGGAACTGAGTTGATTGGAAGAGGAATCAGAGATGAGAATATATCAGGATCATGGGACTGAGGTGGAAAGATGGTAGTGGATGGGGAGATGGGAAGTTAAGCTTGGAGATTCTGTTTACTTTACCTTATTCAGGCAAATCCTGAACTTCTTAACTCCAGTGATGAAAAAGCAACAACGGAAAATGGTGCCTCAGGAAAAAAGCAAACCCTGACCAAGTTTTGTATAACCTTCCCCTAGATCTGCCATGGAAGCTTTCCAAAAATTGAACGGCTTAAGAAGGCTCTATCCCTCTTGGGAGCACTTACAAAGAACCCCCATTGTTGGTTCTGCTGATTGCCCAAGCCACTTTGAGCTTCACAGGGAAGAAGAAAAAAGGAAGGGTGCCTCAGAATGGTGGAGTCCTACTTCCTCAAGAGAGCTGTATGCAAAGTTCAGCTCTGATGGCCTGCTATTTGAATTGGCCCAAGGAGAGGGTCTATGTTACCTAGAAAAGTCTGTGTTAGTGCTCCACACAAAAATTTAAAACAGCATTTCACAAAGTAAGGGCTAGGAGGCCCTTGGAGATTGAAAGAACTTGAGAAAGGACTGATGGTTCGATACAGTTTTTTTGGCCACACTGCACGGCATGTGGGATCTTACTTCTCTGACCAGGGATCGAACCCGTGCCCCCTTGCAGTGGAAGTGCAGAGTCTTAATCACTGTGCCACCAGGGAAGGTCCAAGATTGATGGTTCAGTAAAGAGACTCACCCATAAATAGATTTCTCCCGTGACAGCCTATAGCCTACCAAACAACACAGCATTCGGAGCCTCTTCTCTTACTTGCCCTTTTCTCCTCTATCATTTAACTTTGTTAAGATCCAAGTTCGTATGTGCCCTGAATCTGTATTTTTTAGTTCTCTCTTGTCAGTGGTCTGCCAATCTCACCCCGTTAAAAAGCCCTGACTCTTTTTCTTGCTCATGTTCATTTTTCACACTTCCTCCTAATTATCTGGCAGCCAGCATATTAGGCTTCTCTTCCAACTCTAAGCTCTTAGGACAACAATCAACCACAGCCAAAATCCCTATGATATAACAACAGATGCTGTCACAGACCTATAAAATCAGGTTAAATGACAAAACCTTGATAGAAAGTATTAAAGACACAGTTGCTATAAAGTCATCCTAAGGTAGGAGGAGAGGATAGTGGGGCATTTCTTCCAAGAGGTAGTAATGACAGTATCCTAGCCAAGGAGTTAGGAGACTTGGTCTCAGCTCTACTATCAGTTCCCATATTTGAAAAGAAGGCTTACACGTGACATGAGTCTTCTTTCAAAGAGGGATCTCCAAACTGCTGGTGGCTTAAGGTGGTACATAGATATGTTTATTTTATTCTAATGGTTAAGCATATATTCTATCCTAAATTTGGAAAACATTGGCTTTCCATTTTTAAATAAATTTAGCCAGGTAAAATCATGAACCAACCTAAAGAATAGCATTTAGTTAAATAATAAACACTACATACAGCAAGAATAAAGGTATTATGCAAACTTGGATTTAGTGAGGGATGGGCTAGATCAGTCTTACTGGTTCTAGCATTTTGGGCCAATTAAACAATAACAGGGCTTCCCTTATAGCTCAGTTGGTAAAGAATCTGCCTGTAGTGCAGGAGACCTGGGTTTGATCCCTGGGTTGGGAAGATCCCCTGGAGAAGGAAATGGCAACCTACTCCAGTATCCTTGCCTAGAAAATCTCATGGACAGAGGAGCCTGGTGGGCTGCAGCCCATGGGGTCAAAAAGAGTCAGGTACAGCTGAGCAACTAACACTTACTTACTTAAATGATAATAGCTAACAACTTACAGCATTTATTATGTGCCAGGCATGCACCAATGTGCTAAGAATTATATATAGAAATCACATAATCTCCACAACAACCTTATGAGGTAGGCATTATTATTATTATCTCTATTTTACAAATGAGGAAACTGAGGGACTATGAACTTGCCTAACACTACACAACTTAAGAGTCAGAGCCAGGATTTGAATCAGGCAGATTGGATGCAGAAGCCACAGTCTATATCAGCGCTTCTCAAAGTGTGGTTCCTGGACCAGTAGCATCCACATCCCTTGAGAACTTGCTAGAAACTCAAATGATCAGATCCTCACCCCAGACCTACTGAATCAGAATCTCTGGGAAGGAGGTTCAATAATCTGTGTTTTAACAAGCCGTGCAGGTAACTCTGACACGCAAAGTCACACTGGAGCGTGTACCACACTGTAATGCACTAGCATGAACCAGTGGCAACAAGTGTAGGATGATGGGAAAGTAATGTGGATGGCAAACTGAGGTAGAGTGAAGGTCGATACAAGATTAGAGAAGCCTGGACATGTGTGAGAGCAGAAGGGAAGGAGTCCAATTATGGATGGATTATGGAAACAGAGGAGAAAAGGAAGAAAGCAGAGCAGCTTGGGGTCACAAAAGAAAATGAAGATGGCTAACTCTTGAGTACTGGAAATGACAGAAATGGGCCCAGGGAAGAAACCGATGCTTTTGACTTTTTGCTCATATGACCAAAAAAAAAAAAAAAAAAAAAAAGATTAATAGATTTTAGTGATGGTGCAGGGGAACTGACCAGCTTTTGAGGCAAGTGATGACTGATTCAAACTCCTGTGAGCCACTGACATGGGTGAAATAATCTTTACTCACAATGTTTAGGTCATAGTAGCAGCTGGAGACAGAGAAGGCAATGGCACCCCACTCCAGTACTCTTGCCTGGAAAATCCCATGGATGGAGGAGCCTGGTAGGCTGCAGTCCGTGGGGTCGCTAAGAGTTGGACACAACTGAGTGACTTCACTTTCACTTTTCACTTTCATGCACTGGAGAAGGAAATGGCAACCCACTCCAGTGTTCTTGCCTGGAGAATCCCAGGGCAGCTGAGCCTGGTGGGCTGCCGTCTATGAAGTCGCTTCACGACTGAAGCGACTTAGCAGCAGCAGCAGCAGCAGCTGAAGATGAAGATTTTCCAGTGAACCAAACCCAGTGATTATTGGTTTTTGTGGCAGCCATGAAAATGTGCCACTAAGATCTCTTGCTTTGGGGAGCATAATTGACAGATGGCTGTAGCTGCTGATCTCTGAATCCATCACATTTGAGCCAAGGTCATGCTTCCATCAGGAAGTTCCCAGACAGTGGCTGAGCATGGCAAAAATACTAAGGTGGGCTCTTTCCTGTGAGAGGGGCTTCCCAGGTGTCACAGTGGTAAAGAATCTGCCTGCCAATGAAGGAGACACCAGAGACGCAGGTTTGATCCTTGGGCTGGGAAATGGAGGAGGAAATGGCAACCCACTCCAGTATCCTTGCCTGGAAGCTTTCATGGACAGAGAAGTCTGGTGGATTACAGTTCATAGAGTCACAAAGAGTCAGACACAACTCTTTGAGCACACACTTCCTGTGAGACAGAGGACTCCTCTCCAATGGGCAGCTTTGGCTTGAAAACTCCCTATTGCCTTGGCTGAAACACTCTCAGGACTGTCCTGTAATCTGAGATTCTACGGGTCCAATCCTCTTTCCTTCCCTCTCTCTTTCACAAGGGTCAGCCCTGCGCTGTGGTCTGACAGCCCCTATTTTCTTTGGGTCCCTTTCCTTTTTGCCTCACGGGCACTCAACTCAATAAACCTCTTGCATGTGTGCGTCGCTCAGTTGTGTCTGACTCTTTGCAAACCCATGGACTGTAACCCACCAGGCTCCTCGTCCATGGAATTTTCCAGGCAAAAATACTTGAGTGGGTTGCTGTTTCCTTCTCCAGGGGATCTTCCCATCCCAGGGATTGAAGGCACATGTCTTATATCTCCTGCATTGGCAGGTGGATTCTTAACCACTATGCCACCTGGGAAGCCCAACCTGGAGAATTTCTAATGTCATATTGGAGTCTGCTTTACAGAGGTCCTAAGCTACAAAGCATTCTTCCCCAACTATGATTTACTATATGAGCGAAGATGTGGACTCTGCAGATATCCCAGGGTTGAATGGTTTGAGGCTAAGAGTAACTCACACTCTAAGGAGGTAAGGGGAGTAGAAGTAGAGACTGTGACAACCTTAACCCCAGACCTTTACAACAGGGGAACTGCTTCATTCAAATTCCATCAGTAACATGGAGACAAATGTCAGGGTTTTATAAATTATAATTGGAAAGCTCACCTTTATACAGGTTTTGTTCTCTATGTGAATTCCACAGGAAAAGCTCTGACACCAGGCCTTGAGTAATGTGCAAGGAGTCAATGATCTGAGTAAAATGGATGGATCCTTGTGTGTGATGAGATGTATTATTTGCTCAGTCATGTCTGACTCTTTGCAAACCCATAGACTGAGGCCCACCGGGCTCCTCTGTCTGTGGAATTCTCTAGGCAAGAACACTGGAGTGGGTTGCCATGCCCTTCTCCAGGGGATCTTCCTGACCCAGGGATCAAACCTGGGTCTCCCATGTTGCAGGCAGACTCTTTACCATCTGAGCCACCAGACAAGTCTAAAGCATGTGAGATAACTTCCCTCTTTATTGATTGGAAGGTATCTGATTCCAGGTGAGAATGAGGCTGGTGGTGACAGCAAGATGAGAAAGAAGAATGATCCAGCAAAAGCTGAAGGAGGTAATGTTGGCAGTCAGACTTTTGTTTTTTGAGTGTAGACTTCTACTACATATACTCTTCAGGAGGGACCTCTTTGAGGCTAAATATCCCCGGGAGAAGTAAAATCTTAGGAGTCAACATCTCAGAGGAGATAGTCTGTGGTACAGTTAGAATAGAGCTCATTACAGGTGAGCTATGGGGTCTCACTGAAAGAGGAAAGTGAAAAGTGAAAGTAAAGTCGCTCAGTCGTGTCTGACTCTTTGCAACCCCGTGGACTGTAGCCCACCAGGCTCCTCCGTCCATGGGATTCTCCAGGCAAGAGTACTGGAGTGGGTTGCCATTTCCTTCTCCACGGATCTTCCTGACCCAGGGATCGAACCCAGGTCTCCCGCATTGCAGGCAGACGCTTTAACCTCTGAGCCAGCAGGGAAGCCCGGATAAATGAAAAAGGCTCAAATTTTTACAACTTTCTCTTTCCCACATTTGCACTGTTGTAGAGGACAATGACATTCTTCTCTGCCAAGAAAGCCTGAGTGTCTGGCCTGTTTTCCCCTAGACCCAGGGTATGGCAGGAACCAAGCCAAACCAATCTTTTTTGGTATATTTTAATTCTTTGGCTGCACCACATAGTGTGTGGGTCTTAGTTCCACAACCAGGGATTGAACCCATGCCCCCTGCACTGGCAGCACCAAGTGTTAACCATTGGACCACCAGGGAAGTACCACAAGCGAATCTTGTAAAGAAAATTACAAGTTACTAGTTGAAGGTGTGTCTTCCTATGGAAATGAGAGATCAGGCCTCTCTTACTTGTGCCTTCAGAAAAGCGGAGAAGCTTCAGACACACTGAAATTTGCTTTACTGAGAGGATTATAAGGATTATAATGAACTAACTGAAAAACAACTAATTGAAAGGATCATAAGCAACTAATTGCAAAAACAAGTATGGGATCTTTAAGACACAACAAAGTGTTAAAAAAAAAAGGAACGAGAGTAAACTCTGATACAACTTGTGGTTTAGTGGGAATGTTCAATAGCAGGGGAAACTAGGATACAAAGACACCTTCTACACAGAGTATTTGTTAAGAAACAGATGCACCTGGCAGTTAAATGATAATGCCATTAACCACAATTATACCCTTCTCCTGATTTTTCATTTATAATCATTATACTACTTAATAAATAACAAATGTGATTCTCCGTTTGCAAATCATTTAACATTGCCAATCTAAAGAATTATTTAGATCACAAAGACAATCTAAAAGAAAGAAAGAAAGTGAAGTCGCTCAGTCGTGTCCAACTCTTTGGGACCCTGTGGACTGTAGCCTACAATCTAAAGAAGGGGCAACTCCAAAGGGGAAGGGGTTGTTGCTGCTGTCCGTCGAAGATCATGGCATCCATTCCCATCACTTCATGGGATTAGACAGGGAAACAGTAGAAACAGTGTCAGACTTTGTTTTTCTGGGCTCCAAAATCACTGCAGATGGTGACTACAGCCATGAAATTAAAATACTCTTACTCCTTGGAAGAAAAGTTATGACCAACCTAGATAGTATATTCAAAAGCAGATATTACTTTGCCGACTAAGGTCCGTCTAGTCAAGGCTATGGTTTTTCCTGTGGTCATGCATGGATGTGAGAGTTGGACTGTGAAGAAGGTTGGGCGCCGAAGAATTGATGCTGTTGAACTGTGGTGTTGGAGAAGACTCTTGAGAGTCCCTTGGACTGCAAGGAGATCCAACCAGTCCATTCTGAAGGAGATCGGCCCTGGGATTTCTTTGGAAGGAATGATGCTGAAGCTGAAGCTCCAGTACTTTGGCCACCTCATGCGAAGAGTTGACTCATTGGAAAAGACTCTGATGCTGGTAGGGATTGGGGGCAGGAGGAGAAGGGAATGACCGAGGATGAGATGGCTGGATGGCATCACTGACTCCATGGATGTGGGTCTGGGTGAACTCCGGGAGTTGGTGATGGACAGGGAGGCCTGGCATGCTGCGATTCATGGGGTCGCAAAGAGTCAGACACGACTGAGTGACTGAACTGAACTGAACTTGCCATGAAGTATTGGGATTGGATGTCATGATCTTAGTTTTCTGAATGTTAAGTTTTAAGCCAGCTTTTTCACTCTCCTCTTTCACTTTCATCAAGAGGCTCTTTAGTTCCTCTTTACTTTCTGCCATAAACGTGGTATCATCTGCATATCTGAGGCTACTGATATTTCTCCTGACAATCTTGATTCCAGTGTGTGCTTTATCCAGCCCAGCATTTTTGCATGGTATAATCTGCATATAAATTAAACAAGCAGGGTGACAATATACAGCATTGGCACACTCCTTTCCCAGTTAGGAACTAGTTCATTGTTCCATGCCTGGTTACAACTGTTGCTTCTTGACCTGCATAAGGTTTTTTAGGAGGCAGGTCAGGTAGTCTGATATTCCCATCTCTTGAAGAATTTTCCACAGTTTGTTGTGACCCACACAGTCAAAGGCTTTAGTGTACTCAGTGAAGCAGAAGTAGAGGTTTTCCTGGAATTCCCTTCCTTTTTCTATGATTCAATAGATGTTGGTGATTTGATCTCTGGTTCCATTGCCTTTTCTAAATCCAGCTTGTACATGTGGAAGTTCTTGGTTCACTTATTGTTGAAGCCTAGCTTGAAGGATTTTGAGTATTACCTTACTAGTATGTGAAATGAGTGCAGTTGTACAGTAGTTTGAATGAATATTCTTTGGCATTGCCCTTCTTTGGGACTGGAATGAAAACTGACCTTTTCCTGTTCTGTGGCCACTGCTGAGTTTTCCAAACTTGCAGGCACATTGAGTGCAACACTTTAACAGGATCATTTTTAGGGTTTTAAGTAGCTTAGCTGGAATTCCATCACCACCACTAGCTTTGTTCTTAGTAATGCTTCCTAAATCCCACTTGATGAGTGACCCCACCATTGCAGTTATCTGGGTGATTAAGACCTTGGTTATCTGGTCATTAAGAAGAGAAGCGAATGGCAAAGGAGAAAGGAAAAGATACACCCAACTGAATGCAGAGTTCCAAAGAAGAGCAAAGAGAGATAAGAAAGCCTTCTTAATTGAATAATGCAAAGAAATGGAGGAAAACAATAGAATGGGAAAGACTAGAGATCTCTTCAAGAAAATTAGAGATACCAAGGGAACATTTTATGCAAAGATGGGCACAATAAAGGATGGAAACAGTAAGGACCTAACAGAAGCAGGAGAGTTAAAGGGAAAAGGGGGAAAGAGAAATTAGGAGTATGGGACTGACAGATACACACCATTATATATAAAATAGATAAACAACAAGGATTTACTGTATAACACAGGGAACTATATTCAATGTCTTATAATAATCTGTAATGAAAAAGAATCTGGAATAGATTATATATGTATACATACATGTGCATATATACATATTTTACATATATATATGAATATATAACTGAACCCCTTTGCTATACACCCAAAACTAGCACAATATTGTACATTAACTGCACTTCAATAAAATAAAAATAATAAAGAATGAATAACCAAGACTCCTAGGTTCCTGCTACTGCCTCTGATTAGAATAGCAGGTTTCACTCCTCTCTATTTAAAATGTGAGAGTTCAACTCTTCGACACAGCCTAACAATAATATCAATGTTATTAACACTTAATGAACACAGTTTTCACATAAGAACAACACCTACTGAGGACACAGGCTATAAGTAAGAGGAGCAAATTATTAGGTGGAGAGCAACACATTAACAAAGGCAAACATCCAGGAATTTGCTCATGATAAAAATAAAGATTATATTAGTTGATCAGAAGTGAACATGCCCATAGGTTTTGCTAAGCTAGAGTTGGTCATTTCAATTAATGGGCTACTATCTCTTTCTTGCAATCAGGTGGTGCTGGACATAGATGTCTGGGAAGCATGTAAGTCTGAATCATGGGAAAATAAACCAAATAATGTGTTCGGATGTGGCCACCACACAAACCAATGGACGGGCCCAGTTTAATAGGCAGGCCTCTCCAGTCTCACATGTCCAGGAAAGTAGATACCACTTCTAGTAAACTCAAGAACGGTGATAATCCTTTACCAAACATCCAGAGTACAATTACCACATGGCAGGCTGGAGGCTATGTCTTGCTGAATCTGTCTGAGTTAGGAGGCTGGGACCTAGTCCCATTTTTGCCACCAACTGACTTTGTTAACTTCATTTACCACCTCTCACTCCTTTCAGCCTCAGCCTTCTCATCTACAAAATCAAGGGATTAGATGGCATGCTCCTTAGGGATCCTTTCAGCTCTAGAGTGTGTATTTTATTTACTGTATTTTGTTTCTTGCAAATTGATCATGTCCACATGGCAAAAACTAGAGAGGGAAAATAAGTTTCATCTTAAATGTTGCCAGCTAATTGCCTTGGTTGTTTGATACTGGCTGCCTAGAACACTGTGAGAAGAAGTCTGAGACTAGATTCAAGTTCAGCAGGAAAGAAAGCCAAAGGCAAAGGTGGAAAATGATAGCTTTCAGGCCATGGATTTACCAACCCTGGCACAGATAATACCACTTGGGCAACTGGATCATATTTGTTAGAAGCCTCTATTCTAACTAGTTCAGGGAACTGGAGTTTAGTGTTTTTTCAAATATCCCCAAGATTATCATGAATGCCATTTGCTCTATAAGAACAATGAGAGTAAATTTTTACTTTCTTATTAACACTTATTATTACTTAGTTATTACTACTCCTAATAGTAGTTTTAGCAATAATACTTGATATTATTTACTATATAGAGACAAATATTGTAAATTTGGAGGCATGAAAGTCAAGTCCAGGAACAGCCATAGCTGGTTTTCAACTTGATGAGTTGTACAATGCAGAGCTGCTACTGTTTTAAATTCAGACAGATGACTAACTGTCTGCAGTCAAGGCTATGAAATATAGATCAGTAAACTATTAAATGGCAAAGAAACACTTTGAGAATTAAGTAAGCAAGCACTTTTTTGGTATAAAAAATGTTTAATGTGAAATGATGAAAGTTGATTCTGGACAGTCTGCCGTGATGTCTCAGAACACCCTACACTCATATTGTTTCCCCAGCTTAACAAAGTGCAGCTAAAAGCATATTAACATTTCAGACAGAAAAACAGAGGAAATTAGTTCAACGGCTTGCCACTTTTTAGTGGAACTAATAAGAACTCAGGAGTTGTACATTTTGAAAACCTCAATACATCTAAGGATATTTGATTGTATCCCACCTTCTACATCAAAGAAAGAGCATTCCAACTGAGCAGTGTTTACCAACCACTTCTTTAATCTTCTCTAAATTAGAAGCCATCATTAGCGCAGATAATGGCCTTCTGTAAGAAGCAAGCCAATACTACTGCTAATCGTCTGGCATTCTGCTGCCCTATACGGTAGCTACTAATCACATGTGGCTATTACATTTAAATTAACATTAAGATTTAAAACTCAGCCCTCAGCCACATTAGCCACATTTCAAATGCTCCATAGTTACACGCAGCTAGAGGCTACCTTTCATTGAATTAGATTCATTGAGTTAGACAAGGCTGTGGTCCATGCGATCAGATTGGCTACTTTTCTGTGATTGTGGTTTCAGTCTGTCTGCACTCTGATGCCCTCTTTCAGTGCCTACTGTCTTACTTGGGTTTCTCTTACACAAGAGAAAACTCTACACATGGACATCACCAGATGGCCAACACCAAAATCAGACTGATTATATTCTTTGCAGCCAAAGATAGAGAAGCTGTATACAGTCAGCAAAAACAAGACCAGGAGATGACTGTGGCTCGAATTGTGAACTCCTTATTTCCAAATTCAGACTTAAATTGAACAAAGTAGGGAAAACCACCAGACCATTCAGGCATGACCTAAATCAAATCCCTTACAACTATACAGTGGAAGGGAGAAATAGATTTAAGGGACTAGATCTGATAGACAGAGTGCCTGAGAATAATGGATGGAGGTTTGTGACAGTGTACAGGAGACAGGGAGCAAGATCATCCTCAAGAAAAAGAAATGCAAAAAAGCAAAATAGCTGTCTGAGGAGGCCTTACAAATAGCTGTGAAAAGAAGAGAAGCAAAAAGCAAAGGAGAAAAGGAAATATATACCCATTAGAATGCAGAGTTCCAAAGAATAGCAAGGAGATATAAGAAAGCCTTCATCAGTGACCAGTGCGAAGAAACAGAGGAAAACAACAGAATGGGAAAGACTAGAGATCTCTTCAAGAAAATTAGAGATACCAAGGGAACATTTCATGCAAAGATGGGCTCGATAAAGGACAGAAATGGTCTGGACCTAACAGAAGCAGAAGACACTAAGAAGAGGTGGCAAGAATACACAGAAGAACTGTACAAAAAAGATCTTCATGACCCAGATAATCATGATGGTGTGATCACTCACCTAGAGCCAGACATCCTGGAATGTGAAGGCAAGTGGGCCTTAGGAAGCATCACTATGAACAAAGCTAGTGGAGGGATGGAATTCCAGTTGAGCTATTTCAAATCCTAAAAGATGATGCTGTGAAAGTGCTGCACTCAATATGCCAGCAAATTGGGAAAACTCAGCAGTGGCCACAGGACTGGGAAAGGTCAGTTTTCATTCCAATCCCAAAGAAAGGCAATGCCAAAGGACACTCAAACTACCACACAACTGGACTCATCTCACACGCTTGCAAAGTAATGCTCAAAATTCTCCAAGGCAGGCTTCAGCAATATGTGAACCGTGAACTTCCAGATATTCAAGCTGGTTTTAGAAAAGGCAGAGGAACCAGAGATCAAATTGCCAACATCCGCTGGATCATTGAAAAAGCAAGAGAGTTCCAGACAAACACCTATTTCTGCTTTATTGACTATGCCAAAGCGTTTGACTAAAATTAAAAGATGCTTACTCCTTGGAAGGAAAGTTATGACCAACCTAGACAGCATATTAAAAAGCAGAGACATTACTTTGCCAACAAAGGTCCATCTAGTCAAAGCTATGGGTTTTCCAGTGGTCATGTATGGATGTGAGACTTGGACTGTGAAGAAAGCTGAGTACTGAAGAATCGATGCTTTTGAACTGTGGTGTTGGAGAAAACTCTTGAGAGTCCCTTGGACTGCAAGGAGATCCAACCAGTCCATCCTAAAAGAGATCAGTCCTGGATGTTCATTGGAAGGACTGATGCTAAAGCTGAAATTCTAGTACTTTGGCCACCTGATGGGAAGAGCTGACTCATTTGAAAAGAACTTGATGCTGGGAAAGATTGAGGGCAGGAGAAGGCGACAACAGAGGATGAGATGGCTGGATGGCATCACTGACTCGATGGACATGAGTTTGAGTAAACTCTGGGAGTTAGCGATAGACAGGGAAGCCTGGAGTGCTGCAGTCCATGGGGTCGCAAAGAGTCGGACATGACTGAGCGATTGAACTGAAGTGAACTGAACTGAAGAGTCTACCTTATTAGACATCGCATTTCCATCAGGGCAGCAAGTTCTATAGAATGGCTCTGCTCCAGAGGGCCTGAGTATCACACCTGGAGTGGGTAGGGCTTTCAAAATGGCTTAGAGAGCATTTCCATGAGGATTCAGCGCTGGAAGAAATTTTAAAAATTCAAATTCATCTCTTTTGTTTTCTTGATGAGGAAACTGAGGCCCAGCGAAGGTCACACAGCTAACTGATAGCAGACTGGGGACTAGAATCCAGGATTCCTGATTCTGAGGCCTCTCCTCATTCCATGATCCTGGTAATATACCTGTAGTATTTTTCTGGTTACACTACTAGCTTGGGGTCAGCTCCCCCCAATATCAGTAGCTCTATTCCAGTAGCCAGGTATGCCCATTATCTCCCTGTTGCTCTTTATAGAGAGAAAACATCAGGAGAACACTGAATGGAGTAGGAGGTTGGGGAAGAATATGCAATTATGCAATAAATACCTAGCTCCAGAATGAAGAGTAAACATTCCAAGTTATCTATAAATATTTAACCAAAGTCATACATCTAGGCCCCAAAGAAGGGGGTTTATTCTTGACATTTGCAATTAAAACAGATTAATCCCTTGACACAATGTTAATACTAACCTTTATTGAGTATAAACATGTCCTAGGATACTCCGCACTGAGTGTAAATGTATAGGAACAGATTATTCACTGGATAGCCAGCTCTTGGCAAAAATACAATGGTCTATTCTCTGAGCACATGGATGGGGATACTGCACCAGTGAGGGGTTTGAGTCCTGTTTTCCATGGGCAGAGGGGAAAGGAAATGGTCTTGTTTACAAGGACTTTTAGGCTGTCCTCCAGAAGTTTGGCTGTTGGGACTCATTTGGCTGGGTCCGAGGCTGGATCCAAAACCTCCCATGGTAGTTCTGCAATGGTACATTTTCATTGGCTGCCATTCCCTCAACTACTCTGAACCAGGTGCTGGGGCTACAGCGAGGGCTGGGTCCCAGCACACTGTTTCTCAGAGGACTCACGTCGGTTTTCTTTTTTCAGGCAAGGTTTTATTGGGCCCCTGCTGCAGCAGGAGAGGATTGAGAAGAAACAGCAGGTTCTCTTGCTTGCTTGCTCCCTGAGGATGGGGGGAAATCTTGTTCCTTATATGGGATAAGGGTAGGAGTATGTTCAAGGGTCAGGTTGAAAGGGTGGCTTAGGTGATTTGCTCACCCCTTAGCTGGTGTTTTGTGCAGGGGGCATGCACAGTACCCTGCTTTTGCTTCTGACCCCTTGCTTTTGCTCCAGGCTCCTCAAAAGTGGCAGTTGGGTTTTTGTGGTCTCTTCTATGTTTTGACCAGAATTTTCCCTAACTGTGCATACATGCAGTTATTTTTACTCCCATTTAGTTTCTTTGTGGGCTTAAAGAATCTTCCTGCCAATGCAGGGGGTGCAGGAGACATGGGTTTGACCCTTGGGTAGGGAAGATCCCCTGGAAAAGGAAATGGCAACCCACTCCGTATTCTTGCCTGGGAAATCACACGAACTAAGGAGCCTGGTGAGCTCCTGGGGTTACAAAGAGTCAGACACAACTTAGGGACTAAACAACACACAAACAACAACATAGCTTCCTTGTATTTTGTTGCTGGAGAAAATGTGTGTTCAGTTGCAAGCATTGCAGCACTACAGCCAAGAGTCCCAGGTCCTAGGCCTGCCTCATTCCCCATGCCCCCACCCCCAGAAAGACTCTATACCCTTATTCTTAAGTGGTCATTCCTTTGAAGGACTCATATTGGTTTTTAAAACAGGTTACTGCTGCAAGGGATTCCTAAAATAAGAAGCGCAGGAAAAAACAACTTGCATTAAAGAGGAGTTAGTCCTCAAAGCCTTAGGCTCCCTTTGTGACCTCTTTGCAGCCTGCCAGACTCCTCTGTCCATGGAATTCTTCAGGCAAGAATACTGGAGGGGTTTCCATTTCCTTCTCCAGGGGATCGTCCCTCCTGACCCAGGGATCAAACCTGGGTATCCTGCATTGTAGGCAGATTCTTTACCATCTGAGCCAGCAGGGAAGCCCATGTGAGGTCCTTTTAACCTCTCTTTTATGTATCATTTCTTCACCAAGATAATCATGGTTCTTCCTTCCTGAGAGTACACATTGGAGGTATTGGGGACTTAATGGGTTAGCTCTGTTTATACTTGAAAACATGGATCTGATAATGGATTAGCTCGGTTTATACTTGAAAACATCGATCTGATGCTGCTGCTGCTGCTGCTATGTCGCTTCAGTTGTGTCCGACTCTGTGCGACCCCGTGCGACCCCATAGATGGCAGCCCACCAGGCTCGGCTATCCCTGGTATTCTCCAGGCAAGAACACTGGAATGGGTTGCCATTTCCTTCTCCAATGCATGAAAGTGAAAAGTGAAAGTGAAGTTGCTCAGTCATGTCTGACTCAGCGACCCCATGGACTGTAGCCTACCAGGCTCCTCCGTCCACGGGATTTTCCAGGCAAGAGTACTGGAGTGGGTTGCCATTGCCTTCTCATGGATCTGTTGAGGGAAGGTTTAAACCAAGTATATTAATCACTAGTCCGACTCTGTGCGACCCCGTGCGACCCCATAGATGGCAGCCCACCAGGCTCGGCTATCCCTGGTATTCTCCAGGCAAGAACACTGGAATGGGTTGCCATTTCCTTCTCCAATGCATGAAAGTGAAAAGTGAAAGTGAAGTTGCTCAGTCATGTCTGACTCAGCGACCCCATGGACTGTAGCCTACCAGGCTCCTCCGTCCACGGGATTTTCCAGGCAAGAGTACTGGAGTGGGTTGCCATTGCCTTCTCCATGGATCTGTTGAGGGAAGGTTTAAACCAAGTATATTAATCACTAATGATGGAAAGTCAAGCCTAATTGAGGAAATAGATGGAATTTTTCAAAAATGCATTTTGAGGAATAAGAGGAATTCTATTGTATTCTGAAAAGCTTACCAAGTCTGGTGTGATCATCCCTGCCAGACTGGCTCTATCTGTGGTTATCTAGCTTCTAAAAAAAAGAAACCAGAGAGATTCCATTGCTTCAGAAAGGACCAACCAGGTGATGGGGTACAGGGCATGCTACCCCCCAAATATGGAAGCTCGGCATAATGAATATTTTAAGCTGAAGGAATCTGAGACAACAGCAGATGTAGGAAGGTCACTCTGACCTTTCCCCACCCTTATCCCCTGAAATAGGTCGTAAAACCCTGATGTGAGAGATGACCTTCCCATACCCAGAGGAAAGCAGCATCCTTGTCTTTCAAAGACAAAGAGATGCCAAGAAAAATCGGAACAAACAGGCCTTGCTGAGTGTTCCCCAGTTTATTACACTTAACTCATACTTCTTCAGTTCAGTTCAGTTCAGTTGCTCACTCATGTCTGACTCTTTGTGACCCCATGAATTGCAGCATGCCAGGCCTCCCTGTCCATTGTGAACTCCCAGAGTTCACTCAAACTCATGTCCATTGAGTCGGTGATGTCATCCAGCCATCTCATCTTCTGTCGTCCCCTTCTCCTGCCCTCAATCTTTCCCAGCATCAAGGTCTTTTCAAATGAGTCAGCTCTTCCCATCAGGTGGCCAAAGTACTGGAGTTTCAGCTTCAGCATCAGTCCTTCCAATGAACACCCAGGACTGATCTCCTTTAGGATGGACTGGTTGGATCTCCTTGCAGTCCAAGGGATTTCAAGAGTCTTCGCCAACACCACAGTTCAAAGGCATCAATTCTTTGGCGTTCAGCTTTCTTCACAGTCCAAGTCTCACATCCATACATGACCACTGGAAAAACCATAGCCTTGACTAGA